>CM042563.1:15478483-15868483 GCA_023630585.1 Cranoglanis bouderius | reverse complement strand
GCCTTTGTTTTATGTTGTATTTCGTTTGAAGATCTAAAACTATTTAGTACTATTTAGATTTACACAAAAAGAGAAGAAATCAGGATGGGACAAATACTTTTTTACCACACTGTAGCTGTTTTTTGAAATTCTAAATAATTTGCATTTCAGTCAGGTAAAGTGGTTTCTTAACTGGTGTGGTTTTGCATGCAGTTTTGTTTGTCTACTCCACTGTGAGGTGGTGTGTGTGTAAGCAGACCCAACCTTCTTGCATGGAGGCCATTGTGCTTTTATTTTACACAATTCACTCAAAGTGTCTAGAACAACCTGTGAGAAATCTCAGCACATCAAATCAGATTTTAGCCCAAAAGTATATTAAACAGACCTGCAAAGACACACGATTAACACATTAAATCTCAGCCACAATAAACAAAGAAAGGACTGCTCATCAAAAGAATTGATACAATTTAATTAAATTTTTCCTGGAGTAGTTTCGCATTTCGGCATATTTCAGCCACATGAACAATACAATGTAATTTAGCTAGCTAGCTAAAGTAAGCCAGCTAACCTGCCACCATTGGTTAGTACTGTGAACATGTGACATTAAAATGAGAGTTTTGAGTGAAGCAACCATTTCCATTTCAACCACAAATTGTGCTTTTGCTAGCTATTTTTAGTTAAATTGCATCCTGCCACATGCATTAGAGCCTCAGCAAAGAGCAAGTAAAATCACTGCGGTCCTTCTCGAGGGATCAGGGCAAATAAGCCTTTTCTTTTCTGTGAGTTTGCAAGCTTGTTAGCTGCTAGCTTGTGTTCTGACCCAAATAATATGCAATGCATACAGATGTCTACGGAACAAAAATAATTGGGGGAGCATAAAGCTGCCCGAGCAAGCTGACTGAATCAAGTGCTATTTTATAAACTGCCAAACAACTTTGTGTTACATGTTCATAGGGGAAGCATTAAATACTTAATATATCAGAAGAATTAAACAACATGAACCTTAGCAGAAACAATTATTTTTGATTAAAGAGTAGCATTTATTTTTAAAAGTTGTTTTCCCTGATTGTTCAACCAGTAATCATTACAAACATACAGACAAGTACAGTACCTCATGCCCACTGTTAAATATGGTGGTGGTGTTTTGTCTGCAGATCGACTTTGTTTTCCATTTTATGAAGTTTGGTGGATAGTCTTGGGTCAGGTTGTTCAGTGACATGATCTGTAGATACAAAAATCCTCCGCAGAAACTCTGGTCCTGATTGAGACTTTTGTCGATACCAGTAGAGGTAGTCAGCTGATTGATCATATTTGCAGGTCAGTGTGGTGTTTCTGCCTTCACTCGAAGATATGATGGTTTGGACTGGTGTAATGCTGCTGTCAACAGCACCTGCTGTAAAGACATTGTAACAACATAAACATTTCTAATTGCTTAAGGACATCATTAATTTAGGTATCAGTACAAACCTCCAGTGTCCACATAAGGTTTGTGTATGATATAAATGACTTACCAATATTTTGAACACATATGAAAACAAAGAATAGAAACATGATTGTTCTTTGTGTCTCTCTTGCAGTAGATATAAATGGTAGTATCTCTGTGAAACTGTACCTTGCCACATGTAGCTCCACCTTCTAACAATCTATTGTTTAAATTATTTACTTAAAACCAGTATTGAATGATGACAATACAGTGTATGATGTGTTGTTAATTCTATTAATGCTGAATTAATTATGTTCTGCTGAATCTTCTGATAATATTACAAAGTTTACTACTATACAAATCTCTTCACTAACTGCATACGTTTTGTGTCTGTAGGACACTATCTGCATTCCTTATTTTGATTAATTCAACCATATATTCAAATACATTTAAATTACATTGTGCTATACCCTATGTATATTCCATTGTACTTAAATTTAATCATGCAAAATTTCCTAATTCATTACATGTCTCAAGGGCATTTTATAGGGTAGTTGTGGCTCAGAGTTAAGGCTCTGATTTAGTGATCAGAAGGTTCAAGTCACAACACTGCCAAGTTTAACTCTAAGTGATCCAGGGCTAGAAAGTATCATGGCTGACCCTATGCCTGACCCCAACTTCCTAACAAGCTGACATATTCAAAGAGAAGAATTTCACCGTACTGTAGTATACATGATAAAGAAAGGCTTTCTTTTTTTATTTTTATAAGTGTTTCAATTCTGTAATGCTGTACTGGGTTCATGCCACATTTCATCTGTAACCCTGTCGTTCAAACCAGAAAAACACTAAATTTGTGGTTCTATTGTCTGTCCTTTTGTGTAATTTGTACTTTGATTGGACATTGTGTGCTTAGTCTATCAATGTTTAGCTTCTCCACCAAACACATTTTATGAAAAAAAGGAACAGAATCTGCTGAAATATATTAACCCAATTGGAGGTCAAAGCGTTTCACTCTGTGTAATCACCTGACATGACTGTCACTGATAGGCTGTGTGAATCTACTTAGAATCCATCCTCAAAAAGCCATAACTCAGTGAACAGGCAGGGGTCAAACACAGACATATCAGTATAAACAGAACCAAACAACGAATCAAAAAAGAATGGTAATGGCAAATCAAGGGTAATACACAAATGATCAAGGCAAGAAACAATGGCTCAGAACTTACGTGAATAGTAACAATTGGCAAGGCTTCATGATGTATGTTAGTGTCCATGTGCTTCATTCTTACTACTTTTCCCACTCCTGGTGTGAGAGAATATAATGTACAGTATGCATTCCCTGTGATGGGGTGTGTTCCCTCCTTGTGCCTAGTGTTTCCATGATAGATTCTGGATCCACATGGCCCTGATCAGGATAAAGTTACTGAAGATTAATGAAAGAACACATTGTGGAATTTAGTTATGTAATGATACACATGTAAATACATATTGTAATTAGCTATATTAACATATTCGTGTACCAGCCTGTGAATTATGTTGCTATTATGCTGGCTAAATTTTGTTTTTTCATTAGGTCATTAAAACATTTTAAAACTTTGTCTGCTGCTATCTCTACAGAGTGTGTAAGCTCTTCTCTCTGATGATGATGTGGTCATATAGGTGCATCACTGACAATTTGAGAGTTTGTTTTTTTTTTTTACAAAGTGACAATTTACAAAAAATTACAAAGTGAATTGATGAATGTTCATTTTGCTATGGCACATAACGACTTTGATCAAAGTGGGACCTCCATTAAATAAGAAAAGCATGCTTAGCTAACAAGGTTTTGGACAATTTTAGTTTACACAAATTCCACTGAATACTTATATATCAGTTTCATGTTTGATGTATCTGTGATGTTAAACTCATTTGCCCATAATAAATTACTATTTGCAGTCAAATCAATATCAAAGTCGTCAATAATTATAGCAGATATAAAAGTAGAATAAGTAATAACAATAAAATAGACACAAACATGAGAACATATTAATATGTTGGTAATGCATGTGTTTTTCTAAATGTGAATCAAAATGCATACAATTTGGCGCGGTTACAATGCTACACATGGCAGGGCTATAAAATTCATCTTTATAATTTCATACTGCCATAAACTGAGTGAACATTAACATTAGCACACTCTGTGCTTTGACCACATAAATAAGTAAAATTGTCATTGTGGTTTCTGCCTTGTTATTTTGTTTTTAGATTTGCCATTATGTTTATAATTTGTTGTTTTGTTTTTGGATTTGTTATTTTGTTTTTCGGACTTGTTATTTTGTTTTTTATATTTGTGATTTGGTTTGCACTTCTCGAGCACCGTAAAAAGGACACGTTATCATCATGCATCATTGTAGCGTCAATAACAATGCTGAACTACTCATGAACTAGGCTCATACACCTCCATGACAGATCCTGAACTTGACAATTTAATTTCAGGGATCAAGTCACAGATGCCAAATGCAGGTTATCGCATGGTGCAATGACATTTGTTTTCAATGGGTCTCCGAGTTCAGTGGTGGAGAATGATGGCCTAAATGCATCAGGTTGATTCTGCAGGTATCTTTTCAAGAATCACGCAACTGGGATGTGTAGTACGTTGAAGCTCTTCTGTACGAGGTCCGCTTTCCTTAATCCACATTGATACCCATCATAAACTGACGAGGTAAAGTGAATGTGTTTTTGTTAAGATTTGAAGGGTAAAATACTTTAAACATTGTTTTTGTGTGTGATTTTAAAGAAAATGGGTTTATTATTCAGTTTAATATAAAAAATGTCATTTTAATATTATAATTTTAATATTATTTTTTAAAGTGTTAAATGGTAGTGGGTTTACAAGTCTAGATGTTGAATTGCTTGACTCGTCAAGGACTGCCATACTTGAATCCTAATAGTTTTTGTTTTATCAGGTATAATATTATTATTTTTGGTGGAGAAGATGGCTTCTAAAGAAACTTTATTATTTGTGCAAGTTTGATTGATAAACTTTATTTTTACTGTTGTTTATAAGTTATTGATATGGTTGCTCAAAACCCCAGAACAATATTATCTTAAACATGTAAATTGGCACATGTTTTATTTGCAGACCATGTACTTGGATGCTGCTACTAATAACAGAGCATCAACTGCACTTTCATTTTTCCAGCAATCTATTGAATGTCATGGTTTGCCACCAAGGTATTTTACTTAAATAATATTTTTTTCATTTGAAGTATTGACAAATAATTACATTTCTCTTATATATGTAAATCATGTATTATGATTAAACACTGCACTTTACATATTTATGAGTCAAAGCTTTATTCTGTGCATTTATTTTCTTATTTTCTTTTATTTTATTATCTGTTGCAGGGAGAACAAGGAGTGGAAAACATTGACATTGCTCGTTATAGGTTTTCCACTCGTGAAACAGGCAGAGCAAGCTTTATTTATTGAAAAAGTGTTCACAACCAGAGGTATTGTTTATTTCCTCAGTGGCATAGGCACAAATTTTAATAAAATTATTAGTAAGAATTTCAAACATTGAAAAATTCCAGATTCTTCCGTTAAAGCAAATGACAATCAAACCTACATTTTAGGATAGAGCACCTTTGGCGTGACTTCTGGCTTGCTGTCAATAGCAAGTATCATGATGTCCTACACACTTTTTTGAGGAGAATGGTCTGCTCAATATCTCGGACATCCTCTACCTCTTTGGAGTGCATTACGTCTTTCTTCCTCACCTCAGAGCAGACCTTGAGGTCTTCATTGAAGGATGAAATAATCACCCTCTATGAACTGAACAAAACCTTACACCTGAACAACTGTGGCAGATGGGACATGTTCAAGAGGCTGGATAACACATTTTTTTTTATTCCTCTCACTCTACTGGAATTAGTTTACCCAAAATGAAATACTTGCATTATTTTCTTTGTGCCTTTTCTCCAACTTGAAGACTAACTAGTGCTGATAGGTATACACATGATTGTGTGTGCATGTCTGAATGAGATACTTTTCTGATTTTTCCAAATTAATTGCCTGAAAACAGAATTATCATTGAATGAATGAATGTGTGTAAGAGGTTTAAAGTATGTGTAAATGTATGTATGTGTAAATGTATGTATGTATGTATATATATGTATATACATATATATTACACTTCAGAAGATATTATTATGTTTATTTTTGCTTTAAACAATATACAATGACAAAGCACCAGCTCAAAAATCAAATAACCAGTCATTCAAAAAAAAATTGTATTTAAATGAAATCTTTTTTATTCATGTTCTTTAATTTGGTGTCTTCAAGATATGTAGTCATGTTTCTATACATCACTATATTTTCTATTGCTGTAATTATTTCTGCCAATACAGAAATGCAATGTTTGAGTTTAGAGCACTAGTTAAGCACTTTCTTTGCCTGGCAAGAGGTTTTTGTACAATGTTACTAGGTTTCCTGTCACTGTGGGCCTCAGGGCACAGTAGTACACTGCAGAGTCTGATACTGCAGCAGAGGAAATCTTCAGATCTTCAGGTTTTTTATCAGCTGTTGCAGATTGCTTTCCGGTACCAGATGAATAGATAGAGACACGGAACACTGGTCTGGATTTAGGATACTGGTGATACCACTGTATATGATCACCAGTAGTAGTAGTGAAATTGCAGGACAGAATGACATCATTACCTTCCAAGACATGCTTTTCTGCTATAAGATGCTCAATCATTTGCATTGATTTGCTCCCTGGGGGGAAAAAGAGAAAAAAATAAACAAATGAATGAAATATGAAAACATATTAGAACTAATATTAAGATGAACGTACCTAGAAGAAGCATTAGTAGAAAAAGTTGGAAGAGCTGCATGATGGAGATGGCAAATTTTTGAAAGATAAAATTGAATGAGTGCAGTTTACTGTAGTAGGCTGTGGAGCTCCACCCTTCCTGCAGCTGACACTGTTGATCAGAATATGTGTCACCAGGGGGCACTAGTGACACCAGGGATTTTTTATTTGTAATTACTGCACCACACATCCAAGCCAAAAACCATTTTTTTAAGTATTACTGTCTTTATTACATGTTAAAAACATAATCTAACTTAATATCAGATCAGAAAACAAAATTCCATAGGCAAGGCAACTCATAACCACTACAGACTAGAGTGGTCAAATGTGTCAAACATAAGGCCCACTTTCCAAATCCAGCTTGCAGCCTTGTTTCATTTGGCTTGTGTGAACTTGAAAAAAACAAAAACAAACCAGAAACAGCCCATAGTACACTACACTGTAATTTTTTTCTGCTCTGCTTTGTGAGGAAGGAGGGAACATAACAGGTTCTAACACAACTACAGCCCATACCTAACCCTAAGAAAATCCTACAACTAACTAACCATAGCAAATACCTAACCCACATTACGAAGATGTCTGGCATAAACTACACATTGTCTGACCAAAATTGTACAAAATGGGCTTGGTTTGATGGCTCTCAGATCTTCCTAGACCAAGATATGGCAATCCCTCAGTATTTCTCTATAAAGGCCCTTTCATGTTTTTTAGCTAGTTTTTCGTTGCCAACATGATGACGTTGTGCCTAACAGTGTTGGGGAAGCTACTTTGAAACTGTAGCTTTTCAAGCTACAAGCTACTCAAAGTTTGAAGTAGTTAAGCTACAGTCAAGCTACCATTTTAAAAAAGCATTGAAGCTACTTAAATGGGCAACATTTTTACTATGTCGTGATTGTCAATCAGCTTATGAATAACTGTATAATTCTGCATAAAGTAATTAAACACAATTTAAAAATAATTCAGAACAATTATGTTATGTATAATGTGCACATACATATGAATTTAAAATGACAATCATGTTCATTTCTATATGCATCCTTAAATTTTGTGCTTGAACTCTTGGACGTCGTATTATAATAGAAGTATTGGACGAAGTATTTTACTTTTGTAAGACTTATTATTTGATTCCTTAAGGCACATGAGCTTTGACAAAAAAAAGCCATGGGTAATTGTTTTTTTTTCATTATCGGAATCGGTCGCCATTTCCCACTTCATCATGGATAATAAGGATGAATAATACTTCCGATAGGCCAATAATAATACATGCAACAACAACAACAATAATAATAATAATAATAATAATAATAATAATAATAATAATAATAATTCAGCATCATATTTTTTTTATTTTTATATTCATTTTTTTGCCACTGATTAATTAATTGATTAATCATGGAAATGATAAATAATAAATGCGTTCCGATAGTAACTTTTTCTCTTGCTGCTCCCTTAAACGAGATGTTGAGGAATACAATCAGACTGTTGCATTCAGAACATAAAATAAATCCCTCGGCATGCAGTGATAAACTTATTGAATTATCTTGAATGATTTTATTTTATTTGTAAGTAAATGTAATCATTGTGTTGTGTTGCCTATTAACATGAAAGCGCCAGTAATATTCTCTTTATCAGAGTATAAACACTAGTGTTCATTTATTATAGTATTATCATTTACCCGCCCCATACATCACGTAACAAACTGTGGTTGGTCGCTTTGCGTGTCCATTAGATGGTCTCTTCCTGTCCATGTGAGCTACAATGAGGTCCTTAATTCCTGTGAAGCAAGCAGGAACCACAGATATGCAATGAAGAGCACTGTTATAACTGGGCAAAAAAAAGTAATAATCAGTTAAAAAGTAAGTATCAGAATGTTTCTGGGTAAATTATTGTCGAGTTCTCTATACCTGTACCCTATTTTAGTACAGTGGGTATAGAAAAGAATCACCCCCCTTTAAAATAATCACATTTTATTGCTTTTTCAGACTGAAATGAAGACAGACACAGTTTTTGTTTTATCCAGCTGTATTTACTCAGTGCATATAACATCCAAGTGAAAGATATAACACCAACATGTCAGAAGTTTTTTTTTTAAAAAATCAAAAAATTAGAAAACAGAATCACAGAGTTGGAAAAAGGATCACCCCCTTGTGTCAGTATTTTGTTGAACCACCTTTTGCTTTAATTACAGCCTTTAGTCTGTTGGGATATGTCTCTACTAACTTTGCACATCTAGACTTTGCAATATTTGCCCATTCTTCTTTGCAGAACTGCTCAAGTTCAGTTAAAAATTGATGGTGACCGTTTGTGGACTGCAGTCTTCAAGTCTGGGCTCTGACTAGGCCTTACAAGGACATTCACCTTTTTCTCCTTCAACCACTGTGTGGTCAGTTTTACTGTGTGCTTTGGGTTATTGTCATGTTGGAAGGTAAACCGTCTTCCCATTGACAACTTTCTGGCAGAGGGCAGCAGATTTTCCTCAAGAATTTGACAGTATTTTGCCCTATCCATTTTTCCTTCTGTCCTGACAAGTGCTCCAGTCCCTGCTGCAGAGAAACACCCCCATAACAGGATATTATCACCTCCATGCTTTACTGTAGGAATGGTGTTATTTGGATGGTGAGCTGTATTGGATTTCCGCCAGACATATCATTTGGTGTTGAGGCCAAATAATTCAATTTTAGTAACACCTTTATCCATGTGGCCTCAGAATCTTCAAGGTGCATTCATGTGGCCTTTCCTGAGGAGTGGCTTTTTTCTTGCAACCCTCCCATACAAGCCACATTTGTGGAGAATTTTTGATATTGTTGTCACATGCACACAATGACCACTCTTTGTCATAAATTCCTGCAACTGCTTCAGAGTTGCTGTAGGCCTCTTGGTAGCCTCCCTGACCAGTTTCCTCCTAGCTCTTTCATACAGTTTGGAGCGACGTCCCGATCCAGGGAGGGTCTGTGTTGTACCAAATACCTTCCACTTCTTAATAATAGACTTCACTGTGCTTGCAATGCTTCTAGGCATTGGTAAAGCCTTTGAATTTTTTTTTTTTGTATCCATCTCCTGACTTGTGTCTGTCCACAACTTTATCCCAGAGATCTTTTGACAGTGCCTTGTCACCCATAGTTGATTGTTTGCCATCATAGTTGATAGGTTGCACTACCAAGGACTGAAAAATGCTCCAGGAAAGCTCTTTTCATGCTGAGCTAATCACAATGACCACAGCTGATCACAGTTGAAAGTGAAATGGCTTTGTGTGCCATTGAGAAGGTGATTAGCTATACCTGATTGAGTTTACAAGTCATTTTTAGGAGGGGGTGATCCTTTTTCCAACTCAGTGATTCTTTTTTGTTTTTTTTTGTTTTTTTTTTTTCCAGACATGTTGGTGTTATATCTTTCACTTGGATGTTATAAGTTGCACTGAGTAAATACAGCTGGATAAAACAAAAACTGTGTCAGTCTTCATTTCAGGCTGAAAAGCAACGAAATGTGATTTTTTTCTGTATCCACTGTATGGTAACCATACATTACCTTAGTGTGTGTGCACTAACTTGAATGGGTTAAATGCAGAGGACAAATTCCAAGTATGGGTTACCATACATTGGCCAGTATCAGTGAGTTTCTGGAGCTGAATGACAGGTAACAGATCAGCAATATCTTCCTGCTCTACATATTTTAAATCTTCTTTTGACTTCAAGCCAGAGCTCCAAAGTTTAGAAATTATTTCCCACTGAGTCTCTTCAGAGAGATCTGGCAAGGCCTTGCACATGATCCCCATTATTTCTTCACTCAAGTTAGTCATTATTCTGGAATAAATTGAAATAATTGTGAAGAATTATCATTGGTGTGCCATGGGCACTGTACTCAGGCAAGGGGTAGTCTAGCAGATTCTCCTGATTAACACAACAGTAGCTTCTCTACATCAGTATAAGACTATAGACCCCCATGTCAGGAAGATGCATGGCATATAGCAATAGCAATAAAATATACTACTAAATCCTTATGAACAAGAACTACTTTGATTTTTCTGATTACAAGTCCCTCATCATCATCATTGATCACAATGATGATGTTCTTTTTGTATGTTGTACCCTTCACAGTCACTTCATGAGCTATCAGTGTGTTTACAGCCTCAAAATAATGATGTACTACTGCCTCTCTGGTGTCATCATTGTAGTCACCTGAGAAAAGTGATGTGCCCTTCTCCACTAAAACAGCAGGAGGGAAGAAGTTGTCAGCACTCAAAAAGGCCTGTAGAAGCTGATACCTCTCTGCAAGAGTAGATCATGGATTCCTAAAGTTATACAATTTCCTCAAACACTGTTTAAAATATGTGCGTTTACTCTCAAATCTTAATGTCCATAAATGAATATGTGTCCCAAACTAGACTGTCATGTAATGGGATTGGAGACGGATGCAAGTGCAGTTTAAGCTTTTTATTAAACAGAGGCAGGCAGACAAATCCAAATCGGCAGGCAAAAACGTAGTCAAATAGCAAGTGAGGGGTCAGGCGAACGGCTTGGTATTGGTCTGGGAAGAAACACACAATACTTACCACTGAACAAAGACACACGAGATGTTTAAATGCAAAAAGTAATCAAAGGTGTAAATGAGAACAGCTGAGACATTAGGAAGAAACCAATTACATAAGGGTGGAGATAAGACAGAAGCCAAAACAAAACACATGTGTAACCGTAAAAAGACATGGAGGTAACCCTGGCTGACATGAGTATATTATATAATGAATCAAATTTAAACACCTCCACTAGATGAAGCCTGTCCTTCACTGCTCTGAACATGATCATTGTATGACTGCATTGTGCGTTTTTTGCCCTGGGTTTGTAAAAGCATCTGCATTGAATTCTTCTCTGTTGATCTCACAATATCTGCAGAAGTGTGGCTTTTTCTGAAATTCTCATGGAAGCCTCCTATGTTATGTGAGCCTACTTTGTCCCCAGCAATTGCACACAAAGTTCCCTTGTAGACCTTTCCATCAAACAGGGTAACTTTATTCTTCTTCTTTAACCATTCTTTGGTAGAATGACTTGTGTGCTGATGGCCTTTGTCTTGCTGCATGCCCCACGTTCTCTTGAGATCCAGTTCATGGACAGATGTCCTGACATTTTCCTTTAGAATTCAATGGTGTTAGCTCTCTCCACTCGCTACTCCGCGACGGAGCAGCCTAACTCGCGGCTCCGCTACGGAGCAGCATATCTTCCACATTCCATGAGAACATTCCATGAGGCGTTTGTTTATGTGGCCATGTGCTTTTTTGTTTTTGTGTTGCGTCACATCTCTGCCCCCGCTTCCTGATTGGTCCTCTTGGTTCACAAAATTTCAAGCACCACTATGTAAACACTACTGCTATCAGCTTGCTTTCCTTTTAAACATACACCACCTTTAAACTTGGAATTATCACCATTTTAACCATCAAGTTTGTTTAGTGTTTTTGGCATTTGCAGCTGTTAACAACAGGCAAAAAACTACTAGCTAGCTAGCTAGCAACAACTAAAACCAGTCTTAAGAAAGTTCACAGATGATCCAAACCAGATTGATAAAATTTGGTGGCTCTAAAATGCATGTAAGTATAAATGTTTTAGTTATTCTAATCTCAGCCTCACTGATAAGTGACATTTTAAAATCACACAGTGTTAGTGTCTTCCCCTTCGTGCTGTTTGCTGAGGCTAGCGAGTAGCGCACTTCCGCATTCCCCTTGCGCTGCTCGCTGAGCCCAACGAGTAGCGCATTTCTTCATTCATAGACTTTCGCTTTGTTTACTTCGCCATGTGCTTTGTTGTTTTGGTTTATGTTATGTCTCCGCCCCTGCATGTTTATTGGTTCTTTGTTTTTGGTTCATGTCATGTCTCTGCCCCCATTTGCTCATTGGTTCTCTGTTGTATGTTTCATTATGAGTTTCAGGTGTTTTGTGTTTCCCCTCATTTAATTCACCTTATTTAAACCCTTTTGTTTCTCCGCCTAAATGCGGAGTATTTAATGAATGTCTCTTTGCGTTTGCACTTACCTTGCGGTTCCTGGACTGTGGATTATTGCCTCGCTATCTTGTGGATTATTGCCTTGTTATTTTGTGGATTTCTGCCTTGTTATTTTGTGGATTATTGCCTTGCTTTTTTGTGGATTACTGCCTCACTATTTTTGTGGATTATTGTTTGGTTTTTGACCCTGCCTTTGTGTTCCATTACTTTTGGTTATGTCCCTATTAAAGTGACTTTTCCCCAGCGCATGCATCCAGCCCTCCCGTGTATTTCGTAACACACAGTCACTATTCTGCTGAAAAAAACAGCTAAAACCAGCTTAAGTTGGCTGGCTGTCTTAGCTGGTCTCCCAGCCTGGTCATAGCTGGTCATGACCACTATTTTTAGCTGGTTAGGCTGGTCTTAGATGGTTAGGCTGGTCTTAGCTGGTCAATGTTGGTTAGGCTGGTCTTAGCTGGTCAATGTTTGTCAGGCTGGTCTTAGCTGGTCAATGTTTGTCAGGCTGGTCTTAGCTGGTCAATGTTGGTGTGACGGACTGGGGTAGCTGTTACACACAAGCCTTTTACCTACAGTGCTTTTACTTACAGAAATTTGTCTACGCCACCCATGGGAATTTCACCCAGGGAAATGTTAACAATACACAAAGACTGTTACTAAAGTCACACAGGTTCAATTCTCTTATAAAAACAGTAGGCAGGAAACATGGGTATATAAAAATACTTTATTAATACAAAATTTCATTAAAAAAGAAAGAAATCACTTCTTTTAAATAGCCTCAATAATCCTATGCAGCATCAGAACAGCTCTCTATTTATAATAACACTACAATAAAATACCAAAAAAACAAATTTACATAAAAACTTTTACACAACAAAGAAAACAATAAACTACACCAATCTACAGGGCTGAGGTTCCCCACAGAAGGAGTGATCACCAGAGCTAGTGAAACCACATTTCCAAACACACCACCGTGCACTCAGATCACACCACCAAACACTCCAAAAGTGTCACATGGTACACCACCACAAAAAGATCTTTCCAACCATGGGACCCCAGCTCCTGAAATAAATAATAAAAAAAAGTAAATCAACAATAAACAAATATTTTTTAAAAATAACAAAAATTAAAAAAAAACTCAATACAAGCAACAAGGGGGACAGAGCTCACACGGAGCGACCACGTAGCTTGCGTTCCAGTAATTAAATAACCGAGCATCAGCCCCCAAATAAAAACAAAAATAAACCAAATTAAAACCAGACAACAACAATTTACTGTTTGTGAGATGACAGCGTTCCCATAGCATGGCAGCAGAGAAGCGACAGGGCTATAAAAATAGCAACAGCAGATGATAATGATCACTAGAGAGGAAAGGGAGAATCCTGTGGCGAATGCAAACAAATAACAATTTAATACATTACTAATGATTACATATCGCACGCTAATATTCCCGAAACATAATCGCATACAAAGAAGCACTTAGTGGAAAAGGGCAATCGTCCGAATATCCAGTCCCTTCACAGGTGAAAGCTTATTGCATTCATATCATCCGCTGATTAACTTGGATGCAGGGACCCGCACATTACTTAAAACATTAACCATCTCTATGCCCCCAAATGAAGCTAACTCACCAGCCCGATACAAACACAGCTTTAATCCACATACCTGAGGGGTAAAACAGTCATCCAATCCACTAATGGAACATGCTGGAAGAAATGAGCAAGGAAGACAAAAAGACAAGTTAGAACCCACAAAAGTAAATCATTAATGCCACACATGCACACACGTACAACAAACAGTTAGCAAAGTGATAAATGCTAACAGCACATACCTGCATCTACTGTCAACAATGCCAGAGAAAGGGGAAAAGCCGGACGTGACGCACCACAGGCGGCAACCAACCAGCCTCTTAAATGGAGAACCTGCCTCGCTGATAGGTGATTGCAATTGTCAAATTCTGTTAATTCTGTTCCGATCCACCCCCGATTTCTGCACCGTTGCCCTGACGGTGAACCAAACAATACATACCCTCTGAACCTTCAATTCCAAGGCTGAAACCAGGCAACGGCTGCACTACCCACTATACTAGACACCATACCTGCCCCCACGGATCGTGGGAGGTGGTGCACATTAGACTGCTGTCCAGCAGTACTCCTTCCAGGCCTCCTCAGCCCACTCTGCCTGAGGAGAATTGAAAGGAAGATTCTGTAACAGCAGCAAGTCCCCCTCTACTCAAGAAATTTTTTCTGCTCTATGGGCTTCACCGAGTGGTACCTCTTCAGACCCCTGAGGAACGAAAGGGGCTATACCCCAAGGTAGTTGCCTATCACTAACTTGCGGTGTTTCTGGCACCAAGAAAACCAAGTCTTCCTCATATAGCTCCTCCTCCTCTTCCCAAAGCTGCACAGGTTGAACTACAGGATTGTCCCGTGAGCTGGGGGAACATATGCATACTGCACTTATGCACACTACCTGCCAGCGACTCGACCAAGCAGGAAATCAACTGGAAGTCTAGGCTCCTGCCCAAACATAAAAAAGGGATTCCCCCATAGCTTGATGAGGAGTAGTATTGTAGGCAAAAAGTGCCTGAGGGAGACAATCCCCTGTAGCGTCTGGACTATATCAAATTGGTTGGATCAACTAGGCTCAACAAAAAGCTTTTAGCCTTTGACTCTCTGTTAATTACCACCTCGGCACCAAGAAGTCTGGGGACCTCACCCCTCCTCGGTGACTTCAAAAGGTGGTCTTGGACTGACCCCCCTCTCCTTCCCCAGGCACCAAGGGGGAATCTTCCCCAGACGCCCGTTTGGAATGCCAAATATGCAAACACACACACACACAGCCAGCGTGCCTACACACACACACACACACACACACACACACACACACATACAAACTTACCTACACACACATAAAGGAACACTTCTGAATGTAACGTAATTATACGATGCCAAAATAGTATTGATGTATTCTTGTATGAAAGAAAATTCTCTCCCTCCAAAAATCCACCTTCCCGATTCGCCAATGCCCTGACAGAGGCGTGGATTGATGTTGTCCATAAAGGACAGTGACACGTGTTGCTCAGCTCTCTTCACTTTTCCGGCCACCACCTGGCAACCACACTCTTGCCAGGTGGCTACCAGAAAGACTGGCTGCTCTCTTCTGTTTTTCTGGCACTCAACTCTTGCCTTCCTTTTTCTTCCGACTTCTTCCTCCGGTGACCACGCTGCATCTTTCTGCAAGACGCAACTCCAAGTTAACCGGTCCAAAACTTCTCGTTAATGGCACGGAAGAAACCAGCCGACTCCAGCTCATGACCTCACCGGATTTTGCACGCATCTTGAATTCAACATCGAAACTATGCAAGTATCATTCTCAATAAATATCTAGATGCGCTCTTAAGCTTATGCTCCTAATTTAGGTGTTTCAATTTGTTGATGGTCCTCGAGGTTAACTAGTTGTGTTTTCTGCTATTCTTTTATTTTCATTTCTTTTTTGTCTTTACTTTTGTTTTCCTGTATATATGTATGTATTATTTGTTTAGATCTAGTTGTGTGTATTAGTAGTTTCACTCATATATTAAAATCTATTATTATCATGCTTGATTGTCTCTGTGCTGCTCATGAATAAGGTAACTTGCTTTGATTCTGTTAGTGACAAAACCGGAGAATTATTCCTCTTGGACAGAAGACTCTTCGAGTTTAATTCTAAAACTAGTCTACAGCTAATTCTACAAGCTAATCTAGATCATATATATGAGTCGTAATTAATTATAATCTGTTGTAGTTAATTATATATATATATATATATATATATATATATATATATATATATATATATATATACACGTACATTCCCTTTCATGGTTGATTTATAATTATAACTGATCATAATGTGCTTTGATTAGATATATAAATATATTTCATATTTGAGCTAATTCGCTACACCCCCCTTCTTGGAAACAGGCAAGGTGCGCAAAAGATTGTGCAAAGTTCTGTTGAAACGTTTGCACTGGCTGTTTCCAGCCGGGTGATATGGGGAAGTGCAGCAACAAAGCTGCTGAATAAGAGCTGACTCAAAGTTGTGGCCTTGGTCCAAATGGATATGACCAGGCAACCCAAATTTGTAAAACCATTCCACCACAACAACCTGGGCCACTGTCTCAGCTCGTTGATCCCTGATACAGCCAACGTGTACTTTGTGAAAATATTGGTCATGACCAACACATTCTCAAGACCATAACATGAGGGCTCCAACACCATGAAATCTAAGGCCAAAATCTCATTTGGCCATGCTGCCAATAAATGTCACATGAAGCTACCAGGGCTGGGCTGGACACCCTTAGCACACCGGCACCTCCGAGGACATCCCCGGCCAGTAACACCGCTGACGCACCAGCTGGGCTCCACCCCCTGGTGTCCATGCTGTTGATGAAGCTGAGTCAATAATTCTGACTTCATGGCTGTCGGCAATAGCACTTGGAAGACCTCCTCTCCAACATCTGGGTGAAACACCCAACCATAGAGCACTCCATCGATCTCCACCAGGTGATCCTACTGACGAAACAGAATCACAGCCAACCTAGAAGGTTTCTTATGCTCTCCAGGGGTGGGAAGTGACTTCTGCCTCCAGAACACCAACAGCTCCCTAATAACTAAATCTGCCTCCTGCTGAGTACTCTTATCGTTTGTGGAATAACAAAGAAATAATGTAATTTGATTTACCTGAGTCACCAATCTGCCTTCGATGGCTTGCCGCAACAAAACTGGGACAGCTGCACCCAAACAAATCCTGAACCTCCTCCAACACTGGAAGATTTTGTTATGACAAGGCATAGGCATTGTGGTTGCTCTTCCTTGACCTATATTTGACCTCAAAGTCAAAGGCTGCCAACTGGACAGCCCAACACTGATCCATGGCACTTAACTTGGCTGAGGTCAGGTAGCTAAGAGGGTTATTACCAGTATAGACTATGCACTTATGCCCCAGTAGGTACTCCCTGAATTTTTCAGTCATGGCCCACTTGAGCACCAAAAACTCTAGTTTCATAGAACTGTAGGTAGATGTATTGCCCTTGGTGGGCCAAAGACTGTGGCTACCATAAGCTATAGGGGGCTCCTTACCTTGCTGCTCCTCAAAGCTACTCTGACACTCTGCAGACCAGGCTCCAGCAAAATCCTGGGATGGTAAATGGTGCCTTTTAACCTTCTCGGTTCTACAAGGCACTTTAGACTGTGTCTCATTCACCCATTCACACACACATTCATGCACACATTCACACACCAATGGCAGCAGAGCTACCATTCAAGGTGCTAGCCTGCAATTGGGAGCAACTTGGGGTTCAGTGCCTTGCCCAGGGACACTTTGGCACATGGAATCATGTGGGCCAGGAATCAAACTGTCAACCCTATGATTAGTGGACAACCTGCTCTACCACCTGAGCCACAGCCACCCCTGGGATCCTGGGATCCTGGGACCCATGCTTTGGGTGCTTTGGAGCTGCCAGCTGAGCCACCAAACTATGGAGAGGGGCGGCTAACCTAGCAAACCCCTCCACAAAATGTCGGTAGTAGCTAGCAAACCCCAAAAATGACCGTAACTCTGCAACACTAGTTGGACGAGGCCATTGTGAGACTGCCTCAATCTTACCTGGGTCTGTAGAGACCCCTTATGGTGAGATCACATGACCTAAATACTGCACTTCCTGTTTGAAAAAAGGCACACTTGGATAGTTTGGCCTTCAATCCTTCCCTTTGCAACTGGCTTAAAATGACCTCCATCCAAGCCATATGTTGATCAACTGAGGAAGAAAACACAACAATGTCATCCAGGTACAAGAGTAAAGTCTAACACTGTTGGTCCCCGAACAACCATTCCATCAATCATTGAAAGGTGCTCAGGGCATTGCAAAGCCCAAACGGCATCCTATTCCATTCAAAGAGGCCAAACAGAGTAAAAAAGCAGTCTTAGACCTATCTGCCTCCGTGACAGGAATCTGATTGTACCCACTGACAAGGTCCATGGTAGAAAACCAATGCGCCCCCGCCAGCGAGTCCAATGTCTCCTCAATACGGGGTAGAGGAAATGCATTCTTCCTGGGCTTAGAAGTTAAATGATGGTAGTCTACACACATGTGCAGACCAACATCCTTCTTCTTGACCAGGACGATGGGTGAAGCATAAGGGCTGCAGATCTCTCTAATTACCTGGGCCTCAAGCAGTTGGTTAATATGTGCCTTCAGGACCTCATACTCAGAGGGAGGAATGCGCCTATACCACTGCCGCACAGGAATGTCATCCAGCAAGGGGATGTCATGGGAAATAAGATTAGTGCATCCCAAATCACCATCATGCAGGGAAAACACAGGCAAATACTTTTCCAGTGTATCGACTTCCAGGGCCCTACGTTGATTTTTTTGAAAGTGTTTGCAAATTTTCTTTCAGATGTAATTGTTAATGTGGATAAAGCACTGATTGTTGGAGATTTTAACATCCATGTAGATAATAAAAATGATGCATTAGACCTTGCTTTTACAGACCTACTGAACTACTTTGGGGTCAAACAAAATGTCATTGGACCCACTCATCGCTTCAATCATACACTAGACTTAATGATATTTCATGGAACTGAGGTTAACAATATAAATATTCTACCACAAAGTGATGATATCACAGATCACTATCTCAACTTATGCACACTGCCTGTAGATGAGGTTAGCCAATTAGAACCACGTTATCGAATGGCTATTAGCCCCCTGCTGTTTTCTTTATACATGCTGCCCCTTGGAAATATTATCAGAAAACACGGAATAAATTTCCACTGTTATGCTGATGATACTATATATTTCCACAAGACCAGATGAAATTTCTAAATTTTCCATGTTAACAGAATGTATTAAAGACATTAAAGGCTGGAGGACTGGTAATGTTATTCTACTAAATTCTGATAAAACAGTTATATTGCTAATTGGACCAAAAATCGGTACACAAAAGCTCCTAGAATACAATCTGCATTTAGAAGGATGTACAGTTACTTCATCATCTACAGTTAAAGACCTGGGTGTTAGACAGCAACCTGTCATTTGAAAATCATATTTCACAGGTAACAAAAACAGCCTTCTTCCACCTTAGAAATATTGCCAAGCTACTTAACATGCTATCTGTTTCTGATGCAGAAAAACTAGTTCATGCGTTCATGACCTCAAGACTGGACTATTGTAATGCACTACTAGGTGGTTGTCCTGCATACTCAATAAATAAGCTACAGGTAGTCCAAAATGCAGCTGCAAGAGTGCTTACCAGATCACAAAAATATCAACACATTACCCCAATTTTATCATCTCTACACTGGTCACCTGTTCTGTATCGATTATAAAATACTACTACTCACCTATAAAGCCCCAACCGGCCAAGCCCCTTTGTATTTAATCTATCTTCTATCATGTTACAATCCATCATGCTCTTTAAGGTCGCAAAACTCTGGACTTTTGATAATACTGAAGACATCAAAGTCTACTATGGGAGGTAGAGCTTTTTCACATTTAGCTCCTAAACTCTAGAATAACCTTCCTGATGATGGTCGGGGTTCAGACACACTCTCTCAGTTTAAATCCAGATTAAAGACACATTTCTTTAGCCTAGCATTCACTTAATCACATCTCATGACCTTGGATTTCTGTCATCGCTGATAAAATGATAACAAATGCACATGGTCACTTCTACCGGAAATACAATGAACAGCAGTTACGCTAATCCGTTTCCATCTGTTTCCTATTCCAGCTCCAGTTCAGAACTAGCCTCAAAGAAGATTCCAGATGACGCCAACGCCTGTGAAGATTTTGGATGATACCAACGTAAAATCGTCAAATCACAAGCTCTTAACTTGTTGCTTCTGGGGTAGTAGTGGGCCTGACCCATTCTGCTCTCTGGGCCAGCCTGGTCCATCCCCGTGCCCTGCTTCTGGAGTTCTCGTCGCTGGAGGTTGCTCGCTGTTGCTGAGGATAGGCCCATATGGACAGCCTCCACAAACAATTTACAAACAGACTTTGCACTTGGGTCTCCATCAGTGGACAGTTCATGACATCAGCAGAATAGACTTCAGAGACTGTGGTGAATTTCCTGACTACACAGTTGCACTTTATATCATGTAGCATACAGTTATTGAAGGGAATTACTTATAATTACACTATCCGGTGTCACCCAGATGAGGATGGGTTCCCTTTTGAGTCTGGTTCCTCTCAAGGTTTCTTCCACTTGTTGTCTCAGGGAGTTTTTCCTGGCCACCGTTGCCATTGGCTTGCTCATTGGGGATAAATTTATAAATTTAAAATTTAGATCCAAAATATATGTCTCTGTAAAGCTGCTTTGTGACGATGTCTATTGTTAAAAGTGCTATACAAATAAAACTGAATTGAATTGAATAACTTCAGCAAATTTAATAAGAATCACTGTATATGTCAGACAATGAAGTCTATTTTATTTTACATTTAATTGCTTTATTCAATTTCCGTAGTTATTCTTACTTGAATACTACTGATAGACCTACCTGAGAAAGCGTATGGTTATCGTGAAATAAGATTGTAGTCATATCGTCCAGCCCTAAACATTAGCGTTTGGTGATTCCGGTCTTGACTTTCATGTAAAATGTGAAATGTACTTCTTAATGTAGTAAATATTGTAAACCTTGCTGATAGGGATAAACCTTGATTTAAAAAAAAAAAAAATAAGATAAAAGTTAAAAGAAAAGGGGGTGGTGGTAGCTCAGTGGTTAAGAAGTTGGGCTACTGATCAGAAGGTTGTGAGTTCAAATCCCAGCACTGCCAAGCTGCCACTGTTGGGCACTTGAGCAAGACCCTTAACCCTCAACTGCTCCCCGGCTGCTGCAGCAAAAATGGCTGCCCACTGCTCCGGGTGTGTTCACAGTTTGTAGTGTGTGTGTGTGTGTTCACAACTCCTAATGTGTATGCACTAATTTAGATGGGTTAAATGCAGAGGACAAATTTCACTTTTTTTTCATACATTGGCCTTCACAGATCACTTTCACTTTAAAAGAGCTGTGTTCAGAAATGAGTTTGTTGTCATTCATAGACAGATTAAAAGCAGCAATAAAGCATGAAGCTTGTTGTTATGACATGCTGCTAAATGTAACTCTAATCTGTACGCTCTCTCTCAGCCTATATAACTGTGGGGGAGAGGCATCAAATCATTGAAATGTCAACTCGAACTGAAAGACACAATATAGTGTGATACAATAACAAAACAGGTTAATTTGTATTTTCATACACTTGTAATATAATAAAAGTTCTACATATACCTCTATACCCCTTTTTTGTTTGAAACCGTTTTTTTGATAGGAAACTAGTTGAGGTGCTGATGACATGAAATAAAAATATTAAATGGCAATGGCAAGATGCAATAGTGGTATATTTTTGTTACATTTATGTTGCCATTGGTTTGTGAAGTTTATAATATTAATTTAACAGCTCAGTGTTTACAATTGCAATTTAAAATCTTTTTTCAATTTAATTACTTTCTGGACTCGGGCAGACTCGACTTAGACTCGGCCATTAAGGACTTGGACTTGAGTTCGACTCGGCCCCTTTTGGACTCAGACTCGGACTCGATTGATTAAGGACTTGGTCTCCACTCGAACTCGACAAAGGTGTACTCAGACCCAACACTAGTGAATAACATATGGGTTTATGAGATTTGGAAATCATTGCATTCTGTTTTTATTTAAATTTTACACAGCATCCCAAATTTTTTGGAATTGGGGTTGTATATATGTATATTAGGGCTATATAGGGTTTTTTTTTTTTATTAATCGATTAATCGAATGAAGAAAATACCCAAACATTACATTAGTTAATAAATTATATTAATATAAATTATAATTATAAATAAATTTTAGACGTAAGTATTTATGCATTATTTTTTATGAATGCACAAAAAGCACTGATAATTAAACTACACTCTTAAATTAATAATTAATAATAAAATCTCACTTTCACTGTACCTTATGGTTTCTGTTACTCACTGCCTTTAGGAATATTGTTTTACTTATGTTTACTTTGATTGTACCATTTTAAGTAGACATTAAAGATCTTACTCGCGCTGCCACTGTTTATCACCATGTCTATGTGGCCTCATTACTACTAGATCCCTCCAGTTATAATAATCGACAGAATTTACACTGCAAACAGACAAATACAGAATATAATGACAATAAACTTGAATTAACTAAACCTTTTAAACAACTCGCACCAGTTTCCCCAACCCCTTGTACTGTGTAGCATTTTTTTATATAAACATAAGTTTGTGCTTGTGCATCACTGTTGTGCTTTCGTGCCACACAAGTTTGTAGGTTACAAACTTCTTCATGGCATTTAATATAAAATGCTCCCCTGTCTTAGAGGACTTGGAGGTCGCACCCGTTTTGCTCCATTGTCACTTGATGATTACATCTCCATCTGATGGTGACTGAGCTCATGTTGGGCATAAAAGCTAATGTTGACATAAACAGTAAACTGAAGAAAGTCATTTTTGTTGACTCTGGGTGTTCTGCTGAAGCTAGCGGCATCGCATTACCAGCATTTGATGCCATCAACTGGGAAGCAGCTTATACTTCTGGTTAGTAAAAAAAACCTGTAAAGTTTCATTTGAGATGATACATAGTGCTTAGTGTAAGTGTATAGTACGTCATTTGGGACACAACTTTGGTCTGTACTCTCCGATGCATATTTTAGGAACAGAAGTAACGCACTGAGTAAATGTACCCCGTGCCATGCACAGACCAACTAATCAATAATGAGATTCATTGACAACGAATTTTCATAGTAGTTTATATATATATATATATATATATATATATATATATATATATATATATATATATACACACACAGTAACTGCAGAGGTTTTAGGCAGTTGTGAAAAAATGCTGTAAGTAAGAATGCTTTCAAAAATAGGCATGTTAACAGTTTATACTTATCAATTAACAAAATGCAAAGTGAGTGAACAGAAGAAAAATCTACAGCAAATCAATATTTTATGTGACCACCCTTTTCCTTCAAAACAGCATCAATTCTTCTAGGTACACCTGCACACAGTTTTTGAAGGTGTACCAGGCTCCCACTGGTTTCTGCCAGGTCTGAGCTGATGGCACTGCTGGACATCTTCCGATTGAAAAGGGAAGTAAGCCTGATGTCTTTCATCTATTGTTTCCTTGGCCGACCACTGTGTCTACTTTGCTCAAGGTTGCCCGTTTCTTTGTGCTTCTTCAAAAGAGCTTGGACAGCATATCTGGAAACCCCTGTATACCTTAAAATTTCTGCCTGGGACAGACCTTGATGATGCAGTATAATTACCTTCTGTCTTGTTGCTGTGCTCAGTCTTGCCATGGTGTATGTCTTTTGATGGTAAACTGTCTTCAACAACCTCACATTGTTAGCTGAGTTTGGCGGTTCCTCACCCAGTTTGATTCCTCCTACACAGCTGCTTTTGTTTCAGATAATGATTGTGTTTCAACCTACTTATTTAATTGGTGATCACTAGCAGCTGTTTGGTATAATTGTTTAATCATACACCTGACTATATGCCTACAAAATCCCTGATTTTGTGCAAGTGTACCTAGAAGAATTGATGCTGTTTTGAAGGCAAAGGGTGGTCACACCAAATCTATAGATTTATATAGAAAATATAGTTTCCTTTCTAAGGGAACTCAACGTTGCGTGAGCTTCGCACTGTGGGAAGCGCCCTCGCGCATGACCGGTATCTAAAGTCTGTGTGAAATCACGCCTAATTTATAGGCAGGCCGTGGTCAGGTGACATGGCAATTAAGCGCGTCGCGTGAGATAAAAATGGCACCTGTGAACCGCGCCCTCAGCCTTATTATCTTCAGCGAAAGACTGCATGTCGGTCGTTTGTGTGAACGTGCAAAAAGACTCTTCATTTCTTCTCTATTTTTTCAAAAAAATATATATATCTTTACTTTTCTGTCCCTTTTTAGAAAGAAAAGTATGAGTCAGAGAGAATTCAGGAAGTGCGTTTCGCCTTGCTCTCGTTGCTTCACGGGTATGGGGGGGGGGCACTTTCTGTGTGAAGTGTCTGGGAGTGGAGCATGCCACAGAGGCTCTTGAGGGAGCTAACTGCATGCACTGTGAGCACTTTACAATCAGGCAGATCCGCTCATGGCTCGCTCTCTTCTCGGCCGAATGGAGATGGGTTTCAGAGCCTCGCGGATCTGGGTCAGCCGCTGCCGAGGCAGCCAGCTGGCTCAGGTCCTGGGGATCTTGTATGGATCTGGAAGAGAAGCCGGAGATGACCTCTTGCTTTGTCTTCCGGTTCCAGCTCTCCGCCAGATTTTGGCACTCGTGTCATGACTCCTCCTTCAGTTATGGAAAGCCAAAATGCCCTTTCTGACTCCGAGGAGCCAGTAGGGGGAGCCATTGCACCAAAAACAGAAAGCATCTCTGAAGCATATAAAGAGCTTCTTGAAGTGATTACTAGGGCAGTAGAAAAACTCAATCTAGACTGGCCCGGGGAAGAGGAAGTGGCTCGTAGCAGTCTGGATGAGCGCTATTCCCCAGTGAAAATAAATCTCCCTCACACCGCAGAAAACTCCCCTTTTTTCCAGAAGTGCATGATGAAATATCACGCTTCTGGAAAAAACCATACACTAGCCGTGTTTATAACCCCACAATGTTGGATTATTCGGCCATCATGGGGAATGAACAGCATGGGTATTTAGCTATGCCTAAGGTGGAGGAGGTGCTTGCGAGCTACCTCTCTCCATCGATGGCAGGGAATTTAGGGGGGCCAGCATTGCCTTCCAAGGCATGTAAGGGCACATCAGTGTTGGTGGGCAAAGCCTATGTGGCAGCGGGTGTCGATTGTGGGTCACTGCATATGATGACAGTGTTTCAGGCCTACCAGGCATACCTGCTGAGTGAGCTCGACAGCAGGGAAGGAATTGGGCCTGAGGCAGTGGTGGAGCTTCGTCGCACCACGGATTTGTCTCTCCGGGCGACCACGCAAACGGCCCATCATATTGGCCATTCAATGGGTAGCTTGGTTGAGGTGGAGAGGCACCTATGGCTCAACCTCTCAGGGATGGGAGATAAAGATAATGTCTCCCTGCTGGATGCCCCTGTTGAACCTTCTGGCCTGTTCGGTGGCACAGTCAACGCCATCGCCGACAGGTTTCGCGAGGCAAAACAGCAAACAGCAGCCTTCAGCCAGTTCTTTCCTGTCGTGTCGAGTTCGCCCAGGCATCCACAAGTGTGGCGGCCCGCCTCCCCCAGCGGAGAGCCAGGGGGATTGGGCGGCCACAGTCACAGCCTGCTAGTAGGCCTGATCTGAGAATGATCATAAAGGCCAGGCAGACAAAGAAGAAGCAGCCCTGATGGGCCGTGGAGGGAAGTATCAGGGGACTTAAGGCTGTCAGGGCAGTTAGCCCCCAGTATTACTGTAGGGCCTCCCCTAGCCAATGTCGTCCCAAGTGTTCAGTTTTCTCTGGTCAGCGAGCTGTCACAGGGCAATGAAAATCTGATGCTTTCCCCCCAACCGAATGTGGAAGTGTTAACAACTCTGAAAGACCATCTGACAGTGTGGAAACTACTGCCAAATGTGTCTCCATGGGTTCTGTCCACCATAGAAAAAGGTTACCGGGTCCAGTTCAGAGCTCGACCCCCTTGGTTTAGAGGTGTGCTCACCACAGTAGTCAGCACAGAACAGAGCCTGATGTTAGCGCAGGAAGTGAGATCCCTTTTGGACAAAGGGGCCATAGAACGTGTACCCCGTTCCCTGAGGTAGGGAGGTTTTTACAGCTGTTATTTCCTGGTCTGCAAAAAAGATGGGAGTATGCGGCCAATTTTAGATCTGCGCCATCTGAACCATACTCTTCGGACATACAGGTTCAAGATGTTGACGCTCAAACTTATCATTCCACACTTTCAGTTCGAGGACTGGTTTGTGAAAATCGATCTAAAAGACGTATATTTCCAAATAGAAATATTGCCCAGTCACGGTTGGAGGCAACATGTACCAATATTGGGTTCTTTCCTTTGGTCTAGCTTTATCCCCTTGTGCCTTCACAAAGTGCATGGATGCTGCTCTGGCTCCCTTGCGACTCCAGGGCATCCGTGTACAAAGCTACCTGGATGACTGGTTAATTCTAGCACGATCCAGGGAAGTGGTGGTTCGACATTGAGATGCTGTTCTCGCACACATGAGGAGCTTGGGGCTCAGGTTGAACCTCAAGAAAAGTATGCTTTCTCCAGTGCAGAGGACAACTTTTCTAGGAGTTGTATGGGATTCTACTACAATGAGGGCATTTCTATCCCCAACACATGTAGGATCAATCCTATCAACATTGAGCAAAATAAAGCTGGGTCTGGGTATCCCATCCAGTCTCTACGAGAGACTGTTGGGGCTTATGGCAGCAGCAGTCAACGTCATTCCATTTGGCCTATTGCACATGAGACCATTTCAGTGGTGGCTGAAAAGTCGGGGGTTTCATCCAAGGACAAAACCCTTGAGAGTAATCAGTGTCATGCGGCGATGCCTACGTGCTCTGAAAACTTTGAGGTGTCCCTAGTTTCTAGCCTCGGGTCACACTCTCGGGGCATCTCCTTATCGCAAGACGGTAATGACAGACACCTCCCTTACAGGCTGGGGTGCGGCCTTAGACGGCCATCCAGCTCACGGTCTCTGGAGTGGCCCTCACCTGGAGTGGCATGTAAATCGCCTAGAAATAAGGGCCGTATTTCTAGCACTGAAATTCTTTCTTCCTCAATTGAGAGGTCACCATGTGTTAGTTGTGACAGACAACACAGCAGTGGTCTCATATATCAACCACCGGGGGTGGTTACGTTCGTGCCCCCTGCGCAACTAATTCTTCTCTGGCTGGAGAGAAAGTTTTTGTCAGTGAGTGCAATGTACATTCCGGGCAACTGGAATGTGGGGGCAGACATCCTGTCAAGGCAGGGGCTGAGGCCCGGGGATTGGAGGCTCCATCCACAAACGGTGGAGTCCGTATAGCGGAGGTTCGGCCGAGCGGAAGTGGATGTGTTCGCCTCCGAGGAGAACATTACATTCACTCCTTTTCTTTCTTTACTTTCGTTTTCCTGTATATATGTATTTGCTTAGATCTAGTTGTGTGTATTCATAGTTTCATTCATTTATTAAAATCTATTATTATCACACTTGATTGTCTCTGTTGCTGCTCATAAATAAGGTCACTTTAATGTTTTGCTTTTCACTACATGCTTTGTTCTGTATTAACAGAACCAGAGAATTATTCCTCTTGGCCAAGAGAATAATCTCCCCCCTTTTTAGAGTAATATGAAGATTACACTGTTGAGTTTGGTGGACAACCCGATCAATCTCTTCGAATTTAATTCTAAAACTTGACTAAAGCTAATTTTACAAGCTGATCTAGACCATATATATATATATTCGTAATTAATTATAATCCATTGTAGTTAATTATCTGTATATATACGTACATTCCCCTTTATGGTTGATTTATATTTATGTAACAAATCAATCATTACTAGCATTATTCTTTTCCACCAGAATAATGGAATGGATCAACTTTAAACATGAAAAACGAAACAGAAGCGCATGCTTGGATTCGAAGCACCTTTTTAAAGGAGACGAGTTTTAAAGAGTGCCCGCATTATCTACCAGAATATGTAGTAAATCGGATGAATCTGCAACATTTAAAAATATTCTCCACCAGTTACAATTCATGTAACGAATTAAAAGATGTTTAACACATTTAAATGTGTTCTCCAATTTATATAAGGAATTAGCTCGAATGGCGTGAAATATATCTATATATCTAATCAACGCGTGTAAAGATGGCTTTGGACCTCAATTCATATGAACAGTTATGCTATGATGGCTAGGACTCATCTGAATTTTGCCAAGACACACCTTGATGATCCTCAAACTTTTTGGGAGATTGTTCTGTGGATTGATGAGTCGAAAATGAAACTGTTTGGAAGACGGGGTCCTGTTACATCTGCCATAAACCAAACACCGAATTCCACAAAAAGAACATCCTATGGTCGAGCATGGTGGTGGAAGTGTGATGGTGTGGGGATGCTTTGCTATTTCAGGGCCTGGGCAACTTGCAATAATTGAGGAAAACATGAATTCTGCTCTCTACCAGAAAATCCTAAAGGAGAATGTCCAGTCTTCAGTCTCTAAGTTGAAACTCAAGCACACCTGGATTAAGACAATGATCCAAAGTTTTAGTTCTAGAAATAAGTGAAAGACTGATCTCCTCTTATTGGAAGAGTTCGGTTGCAGTTATTGCTGCTTAAGGTGGCACAACCAGATTTCAAGTTCAAGGGGGCAATTAGTTTTTCACATGGTGATAAGTGTTGGATAACTTTTTTTTGCTTCAACAAAAAAATAAAAACTGTTGTGTGTTTAATCAGGTTGCCTGTATTTTGTTTGAAGATCTAAAAGTATTTAGTATGAGATATACAAAGTCAGAAGAAATCAGGATGGGAGCAAATACTTTTTCACGACACTGTAGGAGCTATGAAAGCAATGAAATACAAGCCATTCAGTTATTAATAACTGATACTGATAGAGAAATACTAAATTGTTATCAGATGCAATTAATGAATGGCTGGGTATCTGTGAACCGTGATATTTTCTCCAAGGCTGAAAATGTTGCTACAAAACAAGTTAGCCAGTATTATTCACCTTCACTAGATTATACTGCACCTCTTAGTGTGGACACTAAATTTAGAAATAAAGGCTGCTTCTTCTGAATTATAAATGATACAATATTCAATAATGTTCTACAATATTGCGCAGCTTCTTTAGAATCTCAGTTTGTATTTGTAAATATGAATGAATGAAAATTTACTGAAATTAATCATGGGGAAAACTGGCCAACAAAGAACACTGATTTTAATTCAAAATAATATGCACTAGTAACACCTGACACAATGCCTCTTTTATTTTATTTCTTTCAGGTGCATGTTACCACAACTTTTGTTTGCGTCTGTGGTTAACTGATAAGTTGATGAAGTGGGTATCTTGGATCCTCTGTGGTTTTAAAACTTCCTATGTACCATTTTATGTTTTTGTACTGTCTTTCATTGACTCTGTATCACTGTGGTACTACTAAGAGCACAGTGATAGAGTGCAGAATCCAACAGCTTTAGTCCTCTGATAGTAAGTTCAGTAGAGTCTGGGGTAGTTATTGACTCTAGTCCAGTGGGATTGTATTGAGAAGTTGCTAACTTTGCGCCTTTATACAGTAAGAACTGTGGTGCGCTGTTAGAATATTGTTTGTACCAGAAAAGATAAATGTATTCACTGCCTGACTCATAGGAACATTTTAGCATAACAGTGTTTGTTTCTTTCCTGACAATGTTGGTGTCTGTTGGCCCAATTTTATCTGCAAAACTGCCTGCTGTAAAGAAGAAAATAAAGAAATAGATCTGTGAAGTATTTTTGTAAACAAAATATTGATACAATACAATGAATTAACTGATGAAAATTAATTACCTGTTGCTACAGTGAGAATCAGTGGTATGTATCTCACTATGTACAGTAAGTTGTATAGTTGAGCCATTTCTGAACACAGCTCTGTGAGGATTCTGTATAATAGTGCTGTATGTATTCTTTACACATGAGGAAACACGTCTCTAGAAGGCCACACCCAGGAAGTGCTGCCATTGTAGCATAACTTTGTACAGATCATCACTTCACAGTATCAGTGAGCGTGAATTGAGTCACAAATACAACACTGAACAATTCCACTGTTGATCAACCCACTGCATCTGACTTCACCTCTTAAACATACAGTGAGTATAGAAAAGAATCACCCCCTTTAAAATAATCACATTTTGTTGCTATTCAGCCTGAAATGAAGACGGACACAGTTTTTGTTTTATGCAACTGTATTTACTCAGTGCAACTTATAACATCCAAGTGAAAGATATAACACCAACATGTCACAAAAAAAAATAAAAAAACAGAATCACTGAGTTGGAAAAAGGATCACCCCCATCCTAAAAATGACTTGTAAACTCAATAAGGTGTATTGAGTGCCTTCTCAATGGCACACAAAGCCATTTGATTTTCAACTGTGATCAGCTGTGGTCATTTTGATTAGCTCAGCATGAAAAGAGCTTTCCTGGAGCATTTTGTAGTGCAACTGAGGCAAACAGTCAACTATGGGTGGCAAGGCACTGTCAAAAGATCTCCGGGATAAAGTTGTGGACATGCACAAGTCAGGAGATGGATACAAAAAAATTTCAAAGGCTTTATCAATGCCTAGAAGCACAGTGAAGTCTATTATTAAGAAGTGGATGGTATATGGTACAACACAGACCCTCCCTGGATCAGGACGTCACTCCAAACTGGATGAAAGAGCCAGGAGGAAACTGGTCAGAGAGGCTACCAAGAGGCCTACAGCAACTCTGAAGCAGTTGCAGGAATTTATGACAAAGAGTGGTCATTATGTGCATGTGAAAACAATATCACAAATTCTCCACAAATGTGGCTTGTATGGGAGGGTTGCATGAAAAAAACTATTCCTCAACAAAGGCCACATGCAGTCACAACTGAGCTTTGCCAAAATGCACCTTGAAGATTCTGAGGCCAGATGGATAAAGGTGTTATGGTAAGATGAGACTAAAATTGAATTATTTGGCCTCAACACCGAACAATATGTCTGGTGGAAATCCAGCTCACCATCCAAATAACACCATTCCTACAGTAAAGCATGGAGGTGGTAATATCCTGTTATGGGGGTGTTTCTCTGCAGCAGGGACTGGATCACTTGTCAGGATAGAAGGAAAATGGATGGGGCAAAATACCATCAAATTCTCGAGGAAAATCTGCTGCCCTCTGCCAGAAAGTTGTGACCCAAAGCACACAGCAAAACTGACGACACAGTGGTTGAAGGAGAAAAAGGTGAGTGTCCTTGCATGGCCTAGTCAGAGCCCAGACTTAAACCCCATTGAAAATCTGTGGAATAACTTGAAGACTGCAGTCCACAAACAGTCACCGTCAAATATAACTGATCTTGAACAGTTCTGCAAAGAAGAGTGGGCAAATATCGCTAAGTCTAGATGTGCGAAGTTAATAGAGACATATCCCAACAGACTAAAAGCTGTAATTAAAAAATTAAGGCAAATTAAAGCAAGGGGGTGATCCTTTTTCCAACTTGGTGATTCTGTTTTTTAAAAAAAAAAATTAAAAGTTTTTTCTGACATGTTGGTGTCTGACATCTTTCACTAGGATGTTTTAAGTTGCACCGAGTAAATACAGCTGGATAAAACAAAAACTGTGTCCATCTTCATTTCAGGCTGAAAAGCAACAAAATTTGATTATTTTAAACGGGGTGATTCTTTTCTATACCCACTATATCCTTTGGAGTTAGAGGCCTGTGTTGTGTGTCAAGATTTAACATTTTGTTAGGCACGAGTGTGACTCTAGTTCCCAGGATTCACAGCGGCGTACGAACATGGCCGCCACCAACTCGCACCCACACTCACACCACTACACTTCCCAGCAGGCTTGGCGGCCTACAAAAAAAACATATAACTTAAACAAGAGCTAACACAAACCACCTGAAACTCATAATGATACAATAAACGGAAAACCAATGAATGACCATGGGCGGATACATGACATGAACCAAAACAAATGGACCAATGAGGAAACGTGGGCAGAGACATGACGTAAACCAAAAACAAACGAGCACATGTTGAAGTAAACAAAACTAGAGTCTATGAATGCACAGTCCAGAGGGTTTTTGTGAATGACGCTCGCGCTACTCTTCATAGTAGCGCGAAGCGTGGAACGCGGAAGTGCGCTACTCGCTAGCCTCTGCTAGCAGCATAGCGAGAGGGAGACTCTAACAGTAAGGTTTTGTTAAATTTTGTTGTCATGTCTATTTCAAAGTCAACCCTAAATGAGGTAGATGTAACAGATTTATATTTATAAGGTAATGTCCAGATGATAAATGGTGAGGTTTAAGCCACCTTGATTTACATGGAGGATTGGATCCAACAATAATGGAGTTTCTTATAGAATTATTATTAAAACGTCCATCAAAAATGGAAAGACCAGTTACTAGAAGTTGGGGACTTTGTAAGGTTGAATCATTAATATCTACAGCTAGGGCTGTGACTGTGGCCATGACAACCACACCACCGCAGTGGTAGTTTGCCACCGTGATGGTGGAGTGCCACCTGCGGTAGTGTCACATCACATGTCTTGTTAATGTGTCTGCTTGAGTGGGCACTATGACAAGTAGAAAGTACAGCATTTTGTATACAAGTGTAATAACAAAAGCAGTTGTGATATTCATTTGTATTTATAGCCTACCATATAGTGGGAGATTTTATATTAATACACAAATTATCATAATCATAATCAAATGCCTTGTATGGTGTTGTCTGTTGGCGCGGGTTTGCTTGAGCACGGCAAAATCCAATCAGGCGAATTCTGCAGTTTCACCAAAATGAAACCAAATGTTACATTGGCGATCTGGGAACATTTTGGATTTGTGCCTAATGAGAGAGGTGAACCAATTAATTTGGATGAAGCCATATGTCAGCATTGTGGGGAAAAAAGTGTTAAATGGGCAAACACTAGCCTACAAATCTCCAGGCATGTCACCTAGCCGTGTTTTTAAAAAAAAAAAAATTAATATTTACAACTGGTATTTCTTTCAAAGTTTTATAGGTTTGTGGTATACTACACTTGTAAAAGAAATACAGTATTCGTGCGACTGTGTTTCACTTCATCTCTATTTATCCACTTCTTCTACTCTCCCCTTGCAGGTCAATCACAATACCGTATCCCACAGCACCCTCACCTGTTTCTCATTGCAACAACATAACACAACAAGGCTGTATTAAAATAAACACACGTTTTGTTACGAAATAGATGTCCGAGCCTCATTTCTCATTTTTTTTTTATATATTTAGGTTTGTATTTAATAAAAGCATATAACATTCTACTACTATTATTATTATTATTATTATTATTATTATTATTATTATTATTATTATTATTATTATTATATTACAACCCCAATTCCAAAAAAGTTGGGACACTGTGTAATATGTAAATATATAAAGAATGCAATGATTTGCAAATCTCATAAACACATATGTTATTCACAACAGAACATAGAAAACATAGCAAATGTTTAAACTGAGGAAATGTACCATTTTAAGAAAAAAAATAAGGTAATTTTGAATTTGATGGCTGCAACACATCTCAAAAAAGTTGGGACGGGGCAACAAAAGGCTGGAAAAATAAGTGTTACTAAAAAGAAACAGCTGGAGGAACATTTTGCAACTAAGGTTAATTGGCAACAGGTCAGTAACATAATTGGGGATAAAAAAAGAGTATCTTAGAGAGGCAGAGTCCCTCAGAAGTAAAGATGGGATGGAATCTGGATGGAAGCATATGTTGCTCTAAAACCTGTATATACCTTTCAGCATTGATGGTGCAATCTGCCCATTTCATAGGCACTAATGCACCCCATACCATCAGAGATGCAGGCTTTTGAACTGAGCGCTGATAAAAACAGGATGGTTCCACTCCTCTTTACTCCTCTTTAGTCCTCTTTAGTTTAGAGGACGCGGTGTCCATGGTTTCCAAAAAAGAATTTAAAATTTCAATTTTAAAATTAAAATTTCAAATTGGGAATCTAAAATGTTTTTTGTAATAACTTGATAATGTAGAAGTCATAAAATAAAAAATCTATAACAAATTTTGTACTAAACAATAGGGTGCCTAAAACTTTTGCACAGTACTAATATATATATATATATATATATATATATATATATATATATATATATATATATATATATAGATAGATAGATAGATAGATAGATAGATAGATAGATAGATAGATAGATAGATAGATAGATATAGATATATAGTGCCTATAGAAAATCATCATACCCTGTCAAAATCCTTACCTTTTGTCACATTACACCCTGGAAATAAATAAATTTAATAAAATAAAATAAAATAAAATAAATTAATAAATTATCTAAACCTTTGTCAGCTGTATTTACACATTATAACCATCAACATCTACGTGAAAATAACATTTTAACAAATTCTGAACAATTATAAAAATTTAATTAGTGAAATACCTGGTTTGGATAAGTGATCATCCCCTTAGAATAACTATTATAAACTTGCTCAGGTACAACCAGTCACTTACCAGATCCCACAGCATGCTAATTGCCCCCCACCTGACATCATTTACAGTGGTTTTGATTACTTCATAAGAAAACCGGCTGTTCCATGATGATTCCATTACTAGTAGTGCATGGCAACACAAAGAATACACCATGGTTGGAAAGGTGCTTCAAAAAGGTCTCCGGGACAAAGTTGTGGAAAGGCACAAGTTAGGAGAAGGATACAAAAAGATTTCAAAGGCTTTAACTATCCCTCTGAATGCAGTTCAGAGCATTATTAAGAAGTGGAAAGCATATGGCACCACCAACACCTTGCTTAGATCGGGCCATCCCTCCAAACTGGATGACCGAGCCAGGAGGATGTTGATCAGGGAAGCAACTTTGAAGGACTTACAAGTCCTTATGGCAGAGATTGGTCGGTCTGTGCATGTGACAACAATCTCACAAGCTTTACCCAAAGCTGGCCTGCATGGCAGGGTGTCAAGAAAGAAGCCTCTTCTGAAAAGGCTTTGCAAAAAAACACTTGGAAGATTCTAATGCCATGTGGCAAAAGGCTTTATGGTCAGATGAGACCAAGATTGAACTTTCTGGACTGAACTGCAAGCTTTATGTTTAGATGAAAACCAAACACAGCACACCACCTAAAACACACCATACCTACTGTGAAGCATGGTGGTGGCAACATTAAGGTGTTTCTCTTCAGTGGGGACTGGGCAATTGGTCAGGATTGAAGGGAAAATGGATGCTGCCAAGTACACCCATATTCTTGAGGAAAACCTGTGGCCCTCTGCTAGACAGCTGAAGATGGGCAGGTGGTTCACCTTCCAGCATGACAATGACCCTAAACACACCACCAAAAAAAAATACACAGTGGCTTAAGGATAGGAAGGTGAATGTCCTTGAGTGGCCAAGTCAGAGCCTTGACTTAAATCCAATTGAAAATCTGTGGCTGGACTTGAAGGCAGCAGTCAATCGCCGCTCACCACAAAATGTGACTGAACTCGAACAATTCTGCAAAGAGGAATGGCCAAATATTCTCCACTCTAGGTGTGCAAAGCTAATAGAGACATCCAAACAGACTGATGGCTGTAATTAAAGCAAAAGGTGACTCTACGAAGTATTAAATCATGGGACTGATCACTTTTCCAACTGTTATTCTAGTTTTCTTTCTTTTTTTCTTTTTTTTTTTAACATTTCTGAACTGTTGCCTTTTTATGTTACTTGAATGTTGTAAGGCAGAATGTGTAAATAAAGCTGGAACAAAAAATATATTTTAATGGGTTTTGATTTCAGACTGTAAGACAAAAAAGTGACTATTTCAAAGGGGTATGATGATTTTCTATAGGCACTAATACAGTGGGTATAGAAAAGAATCACCCGTGTCACACTGCAGTCACACAATGGCCCACTCCCACTACCGTTAAGGAGCTACAACGTTTCCTAGGCTTTGCAAATTTTTACTGACATTTCATCCAGGGCTTCAGCTCCATTGCTATACCCCTGACAGCACTCTCACACGGTGGACCGCGCCGCCTCAAGTGGAATCAAGAAGCCGAGCTAGCCATGTCTCGACTAAAAACCGCCTTTACCACAGCTCTCATTCTTAAGCACCCCGATCCCTCTCATCCCTTCCTGGTGGAGGTTGATGCCTCTGGGACAGGAGTAGGGGCCATCCTGTCCCAGCACTTTGGGGAGATGCCAAAACTCCATCCAGTGGCCTTTTTCTCTAAAAAACTGTCCCCGGCGGAGAGGAACTATGATGTGGGGGATCGGGAGTTGCTGGCCATTAAGCTAGCTTTGGAGGAATGGAGACATTGGCTGGAGGGGGCAGAGCACCCCTTTTGCATTTTCACGGACCATAAGAACCTGGAGTATTTACACACTGCCAAACGCCTTAACCCACGCCAAGCCTGCTGCTCCTTGTTTTTCGCCAGATTCCATTTCACCCTTTCATATCGCCCTGGTTCCAAAAATCTTAAAGCCTGTCCCAGATACATTCTGGGGAGCTCCAACCATTACACCCTGATCCCATTCTGCCATCCTGTGTCATCGGGGCGATACAGTGGGAGTTGGACCACCTTCTGGCTCAGGTCCCTCACAGCCAAATCCCTATGGCCTGTCCACCAAACAAATTGTTCGTACCACGAGCCCAACGTGACCAACTGTTAAAGTGGGCCCACACTGCTCCCGGCACAGGTCACCCCAGCATCCAACGCACTTATCACCTGCTGAAAGACAAATACTGGTGGCCCCACATGTTGCGAGACATTCAGCAGGCCGTTGGTCACACATTGCCGTAGATTTTGTTACAGATCTCCCCAACTCATTAGGTAACACCACCATTTTCATTATCATCGACAAATTTTCCAAGTCCCTACGCGTCATCCCTCTCCCTAGACTCCCGTCCGCTTTCTTTTGCGCTGAACTCCTTTTTACCCATGTTTTTCATTATTTTGGCCTCCCCGAGGATATCGTCAGTGACCGGGGGTCCCAGTTCACCTCACAGGTATGGGCTGGGTTTATGGAAAAACTGGGCGTGAATGTCAGTCTCACCTCGGGATACCACCCAGAGTCCAATGGCCAGGTGGAACGGGCCAACCAAGAGGTGAGACAGATGTTTCGTTCATTTTGTGGAAAGAACCCTTCTGATTGGTCACGATTCGTACCCTGGGCTGAGTATGCTCAGAATTCCCTTCGCCACTCAGCCACTAAACTCACCCCATTCCAGTGTGCTCTGGGTTACCAACCTCCCCTGTTCCCCTGGAATGCCACATCCATGGATGCACCGGCAGTTAACAACTGGTTTAAGTGCAGCAAACAAGTTTGGGCCACTACCCACCAATGCCTTGAACAAGCAGCACACCAGTCCAAACTACAGGCCGACCGTCACCGATGAGCCACTCCACTGTATCGACCAGGAGATAGGGTGTGGCTCTCCACCCGTGATTTGCGGCCCAGTCATGCATGTAAAAAGCTCTGTCCCAAGTACACTGGTCCTTTCAAGATCGTCAAACAGATTAACGAGGTCACTTATAAGTTGGCCTTTCCCCAACTCTGGTGCATCGCACCATCCTTCCACGTCTCCCTTCTCAAGCTGGTAAGCCTTGGTATCCTCGCCACCGAGCACCCAACCAACACGCCACCACTGCCACTTGAGGTCGATGGACAGTCGGCCTACAAGGTAAAAAATACCTTTAATCGCCGACAAGGACGATTAAAATATCTTATAGACTGGGAAGGTTACGGGCCAGAGGAACAAAGCTGGGTCATGGCCCAGGACATTCTAGACCCGGACCAAAACCACCCCGAGTGGGGGGGGGGGCTCTGTTAGACTCCACTTCCCAGCATGCACAGCGGTCGGCAAACATGGCCACCGTGAACTCTGCCTCACATTCACGTTCACGCCACAAAATGGACTCCACTTCCCACCATGCACAGCGGCCTACAAACATGGCCGCCACGGACTACACATCCCATGACACTTCCACACTCCCACGTTCACAGTCACCTATGTTTTGATCACACACTTGTTTCTAATTTTACTGTTCACTCACAGCCACTTTATTTAACGACTTTGGAAGTATTTGTACACTCACGTAGTTCCTGCACTTACCAAGCATTTATTCTGTGGACTGTCTATACTGGTTTTTGGATTTTTGCTACGACTCTGGATTACGGATTATTGCCTTGCCCTTGTGAATATTGTTTGCCTATGTTTTGCCATTGCTATGGACTTTGCCTATGTTACCTAGTTTTTGCCATTGCTACGAAGTTTGCCCATGCTACCTAGTTTTTGCCACTGCTACGAACTTTGCCTATGTTACCTAGTTTTTGCCACTGCTACGAACTATGCCTATGTTACATAGTTTTTGCCATTGCTACAAACCTTGACTATGTTACCAAGTTTCTTGGCTTCACGTGTTTGAGTTGTTCCTTTACTATTGCATATACCTATTAAAGTGACTTTTCCCCGCACTTGCATCCAGCTCACATTCTGTCATAACAGGACAGTTTTTGTTTTATCCAGCTGTATTTGCTCGGTGCAACTTATAACATCCAAGTGAAAGATATAACACCAACATGTCAGAAAAAAATTAAAAATAATAAAAAAACAGAATCACTGAGTTGGAAAAACGATCACTCCCCTCCTAAAAATGACTTGTAAACCCAATAAGGTGTAGCAAATCACCTTCTCAATGGCACACAAAGCCATTTGACTTTCAACTGTGATCAGCTGTGGTCATTTTGATTAGCTCAGCATGAAATAAGCTTTCCTGGAGCATTTTGTAGTGCAACAGAAGCAAAAAAAAAAAAAAATCAGACATGTTGGTGTTATTATTGGATGTTATAAGTTGCACTGAGTAAATACAGCTGGATAAAACAAAAACTGTGTCCGTCTTCATTACAGGCTGAAAAGCAAAATGTGATCACAAAATGTGATTATTTTAAAGGGAGGTATATCCACTGTATATATACATATAATATACACAGTGGATATATATATATATATATATATATATATATATATATATATATATATATATTAGTAACATTCGTCTCCCTGTTTAGTCTTTGTTTATAGACATTGAGACATTTTGAAGAATTTAAGAGTAATTCATAAATAAACAGTTTATTATTAAAGAGAGAAAACACTGAAAGTAGATTGCAGACAAGCATGACTGTTTTCTCAGTTGTAAGTAACTATGTATGTATGGGATTATTTAATATGTAATAGCTGTTCCTGACTATATTAATTGTGTTTTGTAATGTGTGTCCACCAGGCTAACAGACATTAAATAAATAAGATATTCTACTTCATTTCACTATGGCACATCTCACTTGTAATATCACTGTGGATTAAAAAAAAAAAAAGAAAAAAAAAGCTGACTGCCGAATGTCATTGTCATAGAAAGTTTGATATGAACTTATTGAAAACTCATTTAGTGCTTTTTAGCTTATAGTGATAACTCAAAGCCTATTTCAGAATAAGGGCACATATTGTAGTGTTAGTGATGTATTAAATTCTTATTAGCTTTTAAAGCAGAAAACTGCCAAATCAAGATGCTGACTAGAACCTACAGCAATAACAAGTTTCCAATTACATTAATAAGATAATCTAATTTGCAAGGATTACAACAACAAGGATTGCTAAGTGTTTGTGCATTATCGCTAATAATTTATCAGTCATTTTCACAAAACAGATACCCACTTATAAAGAAATACAGGTCTTTATGAATAAAGACTAATTTATAGTTACGTGCAATTTGGGCTTTGTTCTACAAACAATAAGACATTATTTAACCTCCAATATTGTGTTCCTTATAATAAACTGTTACCACAACTTATCATCAGTGAAGAAATGATCTGACATCATAGACAGGCTGATGAAGAAGTGAATGTAAACATGTAAATAGTGCCATCTTGTGAGAAAACCATTACAATGTTTTGTTGTCATTCATTTCAAAATGTTAAAAAGTTTAACACTATAATATATAAAGGGTAAAATGTGAAAACATGGAGACATGTTAAACAGTTGACTGGAGATGTGAATGTACACATGTAAATACCTCCATCATGTGAGAAATGCATGGCTCTGCTTCAGTCATGTGTAGTGCTTTTTGTACAGTGTAATTGGGTTTCCTGTCACTGTGGGCCTCAGAGCGCAGTAGTACAGTGCAGAGTCTGTCACTGCAGCAGAGGAGATGAGCAGATCCACTTTCGTACTTGTTTTGTTAAGGTTAATGGACAATCGTGGATGAGGTGGTTGAGCTTCTGTGACCTGTTTACTGCCTTCAAGAATCAGTAGCAGAAACTCTGGTCTTGATCCAGGTTTTTGTTGATACCAGTGGAGATCTCTAACTGATCCAGTATATGTGCAGGACAGTGTGGCGTTGCTGCCTTCAGTTACAGATATTGTGGTTTGTTCTGGTTTAATGCTGTTGTCAACAGCCTCTGCTATAAAGAAAGTAACATATCATTACCATTTATTATTAATAAACTAATATAAATAAATAATTGTTCTTTTTGTGCGTTTTAAAATGTGTGATTTAAAACAAGTCATGTGTAATGTATATGGCTTACCAGTATCAGCAATAGTGAAGAAAAACAAAATGACGAATAACATTGTTATTCCGAGTGTGTAGTTCAGACCTCTAGCTTTAGAAATAAATGTAAGTGTTGTGTATTTGAGATCGTCTCTGATGTTTCCACATGTAGCTCCACCCACTCACCCACTCCACCTTGTGTTACAGAATCAAATGTTAATTTTATCAATTCAGCCTGCACTAAAAGGCCATGATTTTTTTTTTTTCTTCTTTTTTTTTTCTTCTTTTTTTTTTACTTCTCTACTGTGGCAACCAGTTTATTTTTTTTTTTACTCATGATATTAAGTTATTTGTCATTATCACAAAATAACAAATGTGTTTCCATTTTCTCAAGATCTTAACATAATAAAAAAAATAATAACTTTATGGGGTTAACAGTATAATTTGAGACCATATTATTTTGTGTAACACTGAAAATCTTAGTGGCTGTTTATTTGGGCAATGTGTTATTTTCTCATGTGTTTTGTTAGGTAGTAAAAAATGCCTAATTGCAGCATGGCAGAAAAAGCCTCAGATTCCCAAATGAGTTGTCCCCCTAAGTGAATTACTTCATCTTTAACCTATTAGATATGTAGATGAGCTTTTACAAGTCTATGGCTTCGATAAAACTACAACTTTAATCCTTGTGGGACCAATTCCCAGATCAATCTTGAAAAATAACCAAATTTGCTATGAGAATTATTATATAATTATGCACAAACCCACTCTACTGCAGCTGTTTAGTGTCCTGCAGCTGCAATCAAAAATGTTCATTCATTTATTCATTATTCCTCTTTAGTAACTGCTTTATCCTGATTAGGGTTGTGGTGGATCTGGAGTCAATCCTAACACCACTGGACATAAAGCGGGAAATACAGTCAGGTCCATAAATATTTGGACAGTGACAATTTTTGTAATTTTGTCTCTGTACACCACCACAATGGATTTGAAATGAAGCAATCAAGATGTGACTGAAGTATAGACTTTCAGCTTTAATTCAAGTTTAGATTAAATTCAGGTTTAACAAAAAAAAACTGTTTAGGAATTACAGTCATTTTTACAGAGTCCCTCCATTTTCACAGACACAAGAGTAATGGTCTGATATGCAGTTTCATGGACAGGTGTGTCCTGTTTTCTCATTGGAGTTGATTCCAAGCTTTGAATTTGCATTTGGAAGCTGTTCATGGAAACGCTCAATATGCAGCCCAAAGTGATGTTGATGCAAGTGAAAGAGGCCATCTTTAGGCTGAAAGAACAAAACAGACCTATCAGAGAGATAGCAGAAAATTTTGGAGTGGCCAAATCAACAATTTGGTAAATTCTTAAAAAGAAGGAATGCACTGGTGATCTCAGCAACATCAAATGGCCTGGAAGACCATGGAAGACAACTAAAGTGGATGATTGTTTCCCTTCCTTGTTGAAGAAAAAACCCTTCACAATATCTAGGCAAGTGAAGAACACTTGGGGAGAGGTAGGCATATCATTGTCAAAGTCTACAGTCAAGAGCTGTCTTCATGGATGTAAATACAGATAGTTTACCTCAAGATGCAAATCGCTTGTAATGCTCAAGAACAGAAAGACCAGATTAGACTTTGCTAAAGAAAGATAGATAGATAGATAGATAGATAAAAAAACACCTGACCAGTTCTGATGCAAGATTAAATTGTACCAGAATGATGGGAAGAGAAGAGTATGGAGAAGGAAAGAAAGAGCCAAAGCATACCACATCATCTGTCAAGCATTTAAAGGAAGTGTTATGGCATGGGTATGTATGGCTGCCAATGGAACTGGGTCACTGGTGTTTATTGATAATGTGACTGCTAATAGAAATAGCAGGATGAATTCTGAAGTGTTAGAGCAATACTTTTTGCTCAGATTCAGTCAAATGCTGCAAAACTGATAGGACAGTGCTTCACAGTACAGATGGATAATGACCCAAAACATACCATGAAAGCAATCCAAGAGATTCTTAAGGCAAAGAAATTAAATGTTCTTAAATGTCTGATGACCTCAACCCACACAGGAAGTGCTGCTGTTGTAGCATAACTTTGTACAGATCATCACTTTACAGTATCAGTGACAGTAAACTGCATCACCTTATAAGTATCTTTGGGTGTTAGGTACTTTTCTGTTAAAATTACTGCATCTCCTTTAACAACAGCAATAAATTCTACAGATTATTCAACAGAATCACAAAAAATCCAGTGGTGACAAAACCATAATGATAAAAAGATTTTCCCTAAACATAGATTGTGTCACAGACAGGGGCTGAGACAGATGCAATTGCAATTCAACTCATTTTAATGAGAGCACTGCAGATAAATCCAAAATGACAGACAGAATCAGAGTCAATAAACAGGCATTGAATGAACAGACTAGACTAGGCAGAGCTAAACATGTAAATCATGCAACAGGCAAAAAAAAACAAAAAAAAACAAGAGAAACAACACTAGAAAATAAGGCTTTGTAAAGTCCGCAGTATGAGACAAAACTGGGTGTTTACTTTGCAAACTACGAATGAATGAAAGTCTGTTTTAAGGTATAGTGTGTGATTCAGAACAGGTGTGTGTGTGTGTGATCAGAAGTCAGGTGACTGGGAGCAGATTAGTGGCAATGCATTCTGGGGTGTGTAGTCCATGGTGACCATATTAGTAGTCCGTGGTGTGGTCTGGGAATTGGGAGTTTGCTGAATATGTGCACCTGACAAATTGCAGTGTAGTATTTTTTCTTTTGTTTGCTTATACAGTCTGAACTGAAGTAAACAGAAAATCAGTGGTTCTTAAAGTGGGCTTTGGGCTCTGTACTGGATCTATGGAGTTTAAATTACAACCCCATTTCCATAAAAGTTGGGATTTTTGTCTAAAATGCAATAAAAACAGTCTCTTGAAACTTTAATTAACTGACAAAAGTACAAAGAAAAGATATTCAATGTTTTCACCGACCAACCTAACTGTATTTTGTAAATATAAACAAATTTAGAATTTGGTACCTTCAACACACTCAAAAAAAGTTGGGACAGAGGCATGTTTACCACTGTGTTACATCACCCTTCCTTTTAATTACACTTTTTAATCGTTTGGGAACTGAGGATATTAATTGTTGCAGTTTTGCAAGTGGGATTTTTGCCCATTCTTGCTTGATACAAGACTTCAGCTGCTCAACAGTCCTTGGTCGCCATTGTCTGATTCTCCTTTTCATGATGCACCGTAGGAGACAGATCTGCACTGCTGGCAGGCCAGTCAAGCAAATGCACTCTGTGTCTACGACGCCACGCTGTTGTAGCATGTGCCGAATGAGGCCTGGCATTGTCCTGCTGAAATAACCATGGACTTCCTGGGAAAAGACATTGCCTTGATGGCACATATACATAATTTCACAAATTTATGCCATCCAGGTTTTTATTCATTTTGGCTTGATTCATTTCTTTGAGCATTTTGTTTATATGAAATAAAGATTTCTTTATTTGTCCAGGATAAAAGTTTGGCCCATTAATATTAATAAATAAAGCTTTATATAAATCTTACTAAATCTGAACTATCTGGTTACTAAAGTGAATAAGAACCTAGCTATAAATAGAGTTCACATACAGTGCCTTCCACTAATATTGGCACCCTTGGTAAATAAGAAGGCTGTGAAAAATTGTCTTTATTGTTTAACCTTTTGTCCACGCTGGTGGACTCTCCTCTTCAGTTCCCCCCACAGATTTTCTATGGGTTTCAAATAAGGGGACTGGGATGGCCATGGCAGGACCTTGATTTTGTGGGCAGTAAACCATTTTTGTGTTGATTTTGATGTATGTTTTGGATCATTGTTCTTCTGGAGGATCCAACCACAGCCCATTTTAAGCTTTCTGGCAGAGGCAGTCAGGTTCTCATTTAATATCTGTTGATATTTGATAGAGTCTGTGATGCCATGTATCCTAACAAAATGTCCTCTGGCAGAAAAGCAGCCCCAAAACATTAAAGAGCCACCACCATGCTTAACTGTGGACATGAGGTACTTATGGTACCATATGGCTACCTCTCTGTGTGGGCTAAAACCACCTCTTTTTTGGTTTCATCTGACCATAGAACCTGATCCCATTTGAAGGTCCAATAGTGTCTGGCAAACTGAAGACACTTGAGTTTGTCTTTGGATGAGAGTAGAGGCTTTTTTCTTGAAACCCTTCCAAACAACTTGTGATGATGTAGATGACTTCAGATTTTTGAGACTTTCTGATCCCAAGATGCAACTAACTTCTGCAATTCTCCAGCTGTGATCCTTGTAGGTTTTTTGGCCACTCAAACCATCCTCTTCATAGTGCGTTGAGACAATATAGACACATGTCCTCTTCCAGGTTGATTCATAACATTTCCAGTTGACTGGAACTCATTAATTATTGCCCTGATGGTGGAAATGGGCATTTTCAATGCTTTTGCTATATTCTTATAGCCACTTCCCATTTTGTGAAGCTCAACAACCTTTTGCTGCACAACACAGCTATATTCCTAAATATCCCTTATCCTTGAATGAGGGAATTTGGCCTATGTGTTACCTCATATTTATACCCCTGTGAAACAGGAAGTCATGATTGAACATTTTCCTGTCCCTAGTCACCCAGGTGTACTAAACAAAATGTAAAATATCAATGGGAATATACTTCAAATATATTTTCTCATATGAATTCATAGGGGTGCCAATAATTGTGGCACACATACTGTATATTTAACAAAGATTTTTCTTTTGATAAACATATGTTGTGTTTGCAATTGTTTTATATCCATGAGAGCAGAGTATTTTTGTGAATTTTTTAAATAAAAGATCAAAAGGTTAAACAATAAATATATATTTTTTACAGCCTTCTTTGCTCATATTTACCAAGGGTGCCAATATTAGTGTAGGGCACTGTAACTACCTGCTGGTGAGGCTGGAAAATGGTTCAGTTTCCACATGTTTTTCATCTTAAACAGTGTTATAAAAACAGCACACATCCATAAATGACTATGTACAACTGTATAGTTAATGTTCATTTAATGTTCACATCAAAAAATGTGATTTGGATAACCTTTTAACCATGGCATGGATGTTGGTACCTGATGGGCTGGTTTGAGTATTTCAGAAACTGCTGATCTCAGTTTCACACACAACAGTCTCTAGAGTTTATACAGAATGGTGCAAAAAGCAAAAAACATCCTGTGAGCGGAGGGTCTGCAGGCTGAAACACCTTGTTCATGAGAGAGATCAGAGGAAAATGACCAGACTGGTCTGAGCTTGCAGGAAGTCTATAGTAACTCAAATAAGCACTCTACAACTGTGGTGAGCAGAAAAGCATCCCAGAACACACAACACATCAAACTTTGAGGTGGATTAGCTACAGCAGCAAAAGACCACATTAGGTTTCATTCCTGTCAGCCAAGAACAAGAATCTATAAGCGAGCATAAAGCGCTTGGCAAACACTTTTTTGTATTTGCTGTAATATCAAGCTACGCTACTCATGCACAAAACAAGAAAAAGTCAAAGTGTTACACTGGTAGCAGCTGTGGTTGGCTATATTTTTTACTTGTTATTGAACGACGTGAATATCACCACATTAACTTGCAAGCACATTTATACAGGTACATACTTTTGTGCTTCTCTTAGCAAGTCCAGATTACTTCCCTTACTTTTTTCTCTCTGCCATAAAATGGCTGACACAGCCACATTTGCCATTTAGAATTGATCTCCCTGCTCCTTTTTCTGGGGATGGTGCAGAACCATTTACTGCATGAATTCAAAGATTTGACATAGCACTTAATGTCTCAGCTACACCACTGGAGCAGGCCAACATGCTTTTCTGTAGAGCTTACTGGTCCGGCATTTGCACATTGGCAATCTCTCTACCCTACAGTAAAAGCTTTAGGGGAGAGTCCATGTAAGCCACATGTCCATGTAAGCCACAAGAACCTCTTGAAGTATATGCTGCTGAGCTCACTAATCTAGCTACTGAAGCTTTTCCTCAATATGATGCAGCAACATGGAATTGTGAATTTTTTTTGCAGATTTCTGACTGGTTTGGACCCATCCATCTAAATGAAAATTCATGAGCATGGCGCTGTGACTTTGGATAATGCAATAAACCACTCAATGTGAACATGCTCACTTGGCAGTTAGTGTAGCAACCCCTTCCGCTGTCATGCCAGTCACTCTGAATACACATCCATTACCTAGCTTGGTGGCAGCTCCTATTGCTGAATTAGCAGCCACCATTGCCGAACTCCGGATTGATCTTCAGGCATTATGTCAATCACATCTGCAATACACAGATGACTGTCTAGACCAGCTTTCATGGCAGTTCTCACGGCAGTTCTCCAGTTCCCTTTGGCATGAGGTGATGACTATCACTCACCCTTCACATCAGACCCCTCAGACTCATCACATCGTTCGGATGTCATAGCTACTCACCCTCTCCCCTGCACTGTGATTCACACATTCCTTACAACACACGATCTGACCAGTACCCCCCACAAAGATACTGCCAAGGCAGTCCAGCTCCTGGCTGCTCACTTTCTCGAGAACGTGGATCTCATTCTGAGGCCCTATACTACTCGCTCGCCTTCACCTAGCCCACAACATAGAGGTTCCAACCACCGCAGACATAATTCTCCATCACCACCACCCCATGCCAAACATTCACACAGATATTACATGTCTCCAACACAACATGTACATTTCTGCCTATCTGGCAAGGTAGCAACCCCCTCTGCTTCACATCAGGGAAATGATTAGAAGCTGACATTGTGGGCCAAATGCCAGCTCTGTCCCCTCAAATGGCCCATTCAGATGCTGTGGGTTCTGAATCCAGTCCACCCACACCATTCATACAAATTACTCTAGCTGGTACTGAACTCCATGCTTTGGAGGGTACAGGTCTTTCCCTTATCACTGATGAATGTCACAGATCTATCCCATCTCTATCCACTCAGTCAGTTAGCAAGTCTTTTATGCTGGCCTCATCAGTAACTGGACAGTTGCTAGATGAATTAGGCTCAGTGATGGCCCCTATACATATTGGTGATGTCACACTTTCTCACATTTTCCACGTGGTACACAAAGCACCTCATCCTGTACTTATAAGATGGGATTTCCTCACCGAACATATGGTTACAGTAGACATACCACATGCTCGCTTACTGTTGTACAACACAAAAGTGTCTTTTTCACCACCGCAATCTTGTGGGTACTTGTTCGGAAAAAAAGATGGCACACATCGGTTCTGTGTCTATTACCGATGCCTCAATGAGGTTATGATCAAAGATTCACACCCACTTCCCCGGGTTGATGACACTCTTTCCAGGGCCAGAGTGTTCAGCACTATTGAGCTTACAGCCGATTAATGGCAAATCCTGATTAATTTTCATGGTGACAAGACGGCTTTCTCCACTGGTACAGGACTATTCCAATTCCGTATGATGCAATGGGGATCTCAAATGCCCCACCCAGTTTCCAAAGGTTGATGGAACTTGTACAGTTGCAACATTGCAAATCTTTTATTTTAAATATTTATTTATTGCCAAAATTTATTGTCAAAATTTACAGACTTTCAGCTGTTTGCAATGAACAAATCAAACAAAAGCAATTGAAATAGCTCAACACAATGAAAGCTTCAAGTGGTTTCTCCAATTCAACTGAAAATGCAACTTATAATGGCTTCTCCAGTCTTTAATTATTCAACTTATTCAACCCCCTGAATAGAATCCCTCACAACAGTACAAATATGCAAAACAGGAGTTGTCTCAAGCACACCTGATGCAACTAATCGAGGGCTTTAGAGTTAAGAGAAGAGATCATCACCCTTCACAACTAAGGAACAGGATACAAAAAAGATAGTGAAGGCACTGAATGTTCCTAGAGACACCGTTGGAAGCATAGTTCGCAAGTTCAAAGTTAAGGGAACAGTGGTTACACTAACTAGATGGGGCAGAAAAAGGAAGCTATCAATGGTTGCAACCAGATTTCTGAGAAGGCAGGTAGTGAAAAACCCTTGAGTCACTGCAAAAGACCTGCAGCAAGACTTGGTGGCAACAGGCACTGAGGTTTCAGTGAGCACAGTAAGGCGTGTACTAAATGCATAAGGTTTCCATGCCAGAACTCCAAGAAGTACACGACTACTGACCCAAAAGCACAAGAAAAATCGGCTCCAATATGCTCAAAATCATATAAATAAGCCATAGAAGTTTTGGGATTCTGTTCTGTGGAGCGATGAAACAAAACTTTTCGGCATGATGGATCAGTGGCATGTCTGGAAGAAGACATACACTGAAAAGAACACTCTGCCCACAGTCAAGCATGGTGGTGGCTCGGTGATGCTCTGGGGCTGCTTTGCATCCTCTGGCACTGGAAACCTGCAGCGTGTGGAAGGCAAGATGGATTCATTGAAGCATTAGGAAACCCTAGGAGAAAACGTCATGCCATCTGTGAGGAAGCTGAAGCTTGAGCGTCACTGGACCTTCCAACAGGACAATGATCCCAAGCATACCTCAAATTCCACCAAGGCTTTGTTGCAGAAGAAGTCCTGGAAGATTTTACAGTGGCCATCACAGTCACCTGACTTGAACTCTGGTGGGATTTGAAGAAGGCAGTTGCAGCACACAAACTCAAGAATATTACTGAACTGGAGGCCATTGCTCAAGAAGAATGGGCTAAGATTCCTCAGGAACACTGCCAGAAGCTGGTGTCTGCATCGTTTGCAGTAGGTCATAACAGCAAAAGGGTGCTCTACTAAATATTAAAGATGCTTGCCATGAAGGGGATGAATAATTTTGAGACTGGAGAAGTCATTATAAAGTTGCATTTTCAGTTGAATTTGGGGAAGCCACCTGAAGCATTCATTGTGTTGAGCTATTTCAATTGCTTTTGTTTGATTTGTTCATTGCAAACAGCTGAAAGTCTGTAAATTTTGATAATAAACCTGATTTGTAGTAAGGGTTGAATAATTTTGATTGCAACTGTACTTCATGGTTTGCACTGGAGCATTTGCTTGATACTTAGACAGCGCTGATTTTTCTCAGCACCTCCAACACTTGCGTGAAGTCTTTCAACGGTTTCACACTGCTGGACTAAAGCTTAAACCTTCCAAGTGCCACCTTGCACACTCCTTTGTTACTTTCCTTGGTCACCGTGTCTCCAATGCCAGTGTCGAGTCAGATCCATTTAATGTAGGCAAGGTCGCAACCTCCTCAGTCAGCCACACAGGTCAGGGCTTTTCTTGGTTTCTGCTCTTACTATCAGAAATTCATTAGACACTTTGCACACACAGCCAAAACTTGCATTGTCTCACACACAAAGGAGTACCATTTGTTTGGTCAGCAGAAGCGGATGAGGCTTTCCACATACTCAAACAAGTCTTAACATCCCCAGCGATTATGGCATTGCTTGACCTGTCAGATCCAATCCTTCTTCACATAGATGCTTCCCTTCATGCAGTTGGCTTGATCCTATCACAATGGCTGGATGGGAAGTTATATATATGTCATGTGCTGAACTGCTGAACGAAAATGGTCCATTTCTGATCGAGAACTGTTTGCCATTGTGTGGTCAGTTCATCATTTCCGTCATTATCTTTCTTGTCACCCATTCACCATCATTACAGACCACAAACCCTTAGTGGGCCTCAGGAAACTTCTGTTGTACCATGACCCCACAGGCAGAAGGGCTTGTTGGGCTGTGGAGCTGGATCTTTATGATTGGTGTGTCAGTAACAATTAGGGAGCCAAACACCTTAATGCAGACACTGCACAATGTTCACCCAATGTTTCAGTAGCAACCCAGACAATACCAACTTCCACGCAGAAGAACCCTGTCTCAGCATCTCCTCAGACACTGCCTGTCAGACAAGACCCCCACTCACTTATGTCTGCTCCATATCGCACGCCCATGAATCTTGTACAAATCCATGGTGGCTGGAACATGGCAGACCAACAACGGGCAGACCCAGACGTAGATATTGTCTTTTCTTGGCTTAAGTCAGGACATAGGCCACCCTTGTGGAAGCTTCGTGATGCTTCTCCATATCTCAGAAAATTTAGTCATCTCACAGTTTGTCATAAACTGCTATGTAGACACTTTCACCACCCTTTTTCTGAAAATACCCTGCAAGTGGTGGTTCCTACTTAGTTAATTTCTGAGCTACTTATAAAATTATACTTATAAAAAATAGACTTTCCTATTCATTGAATGTTATAATTGACATCATTTGAATTATTTAAAACATGAAGGCTGATTGTAACGCTAGCTGAAGCCAAAATATCCACCCTCTTCAATCATATGCCTCCCCCCCCCCCTCGCTGTGCTCCTTCTCCCTTAATTTTTCCCCATGAGAAACCTCGGCTTGCAGTCAGACAATAATTCATAATACGACATTGTAGCTGAGGAGAGGTAACTACAAGGCTAACGCTTATCGCTGTGTTAATCAGTAGTATGTGAATTTGTATTTAGTTGAATGAGAACATCCTGTTTTCCAGATCTAATTTAGGGGAGAGCAGGGTAAGTTGAGCCGAGCCAGTTTTCACTTGAGGTGTCTTTAAAGTGAGCACATGACATTAATGTCTCCAACTAAAATATGCACATAAATTTCAGGATGTGTTGCATCCCTGGGAATAATCACTTTGGATCTAAAATAAACTGTTTTCAAAATATGACTTTCAAAATAAAAGTGGCGTCTTGTCTCAACTTGCCCCCAATGAGGGGTAAGTAGAACCTAGGGAGAGGATAAGTAAATTGTGCCATTGATTATGTTGAAGTAAAACTGAACATTTTCACCGCTATATCAAAGCAAGACAAATTCAATACCAAATGACTTCTTAAAGGTTTTATTTAAAGATAAAGTTTACAACTTTAAAGACCAATAATTGATTAGCCTATACGGTCATCTTTTTATTTATCCTTTATTGATATAACAGTTTACATTGAGATTTACATAAATTAAGCTATAATCTCTAAATAAATGCCCAATTTGGTACTTTTTTTTTACTGGCTATTTTTAACAGTAGTCATTTTGTGGGCGCTTCTCTATGCTAGCCACAAGGTGATGGTGGGCATTTCCTGGAAAAATAATTATTAATATTCCCTATTTGTACAAACGCGCACTTACACTAACCTGCTTTTCCCTCTCTGATCCAGCTTGCAGGGACATCAATGTCATTTCGTCATGCCAACTCAAATGCTAGCTCACGACATTTTATGGCACTTAGACCATGAAACATTGCAACTAGTTTCTTTGTCAAAGACTTGATTGGCATGTCCTGTTCTCTTATACCCTGTTCTTTTTACTTCTCCTAGTTGTTTCAAAACCATGTATTGCTTTAGTCATCCTGTTGATCTTCATGTCCTTTGCCACCTGACGTATGGATCTCCCAGTCTGTACCTCTCCCACTGCTCTGTCCAACTCTACAAGAGGAGCTGAAGCCCTGTCTTTCATCCGTTTATAAAGGCGTGGCATGATGGTTTTTGATCTAACATTCAAAATGTCACATCATTTCGGTGATAAAATGTAGAATGTGATAAAATGTAGAATTACAGTAAAATAATACTTTACTAATAATCATAAGAAGGGGTGAGTTGAGCCACTGGTTCAACTTAACCTAGGCCTTTTGGCTCAAATTACCCCACTCCTGCCATTTTAACAAACTTGTATCATCCAGCAGTTTAGAGCTAACGTCATGCAACTGTGTAGCCTCATATTGTAACTTCCTAAAGCACTAACGTGTGAGATTTTTTCAAACTTGTCTATAATTGTTCAGACACAAGAATCATGACTCCTTGAACATAAAAAAAATCACTTTGAACAGCAAAAAACTGGTTTTTGAACTTAAATGTGCTTACCACTTATGGGCCTCTCTCCATCACAGGATGAGTAAAATGGATGACTCTTCAAAAATGTGTGGTTACATGACCAATGTTCTTTTTGGTTTCCAAGAAACAAGGGGTGGCTCAACTTCCCCACAGGCTCAAATCACCCCACTCTCCCCTACTTGGCACAGATTTGATTGATAACATTAGCTTGTTAAATGCTAAAAGAATGTTTGCTTAGCTATTCTAACTTGGCATTCTGCCACAAACAATATGATTTAGCCATCATCACTGAAAGCTTTTTGAAGTGATTTGTTCATTTAGGTGGCTAGTTACTTAGTTTACTCACAAAAATGCTAATCAAACACACCTACCTGTAAGATTTGTCAGGTGTGTTTGATTAGGGATGGAGCCAGGGCCGGACTGGGACATAATCTCAGGCCTCACACTCATCCAGGCCACTCCATACACCCACGCCAAATTTTGAAACCACTGACAGCTCTATTTTTTCTTTCCTAAATTCAAGTTATTACACACAGTATGGCAATCCCATAAAAACATAAACAAGCAACCTACAGTCCTAATTTGTATCAGCTTACATGGGTATGCCAAGCATTTAACAAACACCAGAAGTGCAAAGCTGCCAGTAACTCTCTATTTTTCACTCACAAAAGCATATTATGTGAAGAAGAGAGGTAAACTAGACACTTTTTTTGTTTCTTTGTTTTTTTGCCATTGATCATGTACCCATCACTTCTTTACCTTGTCTACTGCTATGAACAGAACTGTCTCCACATTGTTGAAAAAACAACCACTTTTTAACCTCACTGTAATTTGTGACCACAGAATCTAAATTTCTTTTAGTTAAAATTAAAGTATCACATTAGGGCAATGTTTTTTGTTTGTTTGTTTGTTTTTTGAGACTTAGATATACTTAAAATACCTGTGATTTAGCCATACTATATTTTATACAAATATATTAAAGCATGTTTAATTTCTCTTATTTTACCTGTCATCTCAGGTGGACCCTGAGGTGTGACCACTGCACCAAAGCTAATGCCAGGTTGACTCTCTCCACCTTATTGTGAAAAATAGGAGGGGGGGGATTTGAACCTCACACATGGGCAGACGTAATTTTCTAAATTGCCTAAATATCTCTTAGTACAATACTAACTTCATCATGACAATATCTTTTTAGAAAAATCCTAATATTGAACATGAAGTTGCTGTTTATGGCTGTTGTTGTTGTTGTCTGCCCTAGCTGTATTTGTAATTTCAACATTTAAAATAACAACACAGATGGCTCTCTAAATGTACTGTATCTAAATTTGGATATTTGTCTGCTAAATTACTTAGTATTATAACTACACAGTAGATAATGATGTCTTTAGCATATTTTGAGTGACAATAGTAATAGTGCTAACGTTTGCTAGTAGTGAAACTGTGGTTAATACTTGATTAGCTAAATTAGTGAACACAAAGCTACAGTATTTACAGATTAGACTGACCTGCACTTGAAGCCCTAAACAGGTCAGTAATTTTGTTACTTTTCGCTGCTTCTTTTTAGAGGGCTTTCCTTTTGCATGCTGTTTCCCTCTCTGCTCCACCTGGCCACTTCCTCTCTATCCTCACTCTGTGCTCTGTTCAAAACTGTTCACGAGAGCTGAGGCGAATGGTAGCGTTGCAAGTCAATACTAACAGATTCATGATTTATTATAGATTTATTGTCCAATGCCGAATTCGGAAAAGATCACTTGAGTACATCGGACATGCAATAATATAAAATAATAATGATTAAATAAATAAATAAATAAATAAATAAAATAATTTTAAAAAAAAACAACAGCAGGGCAGCAGGCCAAATCAGTTGTCAGGCCACTGGGAATTCTCCCGGTGTTCCCCATGGCCAGTCCGGGCCTGGATAGAGCTAAACTCTGCAGGACAGTGGCCCTTCAGGACCAGAATTGCCCGTCCCTGGTTTAGAAACTAATTTCACTAATTTAGAAACTAGTTTCAGTCTCTTCCAGTGGTCTGTCTGGTATTTGTGTAAACAAAAAATAATGAATTTGTTTTGGACTATGATTAGAGAGGGTGGATTTTAAATGTAATTAAATTGTTTATAAATTTGTTGTTTTATATACAGGTTATTTCAAAAGTCACTTCTGTATTATTGTGATGGGATTTCAGGTGCCAGATTTGTATTTAAAAAAAATTATTTCTTCTCTTGTCTTTTTGAACAATGTATATACCTATGTGTATTTATTTTGTATTTATTTCAGGAATTTTAATAGAAATTAGGTATGGACAAATACAGTGCTGTTTTTTTCTGAAAACAGAATAACATTAAGGCTCGTCTGAATTTTGCCAAAACACACCTTGATGATCCTCAAACCTCTGCAGAGAATGTTGTGTGGACTGATGAGTCGAAAGTGGAAATGTTTGGAAGACAGGGGTCCCGTTTCATCTGGCATAAACTAAACACAGAATTCCACAAAAAGAACATCATACCAAAAATTGAGGGAAACATGAATTCTGCTCTCTACCAGAAAATCCTAAAGGGGAATGTCCAGTCTTCAGTCCATAAGTTGAAACTTGCAACTGGATTATTAGGCAAGACAATGATCCAAAGGATAGGAGTAAATCCTAGTCCTAGAAGTAAGTGAAAAACTGATCTCCAGTTATCAGAAGTGTTTGGTTGCAGTTATTGCTGCTAAAGGTGGCACAACTAGATTTTAAGTTTAAGGGGGCAATTAGTTTTTCACATGGGTGATAGGTGTTGGATAACTTTTTTTGCTTCAATAAATTAAATAAAGAAAGATAAATGTGCCAACAATACTATATAAACTCTTGTATATAAATCAGATTTATAAATTATATAAATCAGGAGAAAGAAAGAGAGAATCACCTGAGAAAAGTGCATGGAAATTTCTCAAATTCATTAGCAGAATGCTTTCAATGTAACAAAACTGTCTCAAGGTTTTTGTACAGTGCAGTTGGATTTCCTGTCACTGTGGGCACCAGAGCACAGTAATATAATGCAGTATCTGATACAGCAGCAGAGGAGATGAGCAGATCCACTTGTTTATCTTTGTTAACTTTAGCAGACATTCTTGGAGGGATGTTGGGACTTAAAGCTCCACTTTGATCAACAATATAAAGAAGAAACTCAGGTTTAGATTTTGGATATTGCCTGTACCAGTGCAGGTAGTTTGTTAAAATACTTGTTTCATATCTGCAGGACAGAGTAGCATTATCTCCTTCATCTACAACTTTATGAGTGACAAGTGGCTTTATTGAATCTGCCATGGAGTCACCTGTCATAGAGAAGAGAACATAATGTTTTTAACCTTTACACAATCAAGCCAGAGATAAATCAGACCAGAATTCTGCTGTTTCTTAACACCACATAGACTAATTAATCACTAACTTAATATTTCTGCAGTAACAAAAAGTCAATGTTAACTTACCTAGTGAAAGCCACAGACACATGAATGTAACAGTGAACATAATGAATGGTTTTAGCCAAAAGAAAAATATTCCAAGGTCTTTCTGTGCTCTAATATGTTAACATCATAAAGGTTCATGAAGCTCCACCCCACAGCATCACATGACAGTGTCATCAATGTTGCAGTCAGATTGTTGATTCTTCTGACTTTACATTCAGTCAGCCTCACATGAGGAACCTGTCCTGTGCATTTTAATGTAATTCAAACTGTTATAAAAAAAAATAAGTACACTAATACATTTATCACACCTTCAAATCCATAAAATTAGAATCAGGTGTTCAAGATTGGGTGCCAGTGATTAGAACCTGCTTAGGGAGTGTAGATGGAACCTGTCTTATTTATACCCCTCTCATATCTAGTGTTTGGTGTTCCCTTTGTTATTGAGGTGTTTGGTGTCATCAAGATTTAAAGATCAAGATCTAAAGAGTTCTACAAGGCCTTCAGAAAAAGGATGTGGATTTAAAAACATCAGCCATTTTTGCTGCGGTGCCCGGGGAGCAGTTGAGGTCCTTGCTCAATATATATATATATATATATATATATATATATATATATACTTTGTTTCATTTACTAATGTTTACTGCTCTTTACGGATTTTTTTTTAAATGTAGAAACATTTGTTTTCATTATTTTGAAGGCATCTTTGCTCTACAGCATTTCTTTGCATATGCCTAAAACTTTTGCACAGTACTGTATATATACAATTTCTTCAGCAAGTTGTGCTAGAGTAGCGCTTCTGTCGGATCGGACCAGACAGACTAGCCTTTGTTCCCCACACGCATCATTGAGCCTTGGGTGCTCATGACCCTGTCACTGGTTCACTGGTTTTCTTTACTTGGATCATTTTTGTAGGTACTATCCACTGCATTCCGGGAACAGCCCACAAGATCTGCCGTTTTAGAGATGCTCATTGACCCTTATTCATCAAGGGTGCAAGCAGTCAAACTGACAAACAAGTTTCCACCAACAGTTTCCTTATTTTGCTGTTTAATATTAGTTGTATCTATATGATCAAACTCACATCTGGTCAGAGTGTTTAGCTCATATCCAGCAATGTAACATGTATCTGTATGTACATGCATATTAAACAAATTAATGAATGAGTGAACTTAATTATTTATTTGTTTGTTGATGGATTGTTGATTGAAATCAATCATGGTGAAAACTGGTCAAAAAAAGTCAGTAAATTTAATTTTGTATCTTATGCACCAGTAACACCTGACACAATGGCTCTGGTAGTGTCATTAAAACATATTTTGGAGCATGCAAAATGTAGATTTGTGAAATTACTGTGATGTGTAATTGTATTCATCCCATTTATCCTACTTTTCTGTTTCTTTCTGCTAATGTTACCACAAATGTTGTTTGTGGCTGTGGTAAACTGATGATAAGTTTGTAAAGGAAGTATCTTTGATCTGTGGTTTTAGTAAAAATTGGGTTTTTGTACATTCTTTCACTGACTCTGTATTACTGTGCTACTACTCTTAGAGCCCAGTGATAGTGTGCAGAATCTGAGAGCTTTAGACCTCTGATAGTAAGTTCAGTAGAGTCTCTCGTTGTTTTTGTCTCTAATCGAGTGTCAGTAGGAGTGCTTGTAGAAGTATATGACCTTGCACCTTTATACAGTAAAAACTGTGATGCTCTGTTAGGATATTGTTTGTACCAGTAAAGCCGAATGTCATCGCTGTTTGACTCATATGAACACTTCAGAGTAACAGTGTCTGTTTCTTTCCTGATGATGTTGGCATTTTTGTCTGTCGGTCCAATTTTATCTCCAAATGTGCCTGTTGTAAGGAAGAACAAATAAGTGAAGTATTTCTTTTTAAATAAAATATGGACGTATAAAATTAAGAAATTATTAGATTAATGCTTAAAAAATATTAATTAATGTGTTAACTAATACATTAAATTAACTGATGAAAGTAATTACCTGTTGCTACAGTGAGAATCAGTGGTATGTATCTCACTATGTACAGTAAGTTGTATAGATGAGCCACTTTTGAACACAGCTCTGTGAGGATTCTGTATAATTATGCTCTATGTGCTGAACTTTACACATGAGGGAACACATTTCTAGAATTCACACCCAGGAAGTGCTGCTGTTGTAGTATAACTTTGTACAGATCATCCCTTCACAGTATCAGTGACAGTGAACTGAGTCACCAATACAATATAGAACTATTCCACTGTTGCTGATCAACCCACTGCATCTTACTTCAGCTCTAAAACATATCTTCTGGAGTTAGGGGCCTGTGTTGGGTCTCAAGATTCAACATCTATACAAAAATGCTCTCTGTCAATTTTTGTTTGTTTGTTTCTTTGTTTGTGCATTATTTGATTATGGAATCTTGGCTCATTTATATTAATAAATAATGCTGTAATTAAATCTGACTTCAGCCCAATCTGACCTAAAGTATTTGAGTATTAAAGTGAAGAAACTTTCAGTAAGCACTTTAACCTGGTCAGGGTTGTGGTAGATCCAGGGCCTATACCAGGAACACTGGGTGAGAGGCAGGAATACACCCTGCATAGGAATATGAATATATGATAGTATAACTTCAGTAAGGCAAACATATTGAACCATAATTTCCTTTATTCGTTCATTCTTTCTTTTTTTTCTGCAGCAACCTCAGACATAAGCTCAGCTTGACTAAAATAAAGTTTTCCTGCTCAATTTAATACTTTCCTCAGACTTTAGATAATTCTAGTCTGCTGAATACTTTCCTTTTATTGACTCACTGTTGTACCACCTTCTTAAATTAGGAAATGCATTATGTAAACTAGTTATAAATGTTATATACTGTCTGAAGAGAATTTAATTTATCATAATATAAGCACATGCTTATGATCTGAAACAATCACACTTCAAAACAGTCTATGCTCTTTGCATTCATATTCTGTGCTACAACACATCCTGTTCACAACAGATTGACAGAAAATTGATGTAGTCAGTTTAAAAGACTTAAACAAGTTAAATGGATTACTTAAAAAATAATAATAATAACAGTGAATATGCAAGCATAACTGAACAGAAAATCATTGTAATTTACTTTTCACTATCCAGTACATTGTGACATTTAGATTATTTCAATTTTAACATAAAAATGCTTTGGAGTGAGTTATTATTTTGCACAGTCTTTCTCAGTGATGTTTGTTGGTAAATGAGACATTTTAGCTGTACTCATGTTCGACACACGTTAATTGAATTGAGGGCTTTGGCTAAATGCACATTGTGACCACATCATGTGATGCATCTTGGCCCAAATCTATGGAAAATTTGAGTAATTTTGAAAAATTGCAGTCTCCTCCAAATATTGTGGAGTTTGCTTGATTTTACGTTAATTTCTGTAATCGCAAAATCACTAAATTCTGGAGGGACTGACTATTCTTCTATTACTCAACCCAAAGCATTTTTATTCCAGCAGCAATGGTTCTGTCTACATTTTTCAATACATGAGCATAAAAATATTAAATCTGTTGTCTAGTCTTTAATTCATGTTATGACCCTGTAAATACCTGTAATACCTGTAAATACTTGTACTTTTCTTTTATGTTGTTTATTACATGTCACTTAAATATATAGAAATCATTTGACTTTAATGTAAACAACCTTGCACCAGTATGGTGATGGGATTCACTGTCCCAACTGCGCTGTGTACCCATAAATTCAGTTGAACTCGATATGGTGACTAGCAATATGGGCACTATGCTCTCTAGCACTCTAGATATTGTTGCCCCTATTAAACTAAAAAAGGTTAGAGAAAAACATCCTGCTCCATGGTACAACATTCATACTCATGCTCTTAAGAGAGCAGCTCATAATCTCGAGCGCAAATGGAAAAAAACAAATCTAGAGATTTTTCGAATTGCGTGGAAGGACAGTATGTCTTGCTATAGACAGGGTCTAAAAGCTGCTAGGGCAGAGTATCTACGTAAACTCATAGAAAGTAACCAAAACAATCCTAGGTTTTTATTCAATACAATATCTAGATTAACAAATAATAAGACGTCGCCTAACCTGAATATATTCCAACTCAACTAAGTAGTAATGACTTCATGGACTTCTTCATTGAGAAAATTGAAAGCATCAGGAATAAAACTGGAAATATACCTCCGACAGCAGCATCACAGGTTTTAGCCTCAAATATAATTTCCCAAGAACAATTGCAGTCCTTTACTGCTATTGGACAGGAAGAGCTTACAAAACTTATCAAAACATCAAAATCAACCACATGTATACCAGATCCCATACCCACTAATCTAATGAAAGAGTTGCTTTCTGTAGTAGGAGAGCCTCTCCTCAATATTATTAACTCCTCTTTATCTCTAGGTCACGTCCCAAGAAGATTCAAGTTGGCGATTATTAAGCCTCTCCTTAAGAAACCACAACTAGATCCTAGTAAACTAGTAAATTATAGACCAATCTCAAACCTCCCATTTATATCTAAAGTATTAGAAAAGGTCGTGTCTGCTCAACTATGCTCCTTTTTGCACAAAAATGGTATCTATGAAGAATTTCATTCAGGTTTTAGGCCCCATCACAGCACAGAGACTGCACTCGTCAAAATTATAAATGACTTGCTTCTAGCATCTGACCAAGGCTGCTTTTCACTACTTGTTCTACTTGATCTCAGTACCGCATTCAATACTATAGATCACGACATACTCTTAGATAGATTACAAAACTACATTGGTCTTCAGGGACAGGCACTGAAATGGTTTAAATGCTACCTGTCTGACCGCTACCATTTTGTGTGTTTAAATGATGAACTTTCTGACATAACTGCAGTAAAGTATGGTATGCCGCAAGGATCGGTGTTAGGCCCCCTGCTGTTTTCTTTATATATGCTGCCCCTTTGAAATATTATCAGAAAACACGGGATAAATTTCCACTGTTATGCTGATGATACTCAACTATATATTTCCACAAGCCCAGATGAAATTTCCAAATTCTCCACGTTAACGGAATGTGTTAAAGACATTAAAGACTGGTTGACCATTAATTTTCTTTTACTAAATTCTGATAAAACAGATATATTACTAATTGAACCAAAAATCGGTACACAAAAGCTCCTAGAATACAATCTGCATCTAGAAGGATGTACGGTTACTTCATCCTCTGCAGTTAAAGATCTGGGTGTTAGACAGCACCCTGTCATTTGAAAATCATATTTCCCAGGTAACAAAAACAGCCTTCTTTCACCTTAGAAATATTGCCAAGCTACGTAACATGCTATCTGTTTCTGATGCAGAAAAACTAGTTCATGCGTTCATGACCTCAAGACTGGACTGTTGTAATGCACTACTAGGTGGTTGTCCTGCATCCTCAATAAATAAGCTACAGTTAGTCCAAATTGCAGCTGCAAGAGTGCTTACCAGATCACAAAAATATCCACATATTACCCCAATTTTATCATCACTACACTGGTTACCTGTTAAGTTCCGTATCGATTATAAAATACTGCTACTCACCTATAAAGCCCTAAACGGCCAAGCCCCTTTGTATTTAACCAATCTTCTATCACGTTACCATCCATCACGCTCTTTAAGGTCTCAAAACTCTGGATTTCTGATAATACCGAAGAGATCAAAGTCTACTAAAGGAGGTAGAGATTTTTCACATTTAGCTCCTAAACTCTGGAGTAGCCTTCCTGGTTATGTTCGGGGTTCAGACACACTCTCTCAGTTTAAATCCAAATTAAATACACATTTCTTTGGCCTAGCATTCACCTAACCGCATCTCATGACCTTGTACTTCTGTCATCGTTGATAAAATGATAACAAATGCACATGGTCATTTTGCCTGACATACAATGAACAGCAGTCACGCTAATCCTTTTCCATCTGTTTCCTATTCCTACCTCGGGATCCCCATCCCAAGGTAATCAGTGAACGTGCCAGCTCCAGTTCAGAACCAGCCTCTAAGAAGATTCCAGATGACGCCAATGCCTGCAAAGATTTTGGATGATACCAACATCAAATCGTCACATCACAAGTTCTACGTGTGTTGCTCCTGGGGTGGTAATGGGCCTGTCCCGTTCTGCTCCCTGAGCCAGCCTGGTCCGTCCCTGTGCCCTGCTTCTGGAGTTCTCATCGCTGGAGGTTGCTCGCTGTTGCTGAGGATAGGCCCATATGGACAGACTCCACAAACAATTCACAAACAGACTTTGCGCTCAGGTCTCCATCGGTGGACAGTTCATGATTTCAGCAAAATAGACTTCATGTTGAGACTGTGTTGAATCTCCTGACTACACAGTTGCACTTTATATCATGTATCATACAGTTATAGAAGGGATTTACTTATAATTACACTATCCAGTGTCACCCAGATGAGGATGGGTTCCCTTTTGAGTCTGGTTCCTCTCAAGGTTTTTTCCTAATGTTGTCTCAGGGAGTTTTTCCTTTCCACCGTTGCCACTAGCTTGCTCATTGGGGATAAATTTCGATTTAAAATTTAGATCCAAAATTTATGTATCTCTGTAAAGCTGCTTTGTGACGATGTCTATTGTTAAAAGCGCTATACAAATAAAATTGAATTGAATTGAATTAATTGAATTGAACTACCTCCTAAAGGAATTTTACAAGGCCATGATAATTACTCAGTTCCTGTAGATGCTGAAATACCACATGAATGGAGGTAGATACAAGAGGTGTTTGAAATTCTAAATAATATGCATTTCAGTCAGGTAATGTGGTTTCTTAAGTGGTATGGTTTTGGATTCAGTGATGTTTGTCTCTGTTCCTTTGTATCCTTTGCAGCTGCTCCACTGTGAGGTGGTGTGTGTGTAAGCAGACCCAACCTACTTGCATGCAGTCCACTGTGCTTTTATTTTACAGAATTCTCCCAAAGTGTGTAGAACTTCCTGTGAGAAATCTCAGCACATCAAATCAGATTTTGGCCCAAAAATATATTAAACAGACCTGCAAATTCACACAGTTAACACATTAAATCTCAGTCACAATAAACAAAGAAAGGACTGCTCATCAAAAGAATTTATATAATTTAATTGAATTATTCCTGGAGTAGTTTCACATTTAGGCATATTTCACCCATGGCCGTAAGCAGGATTTAAAAAATAACGATGTCCAAAAAGTTTGCTTGTGGGGTTGGGCGGCAAAAAATATTGATTTCCCTGATCGACATGTGCATTTTAAGACGTTGGATAATAATACCTTTAAAAGCATGTCAGTGTCTATTAGCATAAATGATCTGTCAAGCAGTAATACATGAGAATCAGGTTTGCATCATGTTGCAATGAATGATCCACACAACATTATGGAAATTTACATTTAAATTTACGTTTACATTTATAGCATTTAGCAGACGCCCTTATCCAGAGCGATGTACAAGAGTACTTTAAATTCTCCATCAATGAATACTTAATTTCTGGTTTGTACGACTACAACGAAGTGCACTGAACACAAACCTGTTGAAAAGAGAGCAACTGTTAGGAGGTTTGTTTGTTTTTTTTGAGGAAGAAGAAGAAGAAGAAGAAGAAAACACTAATTATCAAGGGGTAAGTATTTAAGAAAGAGGTATGTCTTTAGGCGTTTCTTGAAGATAGCCAGTGACTCAGCTGTTCTGACATTGATGGGAAGTTCATTCCACCACCTTGGTGCCAGAACAGAGAAAAGTCGTGAGGCAGATCTACCTTGCATCCTGAGAGAGGGTGGGACCAGTCGAGCAGTGCTTGTTGACCTGAGGGAGCGTGGTGCGTTGCGTGGGGTGATGAGAGCTCTAACATAAGAGGGTGCTATTCCACTTTTGGCTTTGTAGGCAAGCATCAATGTTTTGAATCTGATGCGTGCAGCTACTGGAAGCCAGTGAAGGGAGTGCAGCAATGGGGTGGTGTGAGAGAACTTAGGGAGGTTGAAAACAAGTCGTGCAGCTGCATTCTGGATCATCTGTAGAGGACGGGTGGCACTCAAAGGTAGACCTGCCAGGAGCGAGTTGCAATAGTCTAGTCTGGAAATGACAAGAGACTGCACAAGCAACTGAGTGGCCTGTGTTATTAGAAATGGACAAATCCTTCTAATGTTGTAAAGGATAAACTGACAGGACCGTGTTAGATTAGTAATATGTGATGAAAAGGACAGTTGATTGTCCACCATTACCCCAAGGTTATGAGCAGTAGTTGAAGGAGAGATCATTGAGTTGTCCAAGGAGATCATGAGATCCTGGCATGGGGACAAATCTCCTCGGATGAAGAGCAGTTCAGTTTTGCTGGGGTTGAGTTTCAGCTGATGATCTGCCATCCACGATGAAATGTCCGACAGACATGCTGTGATCTGGGCAGAAGCAGTGGTGTCTGAAGGAGAGAAGGAAAAGATAAGTTGAGCATCATCAGCATAGCAATGGTAAGAGAACACATGTGAGGAGCTGACTTTGCCAAGAGAGTGGGTGTAGAGGGAAAAGAGGAGAGGACCAAGTACTGAGCCTTGTGGGACACCAGTAAAGAGTCTGCGAGGTGCAGATGTTGATCCCTCCCATGATACCTGATACGAACGACCTTCCAAGTATGAAACAAACCATTGTCATGCTGCTCCGCAAATTCCAAGACTCTTGAGGGTAGTCAGGAGAATCTTGTGATTGACTGTGTCAAATGCAGTAGACAGGTCAAGCAGGATGAGGACAGAGAACAGTTTGGCTGATCTGGCAGCATGAAGTTTTTCAGTGACGGCCAAGAGGGCAGTCTCTGTGGAGTGTGCTGCTTTAAAGCCAGACTGGTATGGATCTTGAAGGTGGTTCTGTGAGAGATAAAGAGACAGTTGATTATATACAGAGCGTTCAAGTATTTTAGAAAGGAAAGAGAGAAGTGATACCGGTCTGTAGTTGCTGATGTCAGAGGGATCCAGTGTAGGCTTCTTCAGGATGGGAGTAACCCGTGCTTTCTTGAAGGAAGCCGGAACTTGGCCAGATGACATGATGATTGTAGAGATGACGGGCAGAAGGTCTGGCAGGATGGTCTGGAGCAATGTGGAGGGAATTGGATCCAGTGGGCAGGTGGTAGGGTTGCAGGACAGGATGACTTCTTGAATCTCCTGTGTTGCTAGGGTAGAAAAATGTGACAGAGAAGGAGGAGAGACAGAGAAATGTGACAGAGAAGGAGGAGAGACCTGTGTGAGAATAGAATTAGTCTGAGTAGAGGTGAAGGTCTTGCAGATTTCCTTAATCTTCTCATCATAGAAGGAGGCAGTCATCTGCAGACAGCGGGGAAGAAGCAGGTGAAGCCGGAGGGTTGAGAAGTGATGAGAAGAAGTTGTGGAGCTTGCGAGGATCTTTGGCAGAAGCTTCAAGCTTTTCCTTGTAGAAGGCCCTCTTGGCAGAAGTCACATCCAATGAAATACAGAAGAGGCTAATCTATATGAATGTTCATTATTACCAATACACTATAAGAATTGCCTTAAATCATAAATGTTTCAAGGATTATTTAGCATTGATGTTATCTTTCAATTGAATGCCAATTCGATCCTTCTGTGTCCAGAGGCATCCCAGTGCCTGAGAACTTTTTTTAAAATTGATATTTATTTGCAAATGTTACCAGTCTCTGCTAGGATAATCTTGCAATGAAAATAAAAACATATAGTGGTACCTCATCATTTTAACATGCATTTCAACCCTACACAAACTGATATGAAAGAAAAGCATATCATTATCAGTCCATCATTAGATGGATGGAATTAATGTTAGCTGGCAGCTAGCTAGTTAATTCACTCATGATGGACGGCCACTGTTTAACAAAGTGTGATCGTGCACAGGAGATTTTTCAGATGATGTCTGACTGGGTGGGGATGAATCATGGCAATGAACTACAATCAGACAACCAGTAAAATTCTCTAGTTACCTCATAACGCTTCAGTGGATTCAGGTGCCTGCCCTGCTCGGTTTGTTGACATAGTCCAGCACAGCAGAATGTAAAGCCCGCCCCCCCCAGCCGATTTCACTGGTCAGATTCAAGCAAGCAGTCACCTGAGAAGGTCTTTGCAAAGGTCAAAGCAAAGATTTTTCTATTTTCAGACTAAGTATGGGTACATGTTTTTTTGTACTTTTCAATAGTCACAGAAGATTTTATTCAGCTATGTTTGTTGGTTGCTGTTGTGTGCTGTTATCAATGAAGTCCTCATGCTGATTGTTATGTTTAAGTTTTAAACATTTAAAGATGATAGAATCATCTTTGCTTTGTACAATCTTTGCGGCACCAAAGAGTTATTATTAGGCAATTATTTTATGACTTTTAATATACACCTCTGAAAAAAAATACAGAGGTCCAGACCACGGTGACCTCAATGGTGGATACGGCCATGATTTCAGGCACATGAACAACTCACTGTTATTTAGCTCGCTAGTTAAAGTAAGCCAGCTAACCTGCCACCACTGATTATGAGAATTGCACTTAGTACTGTGAACATGTGACATTAAAGTGAGAGTTGTGCTTTAGCTACCTATTTTTCATTTAAATTGCATCCTACCACAGGCATTAAAGCCTCAGGAAGCACAGCAAAGAGCAAGTAAAATCAGTGCGGTCCTTCTCAAGGGATCAGGGCAAATAAGCCTTTTCTGTTCAACAAGGCCTTGTGTTTAGTGAGCTTGCAAGCTTGTTAGCTGCTAGCTCATGTTCTGACCCAAATAATATGCAATACATACAGATAACAAAAAAAACTGGAGGAGCACAAAGCTACCTGAGCAAGCTGATTGGCTAACATCAGTATGTAGAATCAAGTGCTATTTTATAAACTGCCAAATACTTTGTGCTACATGTTCATAGGGGAAGCATTAAATGTTTATTATGTCAGAAGAATTAACAACATGAACCTTAGCAGAAACAATTATTTTTGATTAAAGAGTAGCATTTATTTTCAAAAGTTTTTTTCACTGAATAAATTATTTATTTAACACCAGTATTGAATGATGATAATACATTTTATGATGTGTTGTTAATTCTGTTAATGATTAACTAATTATGTTCTGCTGAATCTTCTAATAATATTACAAAGTTCACTACTGTACGACTCTCTTCACTAACTGCATACGTGTATGTAGGACAATACCTGCATTCCTTAGTTTGCTATATGTATATTCCCTATGTATATTCCATTGTACTTAAATTTAATTATGTGAAATTTCCTAAGTCATTACATGTCTCAAGGGCATTTTATAGGTAGTTGTGACTCAGAGTTACAGCTCTGATTTACTGATCAGAAGTCACAATACTGCCAGGTTTAACTCTAAGTGCTCCAGGGTTAGAGAGTATCATGGCTGACCCTGTGCTCTGACCCCAACCTCCTAACAAGCTGACATATTCAAAAAAAACAAATTTCACTGTACTGTAGTATAGGATAAATAAAGGCTCTCTTTTTCAATCACAAGAACAAAACATGAAATTAGTGATTTACAGAAATGCAGTGTTTGAGTTTACAGCACTAGTTAAGCACTTTCTGTGCCTGGCAAGATGTTTTTGCACAGTGTTACTAAGTTTCCTGTCACTCTGGGCCTCCGGGCACAGTAGTACACTGCAGAGTCTAATACTGCAGCATAGGAAATCTTCAGATGCTCTGGTTTTTTATCATTTTTTGCAGATTGCTTTCCAATTCCAGTTGAATAGATAGAGACACGGAATACTGGTCTGGATTTAGGATCGTGGTGATACCACAGTATATAATCGCCTGCAGTAGTAGTGAAATTGCAGGACAGAATGACATCATTACCTTCCAACACATGCGTTTCTGTTATAAGAGGCTCAATCATTTGCATTGATTTGCTCCCTGGGGGGAAAAAAGAAAAGAAATAAACAAATGAATGAAATATGACAACATATTAGAACTAATATTAAGATGAATGTACCTAGAAGAAGCATTAGTAGAAAAAGTTGGAAGAACTGCATGATGGAGATGGTAAATTGTTGAAAGATAAAATTGAATGAGTGCAGTTTACTATAGCCTGTGGAGCTCCACCCTTCCTGCAGCTGACACTGTTGATCAGAATGTGTGTCACCAGTGGGCACTAGTGACCAGGGTTTTTTTATTTGTAATTACTGCACCAAGACAAACAACATTCACAAGTACTACAGTCTTTATTACATGTAAAAAAATAAATAAATAATTAATTAATTTAAAAAATAAATAAAGATCAGAAAACAAAATGCCACAGGCAATCAAGCAAGGAGACTCATAACCACTACAGACACTCTAGGTCACATGTGTCAAACACAAGGCCCACTCGCCAAATCCAGCCCACAGTATTGTTTCATTTTTATATGTGAACTTGAAAAAAAAATAATAATAATACAGAAACAGCCCATGGTACACTACACTGTCAATTTTTCTGCTCTGCTTAGTGAGGAAGGAGGGAGCATAACAGGTTCCAACACAAACTACAGCCCATACCTAACCCTAAGCAAATCCTACAACTAACCAAACATCAACCATAGCAAATACCTAACCCTAATTATGGGTTACACATTACGAAGGTGTCTGGCATAACTTACACATTGTCTGACCAAAACTGTACAAAATAGGCTTGGTTTGATGGCTCTATGACATTTCTAGTCTGAGATATGGCAATCCCTCAGTATTCCTCTATAGTGGCACTTTCATGTTGTTTTAGCTGTTTTTGTTGTTGTTGTTGTTGTTGTTGTTGCAGACATGGTGACATTGTGCATATTTGTGAAAATATCCCACAGCTAAGAAAAAAAAAAAACTCTTAGTGGTACAGTACCTTTGGAGTCCAACCACATCACTAAAGTGGACTTCCTGCAGTTTTGGTGAAAATTTTTGAATTTTTGAATTTTCAAAAACCGGTTGCATAAAGCAGAAAATAACCCTTAAGTGTTACTTAAAACCGTTTAGTGTTGCATAAAGCTCCTTAACTGTCGTTTTCCTACAACCCCAATTCCAAAAGCATTGGTTCCACAATTGAACATTTGATATGTTTTCTATGTTATACAGGTGCATCTCAATAAATTAGAATGTCGTGGAAAAGTTCATTTATTTCAGTAATTCAACTCAAATTGTGAAATTCGTGTATTAAATAAATTCAATGCACACAGACTGAAGTAGTTGTAGCGAATACAAAGGGCATTATTATGCATTATTCCTTTCCACCAGAATAATGAAATGGATCAACTGTAAACATGAAACGAAACAGAAGCGCACGCTTAGATTCAACACACCTTTTTAAAGGAGACGAGTTTTAAAGCGTGCCCGCATTATCTACCAGAATGTGTAGTAACTCGGATGAATCTGCAACGTTTAAAATAATATTCTCCACCAGTTACAATCTATGTAACAAATTAAAAGATGTTTAACACGTTTAAATGTATTCTCCAATTTATGTAAGGAATTAGCTCGAATGGCGTGAAATATATCTATATAGCTAATCAACGCGTGTTGTGACCAGTTATAAATATACATCAGCCATAAAAGGGAATTTATATAGGTGCAAATATACATATAGATAATTAACTACAACGGATTATAATTAATTATGACTATGTATGTGGCCTAGATCAGCTTTATGAACTCTAAAGAGTGAGTTTATCCTTCTGGCCAGGAAGAATTAACTCACAGAATTTGTTATTAAAGATTAGAGCGGGTAACGGAGATCTTATGCAGCATTTAATGGACTCATCACGTGACCAAAAACAGAGAAAATCAAGCGTGGGATAATAGATTTTAATAGCTATATGTGACTATAGATACACACGACTAACTCTAAGCAAAACATACATATATACACATCTATATACAGGGAGAGAAAAGGGATAGAGAGAAAGTGAGGAAAGAAAGGGAAGCAGACAAAAACACAACTATTTAGCCTTTTTCAGAACCAGCATGAACTTAATTCTCCTGTAACACAGGGGTCCAATCTTAACGCAGATATAGATCATTAACTATACTTGCATAGCCTCAAGGTTGAGAGTTTGCGCGAGGTCGTGTAGAGTTCGCTGGTTCGTTGTTGTTTGAAAAGGCGTGAGCCCGGAGGTAGTTGCATCTTGTGCCCGGAGAGAGAGAGATCCTGGCTTCCTCTTCCCGGGGCACGTGGCCCTGGGGGAGAGAGAAACCGGAAGAGTGCAGAAGTGAAGTTGAAGAGATTGAGAGAAGACCGAGACTGACCTCTGAAGTGTGAAGAAGAGCGTGGTGTTGTTTTAAAGAAAACACCAATGCACACGCCTCTTTGGGCTATGGGCCAATCAGGAAGTTGGATTTGCATGTCCGGATGAACTCTCTTTGTCTGGTCTCGGACCCTAATTTAAACGTCCAGGGAGGAGCTGGTTTATACCGTATTATATATGAAATTACGAGAAAGCATGAAATAATGTATCTCATTGCAATATGATATGCATAATCAATCAGGGTATCTTGAGACGATTAACTGCATACCAAATTCGATGGACTTGTAAAGAATATTGCAAATAAAACCTGGTTACATACATTTAAAATGATATGCTAAATTAAAACTATCTAAAATCATTAAGGTTAGTTACATAAACACACAATATATGTAAACAAGATAACATCACACTATTTAGGCATCGAATAATTACACATAATTACACGTTACATTGAAAAGAGAGAGATTTCTCCATTGTGTGTGTAAGGTAAGCTTGTGTGTGTGTGTGTGTGTGTGTGTGTGTGCATGTGCGCGTGCACGTGCATGTGTGTATGTCCAGAAGAGTGGGCTGGCGTTCTTCTAATGTCCCACCGGTCCTTGGTCACCTCAGGATGACTTTTAGGGAGGACATTTTCTCTTCTGGCCTTGCCGACTCTGAGGCTAATCCATGTGGTCGTAAACAGAGATTAGATCAGAGATTTACAGGCCCTTGGTCGGAGTTTTTGTGGACCCCTGCTGACGAACTAATCGTGAAGTTTCCCAGACATTCAGTCATCAAAGGTTTCTTTTATTGCAGGGGTAAGTCCTGTGTGGGTTCCAAAGAGTCTTTTGCATCTGGCCGCAGGAGGCCTCTCGGGGTTACTCTCGGTCACCTGAATGATGAAATTTTCTATGTTCTGTCTGGGTTAATTCAGAAATCAGTTTGGGCACCGTCATACATTACAGTCCCCCCTTTTTGGACATGGATGTCCAGGTGTGGACATCATTGGACAACAGTCGTCATGGTGATCGGATGACAAGTGGATCAAACTGATCGATCAGCGGGTGGCTCCCAAATGTCCTCAGCCTTTGCTTCCTCAGGCTGAGGGTCCATCTTGATGTGTGTTTGTGCGTGTTCCCTCTAGGGCCAGTTCAGAGACAGGCTCAATGGTTGGTTTCTTCCACAGCCTTTTCGGCAGCAGTCCTGCTGGTGACACATTAAGCAGTGGTCAAGGAAAACTGGCGGTGGAGGTGGTGAGCGTTTACCATCCTTGGTCATTTTTCAGAAGGTATGACCAGTTCAGTTCTCTGTGAATGGTGTTAAGTTCATCTGTGAATGTGTACCTTGGTTGTGCTGAAGTATGGATTTCAGCTCGGGTCGCCAGCAGGTTGTTTTTGCAGGCTTTGACCTTAGCGTTCCTTTCTGTTCAGTTCACTTTTTGCTCTGGTTAGGAGAGCTTCACTTGTTGGAGTTTCCTGATGAGCTCCTCTCTGGATTCTCTCTCCAACTGCTCTCTGTGCTCGGTCTCTGCATGAGGCCCTTTGTAGTTTTTCCACTGCCTCTCGGAGCTCTGGGTCCATTTCACATTCTGTCCCGCACCGGTTCTGGGTCTCGAGGAGTATGCTGATCTAGGCAGCTTTGAGCATGGGCCTGGTTCCTTCAGGCCTCCTCGTTCTGGAGCTTGAGCGTGCTGTTGCTTCTTGCTCCAGGTGGACGTTGCTCATTTCGCTGAGTCGTGCCTGGGCGACGAGGTTGTGTGTGAGGCTCCCAATGATCTCTTCCCATGCTTTGGGGTTCTGGATCAGATTGTGTGCCATCTGTCCGCTTACGTCGTCGTCCAGCTGCTCTCTGCTTAGGTGCCGTAGGTCGCCAGCAGCTTGGAGCAGGGACACAGTCGTCACGACACACAGCCAGGTCTCGAGGTGGTCCCAGTGGGTGGCGGGACTGGATGATTGGGACATGGTAGCTCACTGTTGGTGAGAGAGAAAGAACACCAAAGGCCATACAAGTCTGAGCAGAATTAATGAGCTACAGTGATACTGAATTTGGTTCGCAGGGAGTATACAAATTTTGCTAACTGGTGTAGACAGTTAGTAGTACGTAGGCCAGATACTTATGGTTTTTGGCCGTAAGTGGCCAAGGTGGGCCAATTTGTGTGGGTACACGCCGGATCTAAAAGAAATTTGGACAGGCAGTAGCCTAGTGGGTCATCTTAAAGACACTGGCTGCCTGGGTCGTCAATCTAGCATTTAGCTCTTTCCTTGCTGGTTCTCATAGGCTCTGCCTGTATGTGAACTTTGAGAGACAAGTCACAGCAGAACAGCAGCTAAAACAAAAGAAGATAAAATTGAAATAATTAGAGGAGGGAAATGTAAAGCAAGATGCAAATGAAAACAGGTATAGCTAGAGGAAAATAGAAGACTTAAGTTAGCTATCATGCATAGGGTTTATGACAGGCATGCCGGAGTGGGGGCGCTGTTGAGTCATAAGCCCTAAGTTTAGGGCTTATGACTCAACAGTATTATTATACATTCCACGCTGGATGTATAATAATCATTTGTTGTGTCTGTTCTTTTTTTCCTAAAGTGCTTAGATGTAAGCATGTATGTATTATATGTATGTATGTATTATATGTATGTATGTATGTATTATACATATGATACAAGAGCAATCAACTGTGCGATGTGTGCGTATGTTTGTGTGTGTGTATCATTTAAGTCCCAGTGTCCATTCCCATTTAACTCCCTTTTTCTTGAGGTGGTTTAAGGGAGCAGCAATATTAGCAATATGGGGGATGAACTTGTGGTACCAGCCAGGCAGCCAGAGATAATGTGCAGATAAAGGTCAGATTAGCTTGAGTGAGTTTATATAAGACAGCATTGAGGCACTCAATATGTTGGTCCAGGGATTGTGACCAATTGCAATTGCAGAGTTCATAGGGCATGGATTGCCCAGGGTGGTTATTTGGCTGTATTTTCTTTGCTCGTCTCCTCCATCTCCACCTGCCAGTTCCCAGACTGCAAATCCAATGTGCTGAACCAAGAGGCGCCTTCCAGTGATTCAAGAATGTCATGGATCAGCGGCATTGGATATGCATCTGGGACGGTCTTGCTATTCAGCTTTCTGTAGTCCACACAAATCCTGCACGAGCCATCAGGTTTCGGCACAAAGACCACAGGGGAGGACCATGTACAGAAAGAGGGCTCAATTATGTTATCTTGGAGCATCTGGTCCACCTGGGCTTCAATAATTTTCTTTTTGAGAGACTCAAAAAAATGTGAGACTCTGTAGGCTCTGCTTTTGATGGGGATGTCATCATGGGTGATGATTTTATGATTTTCTACAGCTGTATGACCTAAGATGTTGGAAGTGGTGCGGGGCCAGTTTGTCATGGGTGATGATTTTATGATTTTCTACAGCTATATGACCTAAGATGTTGGAAGTGGTGTGGGGCCAGTTCATCATGAGCTCCCTTAGAGCCTCTTGGTTGTCAGAGTCCCAGGCTGGGAGGGTCTTGATGGTGGTGGAAGTGAGACAAGGGAACAGACAGGTAGGTGGTAAGGCATAGTAAAGGTTTACCAAGACTGGCTATAGTGAAAGCGCACCTGGCACCGTAGTCGGCCCCAGGGTTATCTGAGATGGAAGAAATGGATGGTAGGTGTACCCTCGGGCTGTCTTCAGTCCATATCGGCCACCCCCAATGTCCAGAATAACCCCAAAGGAGGTGAGGAAGTCCAAGCCGGATATCAGTGGAAATGCCAGGTGAGTGTCAAGATGTATGTGTCCACCTTACAGTCCACACCTTGCTAACCATAGCTGATGGCTCTCTTTTCTCTTGCCAGATGGTTCATCCCATCAGCCATGACACACTTTTGAGGGGAGTGAGTAGTGACTGCTGGAGCTTCTCTGCATAGCTGTCTCCACAGGCTCTCCTGTATCAGGTTGTAGGTACTTCCCGTGTCCAACACTGCTTTCAGCTCCTTGCCTATCGCCATCACAGGCACCAGGAGTAGCGTAGTGTCCTCTTGGTTTAGGGCTTTGAAGATCCCCTCCAGAGTTTGCTAGCAACTATGGTCTGGTGGCTTCTTGCTGGTTTTATCCTTACCAGTCTGTTCCAACTGTTCCACTGTGTTCACTGTCCCACTCAGGCAGCCAGCAACCCTGGGGTTGATGTTGGTAAGAATGCGGCTCACCAGTTCCTCTTCCAAGATGTCAGGCTTTCATTTAAGGTAGAGGGCTCTGTAGTCATATGCAAAATCTCTCAGGCAGGTACCAGGGTCCTCAGCTTCTCTTCCACTTCAGACAGGTAATCATCTGTTAGAAAAGCAGCCATGAATACCTCTTTGAATGATTTCCAGTCACTTACTTTAGCCTTCTCTGCCTTTTACCAGCTCAGAGCACATCCTCTCAGCACGGTGCTCAAGGTTCCCACTAGCTCCACACTGGAAAGGGGCCTGATGTCCAGGAATATCTCACATTGTTCAATGAAGTTGAGCACATCTGCCATCTAGCAGGAGTCGCCAAAGGAGGGAAACTCAGGACGGATGGGTGGTCATGTGCAGAACGAGGATGCCCCAGCTACAGCTGAGGATGAAATGGTATTAGGGGGTTGAAGTTCTGCAGATGGATTGACATCATATGTGGCACTCAAAGAGTTAGATGGTGTGTGTCTACCTCTAGGTGCAGGTACTGGCAAAATGTGGGAGGTAGCGGGAATGAAATGCTGTAGCCTGTAGAGAGTTGGGGTGCTAGGGTGTCTGATTTTCTGTATCGGACATTTTACTTCTCTCCTCAGGAAACAATCTACAACAGCTTGCTCCAGCTTCTCCATGGCCCTTTGAAAATAGTCCTACACCAATGCTAAGCTAGCATCCACTGCCTCCCTAAAACTGGCTTCCTGGTTAAGTGTGCTGTTTACCGATTGTCTGAATTCTGTGTCTAGAATCTGTACCTGTTCCCTAATGGCCAATAAATCCACTTTCAGTTGGTCAATGTCTACCTGCAGTGTTTGTACATACCCCACATTTTGCATAATATTATCATCATCATGAGACTGCTCATTGTCAGAAATGTACAAAGAACTTAACGTGGAAGTTATTTCTTGATTAGGATTGCATCGTGTGACAAATGGGCCTGCTGAAAAATCCACAACCTCATTTTTAGCCATTTCTAGCATGTGTACATTTGCAATAGAATGTGTGATGTCAATATATACAACATGAACAGAATTAACATCAGTATCCTCCATTCCCCCCATTTTTTTTCCCATTTTTCAACCAAAGCAACCTCAAAGATAAACAAAATAACTGAGAGCGTAATCCCCATACGGGCCACCACTTTATAACACATGTGGGATCACCACGGAGCAGTACACAAACCAAGGGATTCTTAACCTCTCTATATTTTGTACATCTAAGCACTTTGGGGGAAAAAATAACAAACACAACAAACAAGGAGAGAAAAAAGGTGGAAGAAAAAAAGGCTTCTCTCTGTGCCTGTGTACCAGCTCCTTTTATGGCAAATGACAACAACCTTCCTACTTCCTCCTGGGTTCACGGGGTCTTGCATGACAGGAAGTATCACAGGAGGTATCACGAGAGTGGAAACATAGCCATGCACTGCTTATTTGGGGCAAATGAAGCACAACAGGAGAACAATAACAATAATTAACCTTAAAACACCTAATCAGAATAATTTAGAGATCAACCAATAATCGGATATTTTTCCTGATATTTAAGCATTTTTTCATAATCGGATATCGGTTTTGTAATATTGGATCCACCAATAAATGGCGCTGTCTTGTGGGAGTTTTGAGAATTGCGTGCAGGACCACCATTGCAGCACTGAATCTGAGGGGAGACAACAGTGTGTACGGGTGTTACGACCCATAGGGTGAAGGTGATAAGCAGGATGCATGTGCAGGGGAAAGTGGTCAGTTTATTAGGAACAGTTTAAATGATAATAAACATAAGGGACTTCAGTCAACATAAATACATAAATGCATCAGTAGGAACATCACTGTTATCAAAGAAGGTAGAAGTAATCCAACTAAGAAAAACAGTAATCCACAACTGGTAGAAAATCCGGAAAACACAGGGAAAATGAATGCGAGGCTAGAAAGGTGATCTGGAAATCACGAGAAAAGATCTAAGGAACAAAGCGCACGGTTAAACACATCTACTGTAAGTTAAGCTATACTAATGCTAAACTAGAAAGGTGATCTGGAAATCACGAGAAAAGAGCTAAGGAACAAAGCGCACAGTACTAGAAAGGTGATCTGGGAATCACGAATTAGTATTAAACCATACTAAAGCTATTACTAATACTCCGCCCCGAAGCGGAGACGGAGTGGCGTATTTAAACACAATTCAATCACATGTCCAAATCAATGACAGCTGAGACCACTACATGAACAAATGAGGAGTCGGAGACATGACATGAACGAAAACAAACGCACATGGGGAAACACAGGAGGCGGAGACATGACGCAGACCAAAACATAAGCACATGGGGGAACATAGGAGGCGGAGACATGACATGAATGAAAACATGAGCACATGGCAGAAGTAAACAAAATGTGAGTCTATGAATGAAAACGTCCATCGGAGAGTTTTTGAATGGCGCTGGAATGCGTGCAATGGAATGCGGAAGTATGCCACTCACTCACTCCTTGCCGAGTCGCGAGCGCTAGAGAAGGGGAAACCTAACAACAGGTAAAGTATACTTGCTTTGCTTTAATTAATAAACTTCATTTAACATAACAGCCATTAATGCACAAATGAGATGTGTTACATAAATGCTTCATGTGTAGTTTAAGCAGCTTGACATAGAGATGAACTCACAGAGTCACGTAATCTAATCACTTTAGTACCAGTGCACTTTATTTTTTATTTTTTGCACTCTTTCACACCTCTCTATTTATTGGTGTATAAATAAGAGCAGTTTTGTTTTTTATGCAAGGAGGAAGTGAAATTGACAAAATTGTTATAAATAAAATGGTTTGTTCAGTTCAGTGGTGTTGTTATCATTGTATGAAAAACAGAAGTAAAACAACAAATAAATATCGGTTCTGCATATTGGTTATCGGGCACATAAACATGCTGTAGGACCTCAGCACAAGCAGCATCATATGACTCACAAAATTAAAACCAGAAGAAATAAAACCCTCTCAGCCAGAGAACCCAACAGTAAGCTCTGGTTCACCAACTAACTTCACTCAGTTAGCCATTCAAAACCATAAGTCAAGGACTCTGTTGACTCATTGAGATTACTGAGGATGTTACCACTTAAAAACCATGAAGATTGCTTTGGACCTCAATTCATATGAACAGTTATGCTATGATGGCTACGGCTACAATTGCCACAAACAGTTTTGCACTCAAGTCTCCATCAGTGAACAGTGGAGAAGTTCAACAAAACAGTCTTCATGTAAAAACTGTAATGAATTTTCCTGGTTACACAACTGCTATTTGACCATGTAGTATTAGCACATTTATAGAAGGGATTTATTTATTTATAATCACACTCTCCAGAGTCGCCCAGATGAGGATGGGTTCCCTTTTGAGTCTGGTTCCTCTCAAGGTTTCTTCCTCATATCGTCTCAAGGAGTTTTTCCTTGCCACCGTCACCTCTGGCTTGCTCATTGGGGATAAATTTGTACATTTAAAATCTATATTCTGTATATTTCTGTAAAGCTGCTATGGACAATGACCATTGTTAAAAACGCTATACAAATAAAATTGAATTGAACTGACTCTGTCACAAGATGGTGCCCAGTTGATCTGGTTGCAGATAAGTGCCATCTTAAGTAACACTAAAGGTCTTTGAAAGGGGGGGTCATCTGCCCAGGAAATACCACAAAGTCATTCAAAGTCAAATTCACCCCCCTAGAATGCCACAAGCCTTGAGAAACAAAGCCCATCCTGGACCACAGCAGAATCACTAGACTCTACATGCATTTAATGTCAAAGAAAGGACACAGCCTCTGGGAACACCTTTCTCTGACCTAATCTCTTTATCTCACCTACTCCAACCTAGATTAAATATGGGCTTTCTTAATACTAAGAAATACTTAATACTAATATACAGGGCTCGATTTGAAAGGGGATGCGGGGGATGGCATCCCCCTTGTTGAGAAAAAGCATCCCCTTTGTAAAACCACCACCCCCCCTTACCATCCCCTTTAGATTAATAATGTTATTTATTATGTAAAGCTTATCATGTAAATGAAATATTAAAATTTTCTACATATGATAATTTACGAACTATAAATAACGGCGATTAGCCAATCAGAACTCAATATTATAATTAGTTGCGCACAAGCTCATGCCTCACGCAAGTTTGTGTCATTTTTCGGGCTATTCAAAATGGCCAAGAGAAGAGTTCATGCGCAACTTTTGACATTCTTTAAAAAGAGGAGAACTGAAGGTATGATATTTCTTTGATTAGTGTTTAAAGACATTCCCCTGACATAACATTGTGTGTGTGTGTGTGTGTGTGTGTGTAAAGATGGCTTTGGACCTCAATTCATATGAACAGTTATGCTATGATGGCTAGGACTGCAATTGCCACAAACAGTTTGGCACTCAAGTCTGCATCAGTGAACAGTGGAGAAGTTCAACAAAACAGACTTCATATAAAAACTATAATGAATTTTCCTGGTTACACAACTGCTATTTAACCATGTAATATTGGTACATTTATAGAAGGGATTTATTTATTTATAATTGCACTATCCGGTGTTACCCAGATGAGGATGGGTTCCCTTTTGAGTCTGGTTCCTCTCAAGATTTCTTCCTCATATCGTCTCAAGGAGTTTTTCCTTGCCACCGTCACCTCTGGCTGCTCATTGGGGATAAATTCATAAATTTAAAATCTATGTCCTGAATTTATATATTTCTGTAAAGCTGCTTTGGGACAATGTCCATTGTCAAAAGTGCTATACAAATAAACTGAACTTGAACTTGAATCCTTTGCAGCTGCTGCATTGAGGTGGTGTGTGTAAGCAGACCAAACCGGAAGTGGTCTGAGGCTACTGTGGTTTTATTTTGCACAATTCTCTGAAAGTGCCTAGAACATCCTATATAAAAAATTTTGTGTGACAAAACTACATCATTCAGATTTTCAGTTATCCTGTAAGTCCCAAAAAGAAATTAAACGGACCTGCAAAGATACACATGATAGGCACATTAAATCTCAGGCACAATAAACAAAGAAACTCAAGAGTTAACAACATTAATATTATTATTCATGGAATAGTATTGCACTTAAGTGTACTTAGTACACTGAGTACTGTACATTACCACATGTAATGAGGGATTACATACTGACATTTAGCGCTATTCAGACAGTTGTATGGGAGTTTCATGTTTCATGCACAATTCATTTATGCATGATTCTGACCCTGAACTTAAATTTTTCTTGCAGAGCAGTAAGTCTAAGATCTGATTATTTTAAAATCATTTAATATTAGCACAATATGTCATGCTGAAATGTCACAGTAAACTGTTAACGCAAAAAAAAAAAAAAAGTGTTTCGACTATTACATCAGGGGAATTAACAGCTTGAACCTTAACCATGAAACAAGTCAATAATAATTTCATATAAACCTTTTTTTTTTCATGTATTATTCAAACAGTAAGCATTATCAACATCGGTAAGAAAATGATGAAAGTCTGGGAACTAATATAGAACACTATTTGAATTTGAATTCAGGTAAATAGCTCCCCCTCCTGAGAAAAAAAAATCAAGCTGCACTTTTTGTACAGTAAGTTTGAGTTTTGTGTGACTGTGGGCTCCATGGCACAGTAATACAGTGCAGAGTCTGATACTGCAGCAGGAAAGATCTCCAGATCTACTTTGTTTTCCTTTTTACGAAGTTTGATGGATAGTCGTGGGTCAAGTTGTTTAGCTTTATTGACATAATTTGTTGATATAGTAATCAGCAGCAGAAACTCTGGTCCTGATTGAGGCTTTTGTCGATACCAGTGGAGATAGTCAGCTGATACATCATATTTGCAGGTCAGTGTGGTGTTGCTGCCTTCATTTGAAGATATGATGGTTTGGTCTGGTGTAATGCTGCTGTCAACAGCACCTGCTGTAAAGACATTACAACAACATTTCATTTAAATTTTCTTTGTTTAAGGATGTCACTGTTTTTTCTTCAACTGAATCATGATGTTTAAGTATTAGTACAAATCTTCAGCATTCACCTAAAGTTTGTGTATAATATAAATGACTTACCAATGTTTTTAACAACTATAAAAATAAAGAAGAGTAACATGATTGTTCTGTGTGTCTCTTGTGCAGTAGATATAAATGGCAGTATCTCTGTGAAACTGTCTAGACTGTATCTCACCACATCTAGCTCCACCTTCTTTTACTTGGGTGTAGTCATGTCAATTCTGGCCTCAATCCCTCAGCTTATGATCATGTAAATTCTGCCCTTATTTAATTCAAAATTACAAAAGTGGAGTATTAATAATAATAATAGATAATTCAAACTAATACTGAATGTTAATTATACAGTGTATGACGTGTGATATTTCTGCTAATGTCCAGTTTTGTTGAATTTTCTGATAATATTACTAGTTCACTAGTATAAGGACCTTCTGTGGTTCATGTGATATTAGCAGACAGTGTGATAATATTTACACGTACATTGAAATACTAAGCAGAAAATAAATTTGATTTAATTTAATAGTGTTAACTTTATTTAATACAGTTCAATGACTGTTCATGACTATTCATGAACAAATAATACACAGTTTACTAAAGATTAAAGAGTATTTTTGGCTGACAAGAATCTTCAGCAATTTTCTCTTGCAGTAATTCAGGTTTTTCTGGTTCCAGCACACCTGTAGTCTCATTTATTAACTGTGTTTACACATAGTTTTGTGTGTAAACTGTGCATACATAGTTTTCTACACATAGAATGTGATTTATCAAGTTGTTCTTGAGTGTGAAGATGTGAGTATATTTATGCTGACCATGTGTCTTCAGGAACCCCTAGTGGTAGAAAAGTGCAATCACCGGTCAACTGATTAAAAGGAGTTCTCATTCCACCCACTGTCAATCATCATTGAGTAATTAATGATTTTGGTGCTCACAAGGTACAGACAGGTGACTCATGTTTTAAGAAGCGCAGGAAACCTTTTACTGAGAGTGATAAGTGGCTCGTCAGTTGATTTCATTTGCCCAGTGCAGTTTTAATGTATCTCTATTCTGCACAGCAAAATCCTTGGTGTTAAATTAACACTGCTCAGTGTCTATATGAGTCCATTCTACAGAGAGTGAAAAGTAACACTGAATCAGTTTTGCAGTTAACTAGATAATTAAGTGATTAATTAAGTGATGATTGATCATTAGTGATGACGCCTGAACAAGAAGAGGAAAAAAGAAAAGAGACAAGCAGCCACACAGCCTTAGATGAAATCAACTGCAAATAAAAGAACACTTTAAATCTCTCAAGATCTCACCAGAGGATGATTAAACAACTCCAAAAACAGCATTACCATCTTCACTTATTACAAACCAATTTTCCTTTTCATTATACAGTTAACAGAGGTTTAGCTCTAGTTAATGTTGATGTTTTACTGAAAATGTTTAGTTTGAAGTCACCATTATGGTGATTAGTGTTCCCTTTAGTTGGGCACTTGACCCTTGTCTTTTATTAAATTAATTCTCTTTCAGCAATTGCAGTAGTGTTTCACTAAAAGTACTTGTGCGTTGATAAAGAAAGCGATTGATGAAGTTGAAGTTCAGCTGAATTTGTCGGCTTTTATAACATTTAAATGTCTATAATAAAATCAAGAAGTGGCAGGAAATAATAGAGAGGTTGAGGCATTAATGATTTGTAAAAATTTTGTTCTATTAAACAAATGCAGCTGCTGTGACAGAAACATCACTGTAATGCATTAGGACAAGGTGAACACAGATCTTCTCTCAAAGATACAACATCATCTTTTGTGCAGGAATTTTTACCTGGACACTGAGACACACTTAGACATCAGATGCCAAATGAAGCCAGTAAATGAAGCTACAAGAAATGCCCTGGTGGCCATTTTACTATTCCCTTCCGACAGAGGGCGCCGACCGCCAAAGGACAAAAACTGTTAAGATGACCCGATGTGCTGCTTTAAACTGCAAAATAACGTTTGCTAAAGGATGTGGCAGAAGTGCCCACAGGTTGTAATTTATACAGACCATGTACCTATGAAGCACAAATGCGTCGTTATCCCAATGTAGTGTGGGGATAACAATCGTAATCTTTAATAATCAACAGTAAAAGTACAACATCAAAGTGTATAAAATACCCCCTTTTAAAGCAAAAGTACCCAATAGTGTTTTTATAGAGATTTCACTCTGTGCTGTTTCAGCTGTGTGGTCAAAAGGTAATAACAGAGAGCTTAGCAACAACCGGCAAATAAACAAATAAATTCATAACTTTTTTGAAATGCGTTTTTCTGGATTTTTTTGTTGTTATTCTGTCTCTCACTGTTAAAATACACCTACCATTAAAATTACAGACTGATCATTTCTTTGTCAGTGGGCAAACGTACAAAATCAGCAGGGGATCAAATACTTTTTTCCCCCACTGTATGTGTTTGTTGAACCTTGTGGAAGGTTATATATTCATGTGAATATGCCAAAATTTCCCTAGTGCCCAAACTTAAATTTTCTATATGTTTTTTGTTCATATTTCCAGTGAAAATGTTACATTTATACATAGTTGACCATACAGTCAACACAAACATGTATTTACTATGTTAATTGGTTGGTGTATTGTAGACATTAATATGGGACATTTACATGTTCTTACAAGTTTTGAAAGTTTTTCACAGATTTTTGTGGCCAGCCAATTATATGCATCAGTCATAGTAACATATAGTAACAGTAACATATTTTACTACTATGGCAGCGCACATGGACGCAGCCACTCAGTGCTCTCTCTTTTGGTGCTCTATTATGTTGTTTGTATTGTTATCTGTCTTGTCGATTTCATGCCGGGCGATTATCATCTACAGTCGGCTCGATATTCTGGAAATAGGATCACGTAGCGAGCGAGCTATTACAGCCGAGTTTCACCACTCTCACGATATCCCGGCTGACATCGCTAGGTGTCCGGGGCTTTGTAAGAGAAAGCTCTTGCCCCTGCTGTAGCCTTCACTATTCGAGGTACTGACAAATAGCCTGCGCCTTTTGATCGAAGTAGGCGTGGCGGATCATAAAAGACCAAAAGTTCACTCAGGTACTGTGGTGCGAAGCCATTTAGCGCTTTATAAGTCAATAGTAGTATTTTATAATCAATGCGGGATTTCACTGGGAGCCAGTGTGGTGTGGACAAGATAGGGGTGATGTGGTCATGTCTTCTAGTTCTAGTAAGGACTCTTGCAGCTGCATTCTGGACTAACTGGAGTTTGTTTATGCTCCTACTGGAACATCCAGACAGTAAGGCATTACAATTATCCAACCTAGAGGTGATGAAAGCATGAACTAATTTTTCTGCATCATGTAGTGACAATATATTTCTTATCTTAGCAATATTTCTGAGGTGAAAGAAGGCTATCCTAGTAATATTCCCTACATGGGAGTCAAAGGAAAGACTGGAGTCAATGATCACACCAAGGTCTTTTACTGCTGCACATGATGAAACAGAAAGGCCATCCAGAGTTACTATATAATCAGAAAACTTACTTCTAACTGCATGTGGTCCTAGTATAAGTACTTCTGTCTTGTCAGAATTTAATAAGAGGAAGTTAATAAGCATCCACTGTCTAATGTTCTTTACACATTCCTCGACTTTATTAAACTGGTGTCTGTTATCTGGCTTTGCTGAAACATAAAACTGTGTGTCATCAGCATAACAGTGGAAGCTAATTCCATGTTTACGAATAATTTGACCCAGAGGTAACATATATAAAAAAAAGAGCAGTGGGCCTAAAACAGAACCTTGCGGAAAACCAAACTTTACCTCAATATGCACAGAGAATTCACGTTGTTGAACTTGTATTAGATCTTTCTTAATGAAGTTCATTGTTGCGTGATAAGATATTGAAAGAAAGCCATTCTAGGATTAAATTTACAACGCACAACGTGAACCAACGGCACTGTCTTGTTGTGTTGTTGACGAAACACTGAGCATGTTCCCTATGGTCCCTACAACTTCTGAAACAAAGCGCAGTGAGACATCTTCCGACAATGGTCCACGCCGAAACTTGTGCTTTATGTAGTCGTGGCCGAGTGGTTAAGGCGATGGACTTGAAATCCGTTGGGGTCTCCCCACGCAGGTTCAAATCCTGCCGACTACGTCTGAAATTTGTTTTGCTGATGCTGAAACTGGGTTTGTGCTAGCTGTTACCCAAGCTTGTATGACAAATTCTGAACTCAATCCCACTGAAGGGTGTTGAGGTTTCCTGGCGCAGCTTCAAATGCTGACGAGTAGGTTCTTTGAATCACTGAGAACTGCCCCAAACAAATAGAACTGTGCAAGGGTGAGCGAGTGTTGGGGTATCAAGTGTGATAATAATGCTGACTGTCCTCTTCACTGAAACTTCACCTGCAATAATTACCAATAAAAGTATACGATCATTACATACATGCTATTGCACAACGTCTTCACTGGGAGTGTACCAGCTGAACGAGTTTTTCCGTTCTGAGCGACCTGACGCCAGTGTTCTTCCTTTGAAAGTTCAGGATCTGACCAGACCTTAGATGGTTCACATCCATTCACATAACTTCATGTGAATTTCACTGAGCACATGGGGAACACTTTAACTAAATATTTCTGAAGTGAAAAAAAAAAATCTTAAAGTTTCAACATTTCACATTATTGATCTCACAGAAAGATTCCAAATCTTGCAGATAGTTACATTAAAACTGCAGTAAATGTGATACACAGATGAGACTAACCCAAAGAGAAGCACTTGTTAATGTATTGTTAATCGGTGCTTCTGTTTGAAGTAATCTATTTGTGCTTCCTTTTGAAAGCATTGGATGTTGTCCCAATTGAGTTTAGTTTAATAAATTGTAAAAAGTATCTTTAGTTGCTTGAATCACCCAAAACCACCCCAACAAATAGTACTTACCAAATTATTCAGGAAGGTCAGAGCCATTGTTAAGGTATCAACTGTGACAATAAGACAGATAGGCGGACTTCTTCTTTGCATCTTCTCCTGCCATATTTACCACTAAAAATATAATCATTACATGCCTGCTACTCTAGAAAGTGTCCACTAAGAATTTACCAGTTGACCACTATTTGATTCAGAGGGGTCTGAAGTCAAGTGTTGTTCATTTAAATGCTCAGAATCTGATCAGAACTTAAGATGATTCACAGTCCAAGCCACAAAATCCAATTTGACAATAGAAGTGGCTCCTTGTGAAACAACCAGGTGATTCACACACTAGTTATCACTCCTAGAATGAGTGTAGGTCCACAGACAAATGATGCTTTCACTGATGCATTTACAAGGTATTGCTTTAAGAGCTTTCAGCATGTATTTCACTAAATATATGTCCAAGAATTTTAATAAATCTTTATGAAGAGAAACAATTATGTTAGAATCTCAACAACAATGAATGTGATTATAGATTCATGCTCCACATTCTGGGTGTCCAAATTCGTGGAAAGTTGCCCCAACTTGTTAGCACTTACATTAAAACTGCAGTGAATGTGCTACAATTAGGGTAACATTCAGAGATACATTGCAGGACTCACACAGGTTAGACAGATGAGACTGCAAGAAAGAGTAGCTCTTATTGATGAAATGAAAATCAGTGCTTCTGTTTGACGTAATCTAATTGTGCTTTACCTTGAAACAATCCCAACCCACACCAAAATCCAACGTGACAATAGCTCTGACGATGGTACATCACTCGACGCACAGGTTTAAAACCTGCCGACCGATACTCGTATGGTTCCGTAACACAACAGGCATTGCAAACTTTATGTCAGGATGGCCGAGCGGTCTAAGGCGCTGCGTTCAGGTCGCAGTCTCCCCTGGAGGCGTGGGTTCGAATCCCACTTCTGACATCCCATTCCTTTGCTGCATGCTTTTGAACTTGTATTAGATCATTCGTAATGAAGTTCTTTGTTGCGTGATAAGATATTGAAAGAAAGCCATTCTAGGATTAAATTTACAACGCACAACGTGAACCAACTGCACTGTCTTGTTGTGTTGTTGACGAAGACACTGAGCATGGTCCCTACAACTTCTGAAACAAAGCGCTTTGAGACATCTTCCGACAATGGTCGACGCCGAAACGTGTGCTTTCCGTAGTCGTGGTTATGCATTTAAAAGGTATTGCTTTAAGAGCTTTCAGCATGTATTTCACTAAATATATGTCCAAGAATTTTAATAAATCTTTATGAAGAGAAACAATTATGTTAGAATCTCAACAACAATGAATGTGATTATAGATTCACGCTCCACATTCTGGGTGTCCAAATTTCGCTCTGATGTTGGTACATCAATTCACGCACAGGTTCAAATCCTGCTGACCGATACTCGTATGGTTATGCAACAGTCACCACGACTAAGCTTCACATCATTGTTAGCCAAATGCCATTTTGTGACATCAACAGTCTAGCTCTGTTAAGGAGTGCGTTGATATCAGTCTGTTTGCTGGTTTTCATTGCCAAAGTTGATACTCCAAGGCACTAAACCGAAAGCAGACTAAACCTGAAAGGTTGGACTCCCCGAGAAGGAGCTTTTGTGATAAACACACTAGCATCAACATGCTCCTTATTCAGAGCTGCTCTGTTGATAAGGAGCCATCTGTGCAGGGTTCCCTTAGTTTTTTTCCAGACAGAGGTAGGCTATTCAGCGTAAAAGCTGGGCTCATTAGGGATTTGAACCCGGACCTCTCGTCTGGCTTTAATGCTTTTGCTCTATTCAAACAGGGCTGTAACTAAATTGTCTTGGGAGATTGGAGATAATCCAAAGCAGGGTTTGTCATTTCCAGGAGAGTTGCCACAAGCTATCCACTATCATAACTAGCTTTTTTACTAGATTTAGTCTCGATGAGGTTTTTTTACTGAGAGATGGACAATTCCTGGTAAAGAATACAAAGGACATTGTTTTCCATAACATATGACATATTAAGCAGCAGGAACTCTGACTTTACTTTGTCCCCATGACCTGTAAGCAAGAGCCTCCATTTTTCCTATATTGGACCAGGGCTGAAAACGATTTCTCCTGGAAGTTGGTTCTGATTCCTGATATTTTCCCTATTTGAACGTCTTTGGAACTCTAGATTTCCAACCAGCCTGGTTCTGGTTTCCGTTGGGGTTTTTTTTCCAGAAAGAGGTAGGCTATTCAGAGTAAAAACCTGGGCTCGTCCGGGATTTGAACCCGGGACCTCTCGCACCCTAAGCGAGAATCATACCCCTAGACCAACGAGCCAATCCATGTTTTCTTCAAAACATCTGTCTGGCTTTACTGCTTTCACTCTACCCAAACAGGGCCATAACAAATTGTCCTGGGAGATTTTTGTGGTTTGTGGTTCCCGGGAGAGTTGCGACAAGCTATCCGCTATCATAACTAGCAAGAAAATCCTTTGTTTATTTTATCCATGATTTATTATCCTCTGTCTGGAAAAACTACCGGAACCCTGAACCTCTGGCTGCTTGGTTCTCAAGAGGTCCAAAAAAGTTCAAATTCCACAGAAGCCCTTGCTTTTCTGTCAACTTGTCCTTCTGTAACCGAGGGCCATTTTGCATGGACAACAGTCACCATGACCAGGTTTCCCATCATTGTTAGCCAAATGCCATTTTGTGAAGTCAACAGGAGCTTTTGTGATAAACACACTAGCATCAACATGCTCCTTAATCAGACCTGCTGTCCAGGGCTCCCTTAGTTTTTTCCAGACAGAGGTAGGCTATTCAGAGTAAAAAACCTGGGCTCGTCCGGGATTTGAACCCGGGACCTCTCGCACCCAAAGCGAGAATCATACCCCTAGACCAGCGAGCCAATCTACCTGCATGTGGTTTCTGATGCACCACTCGAAGTTCGCTGGACCCTGCACATGTATGTCTTTACAGTTCTACAGGTTCATGCTAAACTGTTGAGACAGTTGCACAAGATATTAAGGTGAACAAAGGTACAAGTCACCCATGTTTTCTTCAGAAAATCTGTCTGGCTTTAATGCTTTTGCTCCATTCAAACAGGGCTGTAACTAAATTGTCTTGGGAGATAGGAGATAATCCAAAGCAGGGTTTGTCATTTCCAGGAGAGTTGCCACAAGCCAGTGATGCCAATGATCCCAACCCCTCCAGCTCTCTGAACCTGCCCGATCCAGCCTGATACCCTACTTCAGGTTGGAGATATCATCACATGCTGCTGCTGAGGATGGCCCCACACGGTGCAGCCTAAAGACCATTGAGATTACAGTGGTGAAGTTCAACAAAACAGACTTCATATAAAAACTGTAATGCATTTTTCATGGTCTCACAACTGCTATTTGACCGTGTTGTACTGGTACATTTATAAAAGAGATTTATTTATTTATAATTGCACTATCCGGTGTTACCCAGATGAGGATGGGTTCCCTTTTGAGTCTGGTTCCTCTCAAGGTTTCTTTCTTATATCATCTCAGGGAGTTTTTCCTTGCCACCGTCGCCTCTGGCTTGCTCATTGGGAATAAAGTCATTAATTTAAAATCTATGTCCTGAATTTATATACTTCTGTAAAGCTGCTTTGGGACAATGTCCATTGTTAAAAGCGTTATACAAATAAACTGAACTTGAACTTAAACTTGAACAAGCTATCCGCTATCATAACTAGCTTTTTTTTTTTACTAGATTTAGTCTCAATGAGGTTTTTTTTTTTTTTTTACTGAGAGATGGACAATTCCTGGTACGAGCCAAAGAATACAAAGGAAGTCAATATTAAGCAGCAGGAACGCTGACTTTACTTTGTCCCCATGACCTGTGAGCAAGAGCCTCCATTTTTCCTATATTGGACCAGGGCTGAAAATGATTTTTCGTGGAAGTTGCATTCTAGTATCAATGTGCTTATTCAGAGCTGGAATCTTCTGCAGGATATTCTGCTTCTTCTTCCTACACCGACCCAGTTAGCTCACAGATTCAAACCATAAAGTTAGTCAAGAAGGTCTATATCGGACTTAAGAGCTGAATTCATGAAGACTGGATTCAGGTGAGTTTGGTTTATCAGCAGTCAAGCAAGACAGCAAACAAAACAGTTGGTACCAGGTGCACAAGTGCCATGAACATGTAGCTTGCACTGAGGTTCTGCTGGTTACAGAATCCTTATATACATTTCGTGCATGTTTCTCTTATCTACCCCTATCCGATCGCACATGTTTCACCTTCTGCTTTCATCCAATCACAATTCTCTACACGTATTCCAGCTGTGTAAATTTTCCCATTATCTTTAACTTGCTTTGCTTTTCACGACAGTATTTATGTCATCACATTGAAGAGTTTATAGCTTGCCCCTATTTCCTGATTCCTCTTTATTTTACTCTTGAGACTTCTTCTAACATGGGTGAGTGAAAATTTTAACATTATCGGCTCTATGCTGTGTACCCATGGGCCTCCTTGTTTACATTCTCATGTCACTCATATTCTATAGTTATTTATGCTTTCAACTATTCCCATACATTATGTGTTTCATTGTCAGACATCACCAACCCTGAGTTTCCCACGGACCCCTTTGCTCCTCATGCGAAAGGGTTGAAGACGAGTGGACTACTCACCAACCCTTCTATTACCAAGATGGTTGATGTATCCATGCAGACCCCTGTTTATTCTTCACGTGGGACTAAAACGCCTCTACTCTCGACCTCATCCAAGAGTACCCAAGTTACTCAGTGGCCCTGGCATGTTAACAAAAGGACCATGTGCCCTGTGCGAAACACTGTGAAACCTTACCAGGTAAAAAAGTAATATCCCTTTTGCATATGCTTTGCTCCTCTCCGAAGGGCTGCCACCTTGTTGTGGTGGAGAGGCTTGTGTGTCTCGTCGACCCGGAGAGCTATGTTGGCTGGAGCCTCGTGCTCCTGGTAGGGCCCCCCATGCCAGACAGGTCGAAAGGTAGAGACCAGACGAAGAGCAGTCCCTGGTCCTCCAGGTTGGGGGTTTGGCACAGGGCTAACCACTGTGTCCTAGAAAACTTTGGCGGTTACGGAAACAGCGACAAAATCTACATCCACTAGCGCGTGCGACGGGCCTCCAGAGTCTCCACAAGGGACTTGTACGAATGTCAGCGGTGAAAGCCGGCCTCCGGGAGCCACTGACAGGAAGATGAAAGTCTTGAGCACCAAAACCAAGACCAGGATAGGATTCTGGAATGTAAGAACAATGTTCCAGGCCGGCAAGTTGGCGCAAGTGACATCAGAGATGCGTCGATACAACTTACACATTCTTGGCGTCAGCGAAGCAAGATGGACAGGATCATCAGGCAGAATGATAGCATCAACAGGAGAAACAGTTTTGTACTCAGGAAGAGACGACGATCTACACTACGAAGGAGTAGCCATCATTTTGAAGAAAGGAGCAGAGAAAAGCCTGATGGAATGGAAGCCTATTAACAACAGATAGATGAAAATTAGGATGAAAGGAAGACAGATCAACATGACCGTCATACAGTGCTACAGCCCAACCACTGATGGCGATGAAGAAGAAAAAGACCTTTTCTATGAACAACTTGAGGCGGAAGTCAAGTCAACACCGCAACACGACCTCTTGATTGTCATGGGAGATTTCAACGCCAAGGTTGGAAATGACAACACCAACAACGAACGCACCATGGGCAAACACGGTTGTGGGACAATGAACGAAAATGGAGAAAGACTGATTGAGCTTTGCAACACCAACAACCTAGTAGTGGGAGGTACTTTGTTTACACATCAAGACATTCACAAGCTGACATGGTACTCACCCACAGACAGAGACAAGAACCAGATTGACCACCTGCTGATTAACGGCATGTGGAGAAGATCACTACTGGATGTTAGAGTCAAACGAGGAGCAGACGTAGGCAGTGATCACCAATTGGTCACTGCTATGGTGAGGCTGAATCTAAGGAAAGCGCCAAACAAGAGTCACGCCCCGAGAAGATTCGACACCCAGAAACTGCAAGATCCACGCACAAAGCACAGCTTCGTCACACAGGTGAAAAACAGATTCCAAGCTCTGCAAGATCTGGATACAGAAGACAGCACCAATAGCATGGAGACAGCCCATGACAACATGAAGAAAGCCTATCAGCAAAGTGCAGAGGAATGTCTGGGCTACAGGGAAAAGAAAAAAGGCAAAAGAATGGATTACACAAGAAACCTGGAAAGCAATTGAAGAAAGAAGAAAACTTAAAAACAAGGTGTCATGCACCCGATCACAAAGACTGCAAGAAAGATTCAAGCAACAGTACAGCAAAGCAAACAGGACAGTGAAGAGGATGGTGCGCGCTGACCGCCGAGCGTTTGCTGATGCATTGGCAGAGAAGGTGGAAGGTGCTGCAGCCCGAGGAGAGCAAGGCCAGCTGTACAGAATCACGCGGCAGGTGTGTGGCAAGTACCACTCTACTACAGTTCCACCCATCAAGGATAAGCAAGGCAAACTACTTACCATAGAAGCAGAACAAGATTCACGGTGGGCTGAACATTTTCAGGAAGTTCTGAACAGACCACCGCCCGAAGAAGAAGCAAATATTCCCGAAAGGGAAGCAGATCTGGACATAAACACAGAACCACCAAGTAAAGAGGAAATTGTTGTAACCATCAAAGCACTCAAGAACAACAAAGCTCCAGGACAAGACAACTTGTACAACTTGAACGCAGAACTTTTCAAAGCAGATCCAAAAGTAGCAGCAGAAATATTGGAACCACTCTTCAGGACAGTTTGCACCATAACCAACGTACCAGAGGACTGGACCAAGGGAGTAATCATCAAGATTCCGAAGAAGGGAGCAGTCAGCGACTGTAACAACTGGCGCGGCATTACCCTTCTTTCAATCCCCAGTAAGATCCTTGCCAAAGTGATCATCCAGCGACTTTCGAGAGCAGTTGATGAGACACTCAGGAAAGAACAGGCAGGTTTCAGACAAGGCAGAAGGTGCACAGAACAGATCTTTGCACTTCGAAACATCATTGAGCAGAGTTCAGAGTGGCAAAGACAACTCCTCGTCAACTTCATAGACTTTGAAAAAGCCTTTGACAGTGTGCATAGAGACAGCTTGTGGAGAATCTTGAGGGCCTATGGGATTCCAGCACACATGGTTCAGCTGAGCAAGGGATTCTACAACAACTACAGCTGCTGTGTGGGAGGAAGCAACATCTGGTTTGAGGTGAAAACCGGAGTGAGACAAGGCTGTGTGATGTCCGCGCTGCTCTTCAATCTAGCAATAGACTGGGTGATGCGGCGCACGACAGAAGCAGGATCTACCGGCATCAGATGGACGCTTCTCTCCACCCTCGAAGATCTCGACTTTGCTGACGATCTGGCGCTCCTGTCTCATACACAGCGACACATGCAAGAAAAGAGGCCTCAGATCGGCCTCAAAATCAGCCAAAAGAAATCGGAAGTCATGGCAGTGAACACCTCTACACCAACCTCTATCAAGGTCAACAACGAGGATCTCCCCCTTACAGACAACTTCACTTACCTAGGAAGCATCATCACTACAGACGGAGGCAGCAAGAAGGACATCCAGAACAGACTGAACAAAACCAGGAATGCCTTCATGAGCATGAACAACGTCTGGAAGTCCACACAGTACAACACAAGAACCAAACTCAGACTGTACAACAGCTGTGTTCTATCAGTACTCCTCTATGGAGCCGAGTGCTGGCGAATGACCCAACAGGACCTCACAAAACTTTCTACCTTCCATACCAAAAACCTCCGCCGAATATTGAAGATATTTTGGCCCAACAAAATCTCCAACGAAGAACTGTTCAGAAGATGCAATTCAGAAGACATGCAAGCAATCGTCACCAAAAGAAGGTGGCAATGGATAGGGCATGTGCTCAGACGAGAAGACGGCACCATCATCAAGACAGCGCTACACTTGACCCCTGATGGCAAGAGGAAGAGGGGAAGGCTGAAGACAACCTGGAGGCGGACAGTAGAAGCAGAGATGAAGGCCTGCAACCACTCCTGGGGAACGATCGGCGCCCTGGCTCGTGACCGCTGCAAGTGGAGAGACTTCGTTGCTGCCCTATGCGCCACTGGGCATTTAGGATGAAGAAGAAGAATATGCTTTGCTAATATACTAGCTTATCTTGAACCTTATCCCTGTGTGTGTGTGTTCTGTGAGATTTGAACCTCTTTGGAACTCTTGAGAACCAAGCAGCCTGGTTCTGGTTTCCGTTGGGTTTTTTTTTTCCAGAAAGAGGTAGGCTATTCAGCGTAAAAACCTGGGCTCGTCCGGTATTTGAACCCGGGACCTATCGCACCCTAAGCGAGAATCATAGCCTATGTAATATACTTTTGACCACTGGAGCTTTTGTGGCGCTGTTCCGAGTTTTTGCTCCGCCGGGAAATGTGAAGTCACCATTTTATTTCCCTATCCGAGTAGAAGAGCGCGCTGCTGGATTACTTATTCATCGCATCGTCAGCTCATCGGTCAAAGGTAAGTTACTTTATATTACATCAGCATGTGTAAATCACATTAGTTTATATGTTTATATGTGAACGCGCCGGCATCGCCCTATGAGAGACTGTTTGTTACCAAACTTTTCTCTCTAACGCATCGCTGGGTGGTTTAAACGCACAACTATGAATGAACATGACTGTAATTTATGTTTTTGCGTAATGTTTGTTTGTTTATATTTACACTGTAGATTAAGTTTGAGCTCCGTGCTTGTGCGCGCTCGCGCGCTCTCTCTCTCTCTCTCTCTCTCTCTCTCTCGGTATTTAACAGTCAGTTTACCGTCTTTTCTCTCTGGAACACCGGCGGATGAATGAACGGTGATGTTTTTCAGTTGTGTAATGATTTCTGTGTTTGCTCTTGGATACACGGACTAAGTTTTATCAGTGTGATACTGAAATCACACACGTTTTTCCGTCAACATGCACGTAATGCGCCTCCTATGAGAGAGAGTTTGTTTGTTCGCTTTAAAACGTCGCTGGTTAATTACAAGCTAAACTATGAATGAACATGACTGTCGTTTCAATTTATCTGTAGTGTTTATCAGTTTACATCCATTACACTGTTCTAAAATTAGATTAGTTTCGCCGTTGGAGTAGCCCTGTTGTAGTGTTTGCTGTCTAACACATCATTAGATGACTTAAAAGCTAAACTATAAATGAATATGGCTTATCTATTTATTTATTTTTTTATGTAGGCCTATTTCATGACTATTTTGAATGTCAGAAAACCAATTGTACATCTACATATTTCAAGTTTCCAGAAAACACAACGAGTGTGATTATTCTAAAGTTTTATTTTAAAACAGACCTACTAACATCTAACTAATTCGGCTTTTTCTCTTTTACAGCTCATCATGCACACGAAAAAGTTGTGTTTTTCCTATGAAGAGTTAAGGTTGTGTTCTCTAAGGAACCACTGGGAGATCTCCTTCAGGAGCCAACCGAGGAGGCCGGGCTGATAAAAAATAACCCGCCTCTGCAGGACAAGTCAGCACAGAAGAAGGAGAAGCTTCAGACAAAACGCTCTGACTGTGGTCCGTCAGAGAGAGGGGATGTCTCAGACGAGAGAGAAGTTTTTGGTGCATACATCCTGCATTTTGGCAAATACAAGAAAATGTCATGGGGTACACCATCTACCTGATGAGGAACCTTCAGCAGGAAGAGGCTACAGGAGTCTTTACGACAGAGTCACTGGCACACGTGTTTCCTCTGAGCTGTTTGTAGCCCAGGGCATGACCGGAGTGGTGCGCTGGAACTTTCAGCGTCTGTTGGACCTGAAACCGCCAGATGTTCTGCTTCTGGGACTGTTTGATCCATGTCTGATTGCAGATCTCAATGCTGTCTCAGAGAGGGCGTTAGGAATCGCAAAGTATCTTGCCTTTCAGGTGTCCAACAAAGATTCTGTGGAGATGTTTTGGCTGGAGTATGTTGAACCTGGATGACACCCTGTTCTGCTGGACTGGGAAAAACACAAAAGCAAGACCATTCAGCCTTTAAATCCAGCTGAACAAAGCAGCCCACCCAATGCCCAGTCTGGAGACCCTCCTGCTGATCTTGATGTGAATCCACGTCCTCAGCTAGAATCAGGTAAGCATTTTAAAGAAGGAAAAACTCACAAGACACTGTTATCCTGCATTTAATATTTGTAAAGTAAAACTCTTCATACTCTTTTGTTGTTCTTGTAGAATCCACTGGCACTCTGCATGTGCCCATGCTGTCCTCATCTCATGGTGCCCATGTGGCGCTATACCACCTTTGCCCATGCTGGCCTCATCTTAGAGCACCCGCTCTGGAACTGTGAAGACTGGTGGGAGGGTGTTTGTGCTGCACCACAAATGGTGGACATCCCCAATGAAGGAAGCCTCTGACAACTTGCTAAAGAAGCATCGTGGGAAGAAGGACGTGCTAAGGCTTGTGGATCGGGAGTATGCAGCAGTGGTCCACAACTCCTCTATAAGAGCGATGGCTCCTCTGTCCCCCTTTTTTTTTTTTTAATCAACAAGGCCCTGTCAGGTACTTCTACTGTTCCCAAAGGTTTTTAAAGCTTACAGTGGTAAAGGATTAACAAATCCCAGAATGCCATTTTAAGACTTTATGGAAGTAGAGTTCTTTCCGTGAGAACTCGAGTCCACAAATAAATGGGTGGAGAAAAGGACGGCAGAAACGCAAAAGGCCTGAATCTCAACACATTGGTCGCTTGTGTAGATTTTGTAAAATAGAACTGGAGCAGGGCCCAAACAGTAAGTCTGCTTTCTATGAGATGGAAAGACAGAGATAGGTGGAAGAAAAAAAAGAAAATTAATATAAATGTTCCACTGTAAATATCTTGCACTTGTGGTGATATTTAACTAATGTAGATATATTTTTACTTTATTTTACAGCGTAAGTTTAAGTTTGCGTTATTACGTAAATATGGGCAGACTTACAGTATTCGTACTGAAATTTTATTTCTCACACACACGTATGTGTATGTACGTGTTTCTTCACTATAATTGTGGTTTTCACTGCTGTATAATAGTGTTTAAAATGCTAATAAAAAAATGATACTACACCAAAGCAATTAGTGTTTATGTCTCTGTTTGCAGGATTCATTATTTACTCTATTATATTGCCAACATTTAACTGATAAGTTAAGTTGAGACTCCCATCCTTCAATAAACCATATGCATTCAGCACTGGAATTCATTATATTAGAGTAAAACCTTATTTAAAATTTTCATTTACATTCATGTAAATTACAATTTTATTTCGATTGTTGACACAATTGTAACGTATGACGGTGCCTAAACTGATTTCTAAATTAACCCAAACGAAACATATAAAGTTTCACTACTCAGGTGACCTAGAATAACCCGAGAGGCCTCCTTTGACCAGATGCACCTTTGGAATGCAAGAGACTCTTTGGAACCCACACAGGACTTACCCCTGCAATAAAAGAAACCTTTGATGACTGAATGTCTGGGAAACTTCATGATTAGTTCGTCAGCAGGGATCCACCAAAACTCCGACCAAGGGCCTGTAAATCTTTGATCTAATCTCAGTTTACGATCTCATAGATTAACATCGGAGCCCACCGGTCTAGCAAAGAAAACATCCTCCCTAAAGGTCACCCTGAGGTGACCAAGGACCGGTGGGACTTTAGAAGAACGCCAGCCCCCTCTTCTGGACATGCACACACTCACGCACACACACAGTGAACATGTCTCTTGAATCTAACCTGTAATCATAACTCTAGATAGTTATAATGTATTCGTATATGCATGTGTTGTGTGTCTAGATAACCTAGTTATAGTGATTTTAGATAGTTTGAGCGAGAAGCTAATTTTTAAGTTGTCTGTAACCATGTCTAATGATCCTACACTGTCCAAGACATCATAATTTCCTTGAAGTTTGGTACCAAAATCATTGTCTCATAATATGCCAATTAATGATGCATACTACAGGACGATAGGATGTATCATTCTATACTTTTCCATATTTTATCAAATACCATATTAATCCAAACTTAACACAAACCCCGCCTTGACATGCGACCCGCTCGGGGATAGACCAAGGAAGTTTTCCCCCAGAACTTTCTCATCTCTCTCTGGATTCCCCAGCAGCTCAGAGAGGCGTGTACATTGGCATTGTCCATAAAAGACCGCGACACGCGTCCCTCTAGGCCTTTTTTTCTTGCCCTTTTCTTGCTTTTCGCCTTTGCTTCCTCCTTTTCACTACTTATTCTTCTTCCTCTCCTTTCTCTCTACTTGGACTTCACTTTTCTCTCTCTCTGTCTCTCCCTCTCGGGGACTTGCTTTCTTCCGCCTTCCGTTTCCGGCATTCCTCCGGACTCTCCTTGAATTTATTTAATACACGAGTTTCACAATTTGAGTTGAATTACTGAAATAAATGAACTTTTCCACGACATTCTAATTTATTGAGATGCACCTGTATTTTGTGAAATACATGCTGAAAGCTCTTAAAGCAATACCTTGTAAATGCATCAGTGAAAGCATCATTTGTCTGTGTACCTACACTCATTCTAGGAGTGATAACTAGTGTGTGAATCACCTGCTTGTTTCACATGGAGCCACTTGTATTGTCAAATTGGATTTTGTGGGTTGGACTGTGAATCATCTTAAGTGCTCGATGCGCTTTGTTTCAGAATTTGTAGGCCTCAGTTGGGGACCATGCTCAGTGTCTTCGTCAACAACACAACAAGACAGTGCAGTTGTAAATTTAATCCTATTATGGCTTTCTTTCAATATCTTATCACGCAACAATGAACTTCATTACAAATGATCTAATACAAGTTCAACAACATGCAGCAAAGGTATGGAATATCAGAAGTGGGATTCGAACCCTCACCTCCAGGGGAGACTGCGACCTGAATGCCATCCTAACGCAAAGCTTCGAAGCTGGAATTGTCCCGTTCTCTGTGAACTTTGGGCCGTCCCGCAGCATCTGGACCTTTCACTTGATATGACAGCACAACTCATACTTCGTAGTACAATTATATAGAGAAGCAGTCATCGGGTTTGCTAACAATAAACCCTTCTTTGCATAGTTTGCGTTGAAAGCAGGAGACCCTGGACGAGGTGGCCGAGTGGTTAAGGCGATGGACTGCTAATCCATTGTGCTCTGCATGCATGGGTTCGAATCCCATCCTCGTCGTGGGTGTGCCCTTTAGCCTCCAATTTACAACGTCATCTTGTTTTGTTGCAGTCTGTCTCACATCTAGAAGGCCTACAAGTGGAAGGCTTCGTGCGGATCCTAGACTAGACTGGGTGGAGGAACGTGAAAAGCTAGCACTGTGTCTGTGTGTCTTGCAACTGTGGGCTGTATTTCAATTCTGTTTGGCCACAGCTGCTGTACAGCCGTGGCCAAAAGTTTTGAGAATGACACAAATATTAATTTTCACAAAGTCTACTGCTTCAGTTTATATGAGGGCAATTTGCATATACTCCAGAATGTTACGAAGAGTGATCAGATGAATTGCAATTAATTTCAAAGTCCCTCTTTGCCATGAAAATGAACTTAATCCCAAAAAACATGTCCACTGCATTTCAGCCCTTCCACAAAAGGACCAGCTGACATCATGTCAGTGATTCTCTCGTTAACACAGGTGAGAGTGTTAATGAGGACAAGGCTGGAGATCACTCTGTCATGCTGATTGAGTTAGAATAACAGACTGGAAGCTTTAAAAGGAGGGTGGTGCTTGAAATTATTGTTCTTCCTCTGTTAACTATGGTTACCTGCAAGGAAACACGTGCAGCCAACATTGCTTTGCACAAAAAGGGATTCACAGGCAAGGATATTGCTGCTAGTAAGATTGCACCTAAATCAACCATTTATTGGATCATCAAGACCTTCAAGGAGAGAGGTTCAACTGTTGTGAAGAAGGCTTCAGGGCGCCCAAGAAAGTCCAGCAAGCGCCAGGACCATCTCCTAAAGTTGATTCAGCTGTGGGATCGGGGCACCACCAGTGCAGAGCTTGCTCAGGAATGGCAGCAGGCAGATGTGAGTGCGTCTGCACGCACAGTAAGGCGAAGACTTTTGGAGGATGGCCTGGTGTCAAGAAGGGCAGCAAAGAATCCACTTCTCTCCAGGAAAAACATCAGGGACAGACTGCTATTCTGCAAAAAGTACAGGGATTGGACTGCTGAGGACTGGGGTAATGTCATTTTCTCTGATGAATCTCCTTTCCGATTGTTTGGGACATCTGGAAAAAAGCTTGTCCGGAGAAGAAAAGGTGAGCGCTACCATCAGTCCTGTGTCATGCCAACAGTAAAGCATCCTGAGACCACTCATGTGTCTCAGCCAAGGGAGTGGGCTCACTCACAATTTTGCCTAAGAACACAGCCATGAATAAAGAATGGTACAAAAACATCCTCAGAGAGCAACTTCTCCCAACCATCCAAGAACAGTTTGGTGATGAACAATGCCTTTTCCAGCATGATGGGGCACCTTGCCACAAGGCAAAAGTGATAACGAAGTGGCTCGGGGAACAAAACATCGACATTTTGGGTCCATGGCCAGGAAACTCCCCAGACCTTAATCCCATTGAGAATTTGTGGTCAATCCTCAAGAGGCGGGTGGAAAAACAAAAACCCACAAACTCTGACAAACTCCAAGCATTGATTATGCAAGAATGGGCTACCATCAGTCAGGATGTGGCCCAGAAGTTGATTGACAGCATGCCAGGGCGAACTGCAGAGGTCTTGAAAAAGAAGGGTCAACACTGCAAATATTGACTCTTTGCATAAAGTTCATGTAATTCTCAATAAAAGCCATTGACACTTATGAAATGCTTGTGATTATACTTCAGTAACAGTTAGTAACATCTCACAAAAAGATCTAAAAACACTGAAGCAGTAGACTTTGTGAAAATTAATATTTGTGTCATTCTCAAAACTTTTGGCCACGGCTGTAAGGTTCTTACGTCAACGTAGAACGCTGTCTGCAGTCCAGGCAACAGTGGCAAAGAACCTGCACCGCAACCTCTTTTTTTCTCCACAGACTAAGATGTAAGTTCATATGCATGATCAGCAAGAGCTTAAGGCGATGGACTTCCAATCCGCTCTGCACAGCCCATGTGGATTTGGATCCCGTTTTTCTTGAAAAGACCTTGTTTAAACATGTTCGGTAAAGGAAGCGTGCACGGTGCAGACATGACAGCAAAGATTCACATATTTTTGCCACTCACAGATATATAATTTTGGATTATTTTCCCCAATAAATAAATGACCAAGTGTAATATTTTGTTTCATTTTTTAATTGGGTTCTCTTTATCTACTTTTAATACTTGTGTGAAAATCTGATGTTTTAGGTCATGTTTATGCAGATGTGTATAAAGTTCTAAAGGGTTCACAAACTTTCAAGCACCACCGTAAGTGAGATGTAAAGCGTAGGTTCAAATCCCACCGCTGCCAGCATGCCTTTTCAAGGCAGGGTGGCTATGTGGGGGCAGGTAATGGATAGTTGGCATCCAGTGCCAGCCAATCAAATTAAAAGCTTTTCTGCTGCTATCCCAGGTGCTGAAAATATGTCGCAGCCAGTCAGATTTTTTCACATTTTATTTTCATGCTCGTCTGGACTAGGGTTCGAATCCCACCCAGTGCAACCCTGAAAAATTGTTTCACGCAACTTTATGCATTATAAGCACAAAGACAGGCATGTAACCCAATTTTGAAATAACGACAATGCATTAGTATTACAAAAGCTGTGTTTGATGGCCAATATATGGTTATTAACTAATGTTGACATGCATATAGAGTTCAAATATTTGTTCATCAACATTGTGTAGCGAATCTAGCTCAAATGGTTGAAATATATCTATAGCTCTAATCGAAGCGTGTTCTGATTAAGTATGGACATAAATCGACCATGAAAGGGAATGTTATATTAATTACTGTAACCTAGCTTTAGAATTAAATGCGAAGCAGCTTGATCTGTTTGTCCACCAAACTTACCAGGGCAATCTTCGTATTACTCTAAAAGAATAAATTATTCTTCTGGCCACGAAGCATAGTTTCTTCTAAGTTAACAGAAATACAGCGCGTAGCGAAGAGCAACGTTAAAAGTGAACATTGTCACGAGTAAAAACAGACGATCCAGCAGGGTAACCAGGGATTTTAATAACTACGTAAAAACTACTGATATACACAACTAGGTACAAACAAATAATACATATATACAGGGTAAGTGAAAGAAACAAAAGGAAAAGTGATGAAAATAAGAACACACAACAGTTTAACCTCGAGAATCAGCAAATGAATTCGAATTCACCTTTTAACAAAGGTGGCTCTGACTTAAAGGACACCTCTATAGATCGATTGGAATTATACCTGCGTTAATTTTATGCCGTTCACGAGGGTCCTTGGTTCGCAGATTTAGCGAGGAGTTTGCTGAATCTTCCGCGTCGGTAGAGTAGGGGTGAACGGAGTTGGGTCTCGCCAAAGAATAAAGAATATGGTAATTGCCACGTGGTTTAACGAGACAAAGGAGAGTCCGGAGGAATGCCGGAAACGGAAGGCGGAAGAAAGCAAGTCCCCGAGAGGGAGAGAGAGAGAGAGAGAAAAGTGAAGTCCAAGTAGAGAGAAAGGAGAGGAAGAAGAATAAGTAGTGAAAAGGAGGAAGCAAAGGCGAAAAGCAAGAAAAGGGCAAGAAAAAAAGGCCTAGAGGGACGCGTGTCGCGGTCTTTTATGGACAATGCCAATGTACACGCCTCTCTGAGCTGCTGGCGAATCCAGAGAGAGATGAGAAAGTTCTGGGGGAAAACTTCCTTGGTCTGTCCCCGAGCGGGTCGCATGTCAAGGCGGGGTTTGTGTTAAGTTTGGATTAATATGGTATTTGATAAAATATGGAAAAGTATAGAATGATACATCCTATCGTCCTGTAGTATGCATCATTAATTGGCATATTATGAGACAATGATTTTGGTACCAAACTTCAAGGAAATTATGATGTCTTGGACAGTGTAGGATCATTAGACATGGTTACAGACAACTTAAAAATTAGCTTCTCGCTCAAACTATCTAAAATCACTATAACTAGGTTATCTAGACACACAACACATGCATATACGAATACATTATAACTATCTAGAGTTATGATTACAGGTTAGATTCAAGAGACATGTTCACTGTGTGTGTGCGTGAGTGTGTGCATGTCCAGAAGAGGGGGCTGGCGTTCTTCTAAAGTCCCACCGGTCCTTGGTCACCTCAGGATGACCTTTAGGGAGGATGTTTTCTTTGCTAGACCGGTGGGCTCCGATGTTAATCTATGAGATCGTAAACTGAGATTAGATCAAAGATTTACAGGCCCTTGGTCGGAGTTTTGGTGGATCCCTGCTGACGAACTAATCATGAAGTTTCCCAGACATTCAGTCATCAAAGGTTTCTTTTATTGCAGGGGTAAGTCCTGTGTGGGTTCCAAAGAGTCTCTTGCATTCCAAAGGTGCATCTGGTCAAAGGAGGCCTCTCGGGTTATTCTAGGTCACCTGAGTAGTGAAACTTTATATGTTTCGTTTGGGTTAATTTAGAAATCAGTTTGGGCACCGTCATACGTTACAATTGTGTCAACAATCGAAATAAAATTGTAATTTACATGAATGTAAATGAAAATTTTATATAAGGTTTTACTCTAATATAATGACACCTTGTTTTTAAGTTTTCTTCTTTCTTCAATTGCTTTCCAGGTTTCTTGTGTAATCCATTCTGTTGCCTTTTTTCTTTTCCCTGTAGCCCAGACATTCCTCTGCACTTTGCTGATAGGCTTTCTTCATGTTGTCATAGGCTGTCTCCATGCTATTGGCGCTGTCTTCTGTATCCAGATCTTGCAGAGCTTGGAATCTGTTTTTCACCTGTGTGACGAAGCTGTGCTTTGTGCGTGGATCTTGCAGTTTCTGGGTGTCGAATCTTCTCGGGGCGTGACTCTTGTTTGGCGCTTTCCTTAGATTCAGCCTCACCATAGCAGTGACCAATTGGTGGTCACTGCCTACGTCTGCTCCTCGTTTGACTCTAACATCCAGTAGTGATCTTCTCCACATGCCGTTAATCAGCAGGTGGTCAATCTGGTTCTTGTCTCTGTCTGTGGGTGAGTACCATGTCAGCTTGTGAATGTCTTGATGTGTAAACAAAGTACCTCCCACTACTAGGTTGTTGGTGTTGCAAAGCTCAATCAGTCTTTCTCCATTTTCGTTCATTGTCCCACAACCGTGTTTGCCCATGGTGCGTTCGTTGTTGGTGTTGTCATTTCCAAACTTGGCGTTGAAATCTCCCATGACAATCAAGAGGTCGTGTTGCGGTGTTGACTTGACTTCCGCCTCAAGTTGTTCATAGAAAAGGTCTTTTTCTTCTTCATCGCCATCAGTGGTTGGGCTGTAGCACTGTATGATGGTCTTGTTGATCTGTCTTCCTTTCATCCTAATTTTCATCTATCTGTTGTTAATAGGCTTCCATTCCATCAGGCTTTTCTCTGTTCCTTTCTTCAAAATGATGGCTACTCCTTCGTAGTGTAGATCGTCGTCTCTTCCTGAGTACAAAACTGTTTCTCCTGTTGATGTTATCATTCTGCCTGATGATCCTGTCCATCTTGCTTCGCTGACGCCAAGAATGTGTAAGTTGTATCGACGCATCTCTGATGTCACTTGCGCCAACTTGCCGGCCTGGAACATTGTTCTTACATTCCAGAATCCTATCCTGGTCTTGGTTTTGGTGCTCAAGACTTTCATCTTCCTGTCAGTGGCTCCCGGAGGCCGGCTTTCACCGCTGACATTCGTACAAGTCCCTTGTGGAGACTCTGGAGGCCCGTCGCACGCGCTAGTGGATGTAGATTTCGTCGCTGTTTCCGTAACCGCCAAAGTTTTCTAGGACACAGTGGTTAGCCCTGTGCCAAACCCCCAACCTGGAGGACCAGGGATTGCTCTTCGTCTGGTCTCTACCTTTCGACCTGTCTGGCATGGGAGGCCCTACCAGGAGCACGAGGCTCCAGCCAACATAGCTCTCCGGGTTGACGAGACACACAAGCCTCTCCACCACAATAAGGTCGCAGCCCTTCGGAGAGTAGCAAAGCATATGCAAAAGGGATATTACTTTTTTACCTGGTAAGGTTTCACAGTGTTTCGCACAGGGCACATGGTCCTTTTGTTAACATGCCAGGGCCACTGAGTAACTTGGGTACTCTTGGATGAGGTCGAGAGTAGAGGCGTTTTAGTCCCACGTGAAGAATAAACAGGGGTCTGCATGGATACATCAACCATCTTGGTAATAGAAGGGTTGGTGAGTAGTCCACTCGTCTTCAACCCTTTCGCATGAGGAGCAAAGGGGTCCGTGGGAAACTCAGGGTTGGTGATGTCTGACAATGAAACACATAATGTATGGGAATAGTTGAAAGCATAAATAACTATAGAATATGAGTGACATGAGAATGTAAACAAGGAGGCCCATGGGTACACAGCATAGAGCAGATAATTTTAAAATTTTCACTCACCCATGTTAGAAGAAGTCTCAAGAGTAAAATAAAGAGGAATCAGGAAATAGGGGCAAGCTATAAACTCTTCAATGTGATGACATAAATACTGTCGTGAAAAGCAAAGCAAGTTAAAGATAATGGGAAAATTTACACAGCTGGAATACGTGTAGAGAATTGTGATTGGATGAAAGCAGAAGGTGAAACATGTGTGATTGGATAGGGGTAGATAAGAGAAACATGCACAAAATGTATATAAGGATTCTGTAACCAGCAGAACCTCAGTGCAAGCTACATGTTCATGGCACTTGTGTACCTGGTACCAACTGGTTTGTTTGCTGTCTTGCTTGACTGCTAATAAACCAAACTCACCTGAATCCAGTCTTCATGAATTCAGCTCTTAAGTCCGATATAGACCTTCTTGACTAACTTTACGGTTTGAATCTGTGAGCTAACTGGGTCGGTGTAGGAAGAAGAAGCAGAATATCCTGCAGAAGATTCCAGCTCTGAATAAGCACATTGATACTAGACTGCTTACCACAGAAGACCCTTTTTAGGAAATGCAACTTCCAGGAGAAATCGTTTTCAGCCCTGGTCCAATATAGGAAAAATGGAGGCTCTTGCTCACAGGTCATGGGGACAAAGTAAAGTCAGAGTTCCTGCTGCTTAATATGTCATATGTTATGGAAAACAATGTCCTTTGTATTCTTTACCAGGAATTGTCCATCTCTCAGTAAAAAAACCTCATCGAGACTAAATCTAGTAAAAAAGCTAGTTATGATAGTGGATAGCTTGTGGCAACTCTCCTGGAAATGACAAACCCTGCTTTGGATTATCTCCAATCTCCCAAGACAATTTAGTTACAGCCCTGTTTGAATAGAGCAAAAGCATTAAAGCCAGACGAGAGGGCCGGGTTCAAATCCCTAATGAGCCCAGCTTTTACGCTGAATAGCCTACCTCTGTCTGGAAAAAAACTAAGAGAACCCTGCACAGATGGCTCCTTATCAACAGAGCAGCTCTGAATAAGGAGCATGTTGATGCTAGTGTGTTTATCACAAAAGCGCCTTCTCGGGGAGTCCAACCTTTCAGGTTTAGTCTGCTTTTGGTTTAGTGCCTTGGAGTATCAACTTTGGCAATGAAAACCAGCAAACAGACTGATATCAACGCACTCCTTAACAGAGCTAGACTGTTGATGTCACAAAATGGCATTTGGCTAACAATGATGTGAAGCTTAGTCGTGGTGACTGTTGCATAACCATACGAGTATCGGTCAGCAGGATTTGAACCTGTGCGTGAATTGATGTACCAACATCAGAGCGAAATTTGGACACCCAGAATGTGGAGCGTGAATCTATAATCACATTCATTGTTGTTGAGATTCTAACATAATTGTTTCTCTTCATAAAGATTTATTAAAATTCTTGGACATATATTTAGTGAAATACATGCTGAAAGCACACGTTTCGGCGTCGACCATTGTCGGAAGATGTCTCAAAGCGCTTTGTTTCAGAAGTTGTAGGGACCATGCTCAGTGTCTTCGTCAACAACACAACAAGACAGTGCAGTTGGTTCACGTTGTGCGTTGTAAATTTAATCCTAGAATGGCTTTCTTTCAATATCTTATCACGCAACAAAGAACTTCATTACGAATGATCTAATACAAGTTCAAAAGCATGCAGCAAAGGAATGGGATGTCAGAAGTGGGATTCGAACCCACGCCTCCATGGGAGACTGCGACCTGAACGCAGCGCCTTAGACCGCTCGGCCATCCTGACATAAAGCTTGCAATGCCTGTTGTGTTACGGAACCATACGAGTATCGGTCGGCAGGTTTTAAACCTGTGCGTCGAGTGATGTACCATCGTCAGAGCTATTGTCACGTTGGATTTTGGTGTGGGTTGGGATTGTTTCAAGGTAAAGCACAATTAGATTACGTCAAACAGAAGCACTGATTTTCATTTCATCAATAAGAGCTACTCTTTCTTGCAGTCTCATCTGTCTAACCTGTGTGAGTCCTGCAATGTATCTCTGAATGTTACCCTAATTGTAGCACATTCACTGCAGTTTTAATGTAAGTGCTAACAAGTTGGGGCAACTTTCCACGAATTTGGACACCCAGAATGTGGAGCATGAATCTATAATCACATTCATTGTTGTTGAGATTCTAACATAATTGTTTCTCTTCATAAAGATTTATTAAAATTCTTGGACATATATTTAGTGAAATACATGCTGAAAGCTCTTAAAGCAATACCTTGTAAATGCATCAGTGAAAGCATCATTTGTCTGTGGACCTACACTCATTCTAGGAGTGATAACTAGTGTGTGAATCACCTGGTTGTTTCACAAGGAGCCACTTCTATTGTCAAATTGGATTTTGTGGCTTGGACTGTGAATCATCTTAAGTTCTGATCAGATTCTGAGCATTTAAATGAACAACACTTGACTTCAGACCCCTCTGAATCAAATAGTGGTCAACTGGTAAATTCTTAGTGGACACTTTCTAGAGTAGCAGGCATGTAATGATTATATTTTTAGTGGTAAATATGGCAGGAGAAGATGCAAAGAAGAAGTCCGCCTATCTGTCTTATTGTCACAGTTGATACCTTAACAATGGCTCTGACCTTCCTGAATAATTTGGTAAGTACTATTTGTTGGGGTGGTTTTGGGTGATTCAAGCAACTAAAGATACTTTTTACAATTTATTAAACTAAACTCAATTGGGACAACATCCAATGCTTTCAAAAGGAAGCACAAATAGATTACTTCAAACAGAAGCACCGATTAACAATACATTAACAAGTGCTTCTCTTTGGGTTAGTCTCATCTGTGTATCACATTTACTGCAGTTTTAATGTAACTATCTGCAAGATTTGGAATCTTTCTGTGAGATCAATAATGTGAAATGTTGAAACTTTAAGATTTTTTTTTTTCACTTCATAAATATTCAGTTAAAGTGTTCCCCATGTGCTCAGTGAAATTCACATGAAGTTATGTGAATGGATGTGAACCATCTAAGGTCTGGTCAGATCCTGAACTTTCAAAGGAAGAACACTGGCGTCAGGTCGCTCAGAACGGAAAAACTTGTTCAGCTGGTACACTCCCAGTGAAGACGTTGTGCAATAGCATGTATGTAATGATCGTATACTTTTATTGGTAATTATTGCAGGTGAAGTTTCAGTGAAGAGGACAGTCAGCATTATTATCACACTTGATACCCCAACACTCGCTCACCCTTTCACAGTTCTATTTGTTTGGGGCAGTTCTCAGTGATTCAAAGAACCTACTCGTCAGCATTTGAAGCTGCGCCAGGAAACCTCAACACCCTTCAGTGGGATTGAGTTCAGAATTTGTCATACAAGCTTGGGTAACAGCTAGCACAAACCCAGTTTCAGCATCAGCAAAACAAATTTCAGACGTAGTCGGCAGGATTTGAACCTGCGTGGGGAGACCCCAACGGATTTCAAGTCCATCGCCTTAACCACTCGGCCACGACTACATAAAGCACAAGTTTCGGCGTGGACCATTGTCGGAAGATGTCTCACTGCGCTTTGTTTCAGAAGTTGTAGGGACCATAGGGAACATGCTCAGTGTTTCGTCAACAACACAACAAGACAGTGCCGTTGGTTCACGTTGTGCGTTGTAAATTTAATCCTAGAATGGCTTTCTTTCAATATCTTATCACGCAACAATGAACTTCATTAAGAAAGATCTAATACAAGTTCAACAACGTGAATTCTCTGTGCATATTGAGGTAAAGTTTGGTTTTCCGCAAGGTTCTGTTTTAGGCCCACTGCTCTTTTTTTTATATATGTTACCTCTGGGTCAAATTATTCGTAAACATGGAATTAGCTTCCACTGTTATGCTGATGACACACAGTTTTATGTTTCAGCAAAGCCAGATAACAGACACCAGTTTAATAAAGTCGAGGAATGTGTAAAGAACATTAGACAGTGGATGCTTATTAACTTCCTCTTATTAAATTCTGACAAGACAGAAGTACTTATACTAGGACCACATGCAGTTAGAAGTAAGTTTTCTGATTATATAGTAACTCTGCATGGCCTTTCTGTTTCATCATGTGCAGCAGTAAAAGACCTTGGTGTGATCATTGACTCCAGTCTTTCCTTTGACTCCCATGTAGGGAATATTACTAGGATAGCCTTCTTTCACCTCAGAAATATTGCTAAGATAAGAAATATATTGTCACTACATGATGCAGAAAAATTAGTTCATGCTTTCATCACCTCTAGGTTGGATAATTGTAATGCCTTACTGTCTGGATGTTCCAGTAGGAGCATAAACAAACTCCAGTTAGTCCAGAATGCAGCTGCAAGAGTCCTTACTAGAACTAGAAGACATGACCACATCACCCCTATCTTGTCCACACCACATTGGCTGCCAGTGAAATCCCGCATTGATTATAAAATACTACTATTGACTTATAAAGCGCTAAATGGCTTCGCACCACAGTACCTGAGTGAACTATTGGTCTTTTATGATCCGCCACGCCTACTTCGATCAAAAGGCGCAGGCTATTTGTCAGTACCTCGAATAGTGAAGGCTACAGCAGGGGCAAGAGCTTTCTCTTACAAAGCCCCACAGTTATTTTACAGCCTTCCAATTAAAAGTTCGGGACTCAGGCACAGTCTCACTGTTTAAGTCCAGGCTGAAAACATATTTGTTTAATCAAGCCTTTCGTGAATGGTAAAGGAGCAGATCTAGAGGTCTCACGGGCATAGTGTGTTGTGGTGAACTGGGATGTCTGGATGCTGTCACCCCCCCACCTTCAGGCGTCCACCGAGGTTTGTTGGTGTAGGGGTGGCTGGCCGCCTTGTCCCAGGGAGCCCTCATGTCTGTGTTACCCTCTGGCTCTCCCTTTTAGTTATCCTGTCATAAGCTAGTCTTGCCAGAGTACCTGCTTTCACTTACGCAAAGTACATTGTCCTTAACCATTATGGGACAATAAGCATACCTAATGATCTCTCTCTCTCACTCTCTCTCCCCCTCTCTCGCTCTCTCGCGCTCTCTCCCTCCCCTTCTGTCGAGCCTCACATGATACTCCTGAGATGCCCGTGATCCCGACCCCTTCTGCTCTCTGGACCTGCCCAATCCATCCTGATGCCCTACTTCTGGTTGGAGACCTCATCAATTGAAGTCACATGATGCTGCTGAGGATGGCCCCACACGGTGCAGCCTAAAGATCATTGAGATTACAGTGGTGAAGTTCAACAAAACAGACTTCATATAAAAACTATAATGAATTTTTCATGGTCTCACAACCGCTATCTGACCATGTTGTACTTCTACATTTATAGAAGGGATTTATTTATTTATAATTTCACTATCCGGTGTTACCCAGATGAGGATGGGTTCCCTTTTGAGTCTGGTTCCTCTCAAGGTTTCTTCCTTATATCATCTCAGGGAGTTTTTCCTTGCCACCATCGCCGCTGGCTTGCTCATTGGGGATAAATTCATAAATTTAAAATCTATGTCCTGAATTTATATACTTCTGTAAAGCTGCTTTATGACAATGTCCATTGTTAAAAGAGCTATACAAATAAACTGAACTTGAACTCCATGGGAGACTGCGACCCGAAAGCAGCGCCTTAGACCACTCGGCCATCCTGACACAAAGGTTGACGTTCCTGTTGTGTTACGGAACCGTACAAGTATCGGTCGGCAGGCTTCGAACCTGTGCGTCAAGTGATGTACCATCGTCAGAGCTGTTGTCACATTGGATTTCGGTGTGGGTTGGGATCATTTCAAGGTAAAGCACAATTAGATTACTTCAAACAGAAGCACTGATTTTCATTTAATCAATAAGAGCTACTCTTTGGTGCAGTCTCATCTGTCTAACCTGTGTGAGTCCTGCAATGTATCTCTGAATGTTACCCTAATTGTAGCACATTCACTGCAGTTTTAATGTAAGTGCTAACAAGTTGGGGCAACTTTCCGCGAATTTGGTCACCCAGAATGTGGAGCATGAATCTATAATCACATTCATTGTTGTTGAGATTCTAACATAATTGTTTCTCTTCATAAAGTTTTATTAAAATTCTTGGACATATACAGGTGCATCTCAATAAATTAGAATGTTGTGGAAAAGTTCATTTATTTCAGTAATTCAACTCAAATTGTGAAACTCGTGTATTAAATAAATTCAGTGCACACAGACTGAAGTAGTTTAAGTCTTTGGTTCTTTTAATTGTGATGATTTTGGCTCACATTTAACAAAAACCCACCAATTCACATCTCAACAAATTAGAATACTTCATAAGACCAATAAAAAAAACATTTTTAGTGAATTGTTGGCCTTCTGGAAAGTATGTTCATTAACTGTACATGTAAGAGCTCTGCACAGCCCATGTGGGTTTGGATCCCGTTTTTCTTGAAAAGACCTTGTTTAAACATGTTCGGTAAAGGAAGCGTGCACGGTGCAGACATGACAGCAAAGGTTCACATATTTTTGCCACTCACAGATATATAATTTTGGATTATTTTCCCCAATAAATAAATGACCAAGTGTAATATTTTGTTTCATTTTTTAATTGGGTTCTCTTTATCTACTTTTAATACTTGTGTGAAAATCTGATGTTTTAGGTCATGTTTATGCAGATGTGTATAAAGTTCTAAAGGGTTCACAAACTTTCAAGCACCACCGTAAGTGAGATGTAAAGCGTAGGTTCAAATCCCACCGCTGCCAGCATGCCTTTTCAAGGCAGGGTGGCTATGTGGGGGCAGGTAATGGATAGTTGGCATCCAGTGCCAGCCAATCAAATTAAAAGCTTTTCTGCTGCTATCCCAGGTGCTGAAAATATGTCGCAGCCAGTCAGATTTTTTCACATTTTATTTTCATGCTCGTCTGGACTAGGGTTCGAATCCCACCCAGTGCAACCCTGAAAAATTGTTTCACGCAACTTTATGCATTATAAGCACAAAGACAGGCATGTAACCCAATTTTGAAATAACGACAATGCATTAGTATTACAAAAGCTGTGTTTGATGGCCAATATATGGTTATTAACTAATGTTGACATGCATATAGAGTTCAAATATTTGTTCATCAACATTGTGTAGCGAATCTAGCTCAAATGGTTGAAATATATCTATAGCTCTAATCGAAGCGTGTTCTGATTAAGTATGGACATAAATCGACCATGAAAGGGAATGTTATATTAATTACTGTAACCTAGCTTTAGAATTAAATGCGAAGCAGCTTGATCTGTTTGTCCACCAAACTTACCAGGGCAATCTTCATATTACTCTAAAAGAATAAATTATTCTTCTGGCCACGAAGCATAGTTTATTCTAAGTTAACAGAAATACAGCGCGTAGCGAAGAGCAACGTTAAAAGGGAACATTGTCACGAGTAAAAACAGACGATCCAGCGGGGTAACCATGGATTTTAATAACTACGTAAAAACTACTGATATACACAACTAGGTACAAACAAATAATACATATATACAGGGTAAGTGAAAGAAACAAAAGGAAAAGTGATGAAAATAACAATATCAGAACACACAACAGTTTAACCTCGAGAATCAGCAAATGAATTCGAATTCACCTTTTAACAAAGGTGGCTCTGACTTAAAGGACACCTCTATAGATCGATTGGAATTATACTTGCGTTAATTTTATGCCGTTCACGAGGGTCCTTGGTTCGCAGATTTAGCGAGGAGTTTGCTGAATCTTCCGTGTCGGTAGAGTAGGGGTGAACGGAGTTGGGTCTCGCCAAAGAATAAAGAATATGGTAATTGCCACGTGGTTTAACGAGACAAAGGAGAGTCCGGAGGAATGCCGGAAACGGAAGGCGGAAGAAAGCAAGTCCCCGAGAGGGAGAGGGAGAGAGAGAGAAAAGTGAAGTCCAAGTAGAGAGAAAGGAGAAGAAGAAGAATAAGTAGTGAAAAGGAGGAAGCAAAGGCGAAAAGCAAGAAAAGGGCAAGAAAAAAAGGCCTAGAGGGACGCGTGTCGCGGTCTTTTATGGACAATGCCAATGTACACGCCTCTCTGAGCTGCTGGCGAATCCAGAGAGAGATGAGAAAGTTCTGGGGGAAAACTTCCTTGGTCTGTCCCCGAGCGGGTCGCATGTCAAGGCGGGGTTTGTGTTAAGTTTGGATTAATATGGTATTTGATAAAATATGGAAAAGTATAGAATGATACATCCTATCGTCCTGTAGTATGCATCATTAATTGGCATATTATGAGACAATGATTTTGGTACCAAACTTCAAGGAAATTATGATGTCTTGGACAGTGTAGGATCATTAGACATGGTTACAGACAACTTAAAAATTAGCTTCTCGCTCAAACTATCTAAAATCACTATAACTAGGTTATCTAGACACACAACACATGCATATACGAATACATTATAACTATCTAGAGTTATGATTACAGGTTAGATTCAAGAGACATGTTCACTGTGTGTGTGCGTGAGTGTGTGCATGTCCAGAAGAGGGGGCTGGCGTTCTTCTAAAGTCCCACCGGTCCTTGGTCACCTCAGGATGACCTTTAGGGAGGATGTTTTCTTTGCTAGACCGGTGGGCTCCGATGTTAATCTATGAGATCGTAAACTGAGATTAGATCAAAGATTTACAGGCCCTTGGTCGGAGTTTTGGTGGATCCCTGCTGACGAACTAATCATGAAGTTTCCCAGACATTCAGTCATCAAAGGTTTCTTTTATTGCAGGGGTAAGTCCTGTGTGGGTTCCAAAGAGTCTCTTGCATTCCAAAGGTGCATCTGGTCAAAGGAGGCCTCTCGGGTTATTCTAGGTCACCTGAGTAGTGAAACTTTATATGTTTCGTTTGGGTTAATTTAGAAATCAGTTTGGGCACCGTCATACGTTACAATTGTGTCAACAATCGAAATAAAATTGTAATTTACATGAATGTAAATGAAAATTTTATATAAGGTTTTACTCTAATATAATGACACCTTGTTTTTAAGTTTTCTTCTTTCTTCAATTGCTTTCCAGGTTTCTTGTGTAATCCATTCTGTTGCCTTTTTTCTTTTCCCTGTAGCCCAGACATTCCTCTGCACTTTGCTGATAGGCTTTCTTCATGTTGTCATAGGCTGTCTCCATGCTATTGGCGCTGTCTTCTGTATCCAGATCTTGCAGAGCTTGGAATCTGTTTTTCACCTGTGTGACGAAGCTGTGCTTTGTGCGTGGATCTTGCAGTTTCTGGGTGTCGAATCTTCTCGGGGCGTGACTCTTGTTTGGCGCTTTCCTTAGATTCAGCCTCACCATAGCAGTGACCAATTGGTGGTCACTGCCTACGTCTGCTCCTCGTTTGACTCTAACATCCAGTAGTGATCTTCTCCACATGCCGTTAATCAGCAGGTGGTCAATCTGGTTCTTGTCTCTGTCTGTGGGTGAGTACCATGTCAGCTTGTGAATGTCTTGATGTGTAAACAAAGTACCTCCCACTACTAGGTTGTTGGTGTTGCAAAGCTCAATCAGTCTTTCTCCATTTTCGTTCATTGTCCCACAACCGTGTTTGCCCATGGTGCGTTCGTTGTTGGTGTTGTCATTTCCAAACTTGGCGTTGAAATCTCCCATGACAATCAAGAGGTCGTGTTGCGGTGTTGACTTGACTTCCGCCTCAAGTTGTTCATAGAAAAGGTCTTTTTCTTCTTCATCGCCATCAGTGGTTGGGCTGTAGCACTGTATGATGGTCTTGTTGATCTGTCTTCCTTTCATCCTAATTTTCATCTATCTGTTGTTAATAGGCTTCCATTCCATCAGGCTTTTCTCTGTTCCTTTCTTCAAAATGATGGCTACTCCTTCGTAGTGTAGATCGTCGTCTCTTCCTGAGTACAAAACTGTTTCTCCTGTTGATGTTATCATTCTGCCTGATGATCCTGTCCATCTTGCTTCGCTGACGCCAAGAATGTGTAAGTTGTATCGACGCATCTCTGATGTCACTTGCGCCAACTTGCCGGCCTGGAACATTGTTCTTACATTCCAGAATCCTATCCTGGTCTTGGTTTTGGTGCTCAAGACTTTCATCTTCCTGTCAGTGGCTCCCGGAGGCCGGCTTTCACCGCTGACATTCGTACAAGTCCCTTGTGGAGACTCTGGAGGCCCGTCGCACGCGCTAGTGGATGTAGATTTCGTCGCTGTTTCCGTAACCGCCAAAGTTTTCTAGGACACAGTGGTTAGCCCTGTGCCAAACCCCCAACCTGGAGGACCAGGGATTGCTCTTCGTCTGGTCTCTACCTTTCGACCTGTCTGGCATGGGAGGCCCTACCAGGAGCACGAGGCTCCAGCCAACATAGCTCTCCGGGTTGACGAGACACACAAGCCTCTCCACCACAATAAGGTCGCAGCCCTTCGGAGAGTAGCAAAGCATATGCAAAAGGGATATTACTTTTTTACCTGGTAAGGTTTCACAGTGTTTCGCACAGGGCACATGGTCCTTTTGTTAACATGCCAGGGCCACTGAGTAACTTGGGTACTCTTGGATGAGGTCGAGAGTAGAGGCGTTTTAGTCCCACGTGAAGAATAAACAGGGGTCTGCATGGATACATCAACCATCTTGGTAATAGAAGGGTTGGTGAGTAGTCCACTCGTCTTCAACCCTTTCGCATGAGGAGCAAAGGGGTCCGTGGGAAACTCAGGGTTGGTGATGTCTGACAATGAAACACATAATGTATGGGAATAGTTGAAAGCATAAATAACTATAGAATATGAGTGACATGAGAATGTAAACAAGGAGGCCCATGGGTACACAGCATAGAGCAGATAATTTTAAAATTTTCACTCACCCATGTTAGAAGAAGTCTCAAGAGTAAAATAAAGAGGAATCAGGAAATAGGGGCAAGCTATAAACTCTTCAATGTGATGACATAAATACTGTCGTGAAAAGCAAAGCAAGTTAAAGATAATGGGAAAATTTACACAGCTGGAATACGTGTAGAGAATTGTGATTGGATGAAAGCAGAAGGTGAAACATGTGTGATTGGATAGGGGTAGATAAGAGAAACATGCACAAAATGTATATAAGGATTCTGTAACCAGCAGAACCTCAGTGCAAGCTACATGTTCATGGCACTTGTGTACCTGGTACCAACTGGTTTGTTTGCTGTCTTGCTTGACTGCTAATAAACCAAACTCACCTGAATCCAGTCTTCATGAATTCAGCTCTTAAGTCCGATATAGACCTTCTTGACTAACTTTACGGTTTGAATCTGTGAGCTAACTGGGTCGGTGTAGGAAGAAGAAGCAGAATATCCTGCAGAAGATTCCAGCTCTGAATAAGCACATTGATACTAGACTGCTTACCACAGAAGACCCTTTTTAGGAAATGCAACTTCCAGGAGAAATCGTTTTCAGCCCTGGTCCAATATAGGAAAAATGGAGGCTCTTGCTCACAGGTCATGGGGACAAAGTAAAGTCAGAGTTCCTGCTGCTTAATATGTCATATGTTATGGAAAACAATGTCCTTTGTATTCTTTACCAGGAATTGTCCATCTCTCAGTAAAAAAACCTCATCGAGACTAAATCTAGTAAAAAAGCTAGTTATGATAGTGGATAGCTTGTGGCAACTCTCCTGGAAATGACAAACCCTGCTTTGGATTATCTCCAATCTCCCAAGACAATTTAGTTACAGCCCTGTTTGAATAGAGCAAAAGCATTAAAGCCAGACGAGAGGGCCGGGTTCAAATCCCTAATGAGCCCAGCTTTTACGCTGAATAGCCTACCTCTGTCTGGAAAAAAACTAAGAGAACCCTGCACAGATGGCTCCTTATCAACAGAGCAGCTCTGAATAAGGAGCATGTTGATGCTAGTGTGTTTATCACAAAAGCGCCTTCTCGGGGAGTCCAACCTTTCAGGTTTAGTCTGCTTTTGGTTTAGTGCCTTGGAGTATCAACTTTGGCAATGAAAACCAGCAAACAGACTGATATCAACGCACTCCTTAACAGAGCTAGACTGTTGATGTCACAAAATGGCATTTGGCTAACAATGATGTGAAGCTTAGTCGTGGTGACTGTTGCATAACCATACGAGTATCGGTCAGCAGGATTTGAACCTGTGCGTGAATTGATGTACCAACATCAGAGCGAAATTTGGACACCCAGAATGTGGAGCGTGAATCTATAATCACATTCATTGTTGTTGAGATTCTAACATAATTGTTTCTCTTCATAAAGATTTATTAAAATTCTTGGACATATATTTAGTGAAATACATGCTGAAAGCACACGTTTCGGCGTCGACCATTGTCGGAAGATGTCTCAAAGCGCTTTGTTTCAGAAGTTGTAGGGACCATGCTCAGTGTCTTCGTCAACAACACAACAAGACAGTGCAGTTGGTTCACGTTGTGCGTTGTAAATTTAATCCTAGAATGGCTTTCTTTCAATATCTTATCACGCAACAAAGAACTTCATTACGAATGATCTAATACAAGTTCAAAAGCATGCAGCAAAGGAATGGGATGTCAGAAGTGGGATTCGAACCCACGCCTCCATGGGAGACTGCGACCTGAACGCAGCGCCTTAGACCGCTCGGCCATCCTGACATAAAGCTTGCAATGCCTGTTGTGTTACGGAACCATACGAGTATCGGTCGGCAGGTTTTAAACCTGTGCGTCGAGTGATGTACCATCGTCAGAGCTATTGTCACGTTGGATTTTGGTGTGGGTTGGGATTGTTTCAAGGTAAAGCACAATTAGATTACGTCAAACAGAAGCACTGATTTTCATTTCATCAATAAGAGCTACTCTTTCTTGCAGTCTCATCTGTCTAACCTGTGTGAGTCCTGCAATGTATCTCTGAATGTTACCCTAATTGTAGCACATTCACTGCAGTTTTAATGTAAGTGCTAACAAGTTGGGGCAACTTTCCACGAATTTGGACACCCAGAATGTGGAGCATGAATCTATAATCACATTCATTGTTGTTGAGATTCTAACATAATTGTTTCTCTTCATAAAGATTTATTAAAATTCTTGGACATATATTTAGTGAAATACATGCTGAAAGCTCTTAAAGCAATACCTTGTAAATGCATCAGTGAAAGCATCATTTGTCTGTGGACCTACACTCATTCTAGGAGTGATAACTAGTGTGTGAATCACCTGGTTGTTTCACAAGGAGCCACTTCTATTGTCAAATTGGATTTTGTGGCTTGGACTGTGAATCATCTTAAGTTCTGATCAGATTCTGAGCATTTAAATGAACAACACTTGACTTCAGACCCCTCTGAATCAAATAGTGGTCAACTGGTAAATTCTTAGTGGACACTTTCTAGAGTAGCAGGCATGTAATGATTATATTTTTAGTGGTAAATATGGCAGGAGAAGATGCAAAGAAGAAGTCCGCCTATCTGTCTTATTGTCACAGTTGATACCTTAACAATGGCTCTGACCTTCCTGAATAATTTGGTAAGTACTATTTGTTGGGGTGGTTTTGGGTGATTCAAGCAACTAAAGATACTTTTTACAATTTATTAAACTAAACTCAATTGGGACAACATCCAATGCTTTCAAAAGGAAGCACAAATAGATTACTTCAAACAGAAGCACCGATTAACAATACATTAACAAGTGCTTCTCTTTGGGTTAGTCTCATCTGTGTATCACATTTACTGCAGTTTTAATGTAACTATCTGCAAGATTTGGAATCTTTCTGTGAGATCAATAATGTGAAATGTTGAAACTTTAAGATTTTTTTTTTTCACTTCAGAAATATTTAGTTAAAGTGTTCCCCATGTGCTCAGTGAAATTCACATGAAGTTATGTGAATGGATGTGAACCATCTAAGGTCTGGTCAGATCCTGAACTTTCAAAGGAAGAACACTGGCGTCAGGTCGCTCAGAACGGAAAAACTCGTTCAGCTGGTACACTCCCAGTGAAGACGTTGTGCAATAGCATGTATGTAATGATCGTATACTTTTATTGGTAATTATTGCAGGTGAAGTTTCAGTGAAGAGGACAGTCAGCATTATTATCACACTTGATACCCCAACACTCGCTCACCCTTGCACAGTTCTATTTGTTTGGGGCAGTTCTCAGTGATTCAAAGAACCTACTCGTCAGCATTTGAAGCTGCGCCAGGAAACCTCAACACCCTTCAGTGGGATTGAGTTCAGAATTTGTCATACAAGCTTGGGTAACAGCTAGCACAAACCCAGTTTCAGCATCAGCAAAACAAATTTCAGACGTAGTCGGCAGGATTTGAACCTGCGTGGGGAGACCCCAACGGATTTCAAGTCCATCGCCTTAACCACTCGGCCACGACTACATAAAGCACAAGTTTCGGCGTGGACCATTGTCGGAAGATGTCTCACTGCGCTTTGTTTCAGAAGTTGTAGGGACCATAGGGAACATGCTCAGTGTTTCGTCAACAACACAACAAGACAGTGCCGTTGGTTCACGTTGTGCGTTGTAAATTTAATCCTAGAATGGCTTTCTTTCAATATCTTATCACGCAACAATGAACTTCATTAAGAAAGATCTAATACAAGTTCAACAACGTGAATTCTCTGTGCATATTGAGGTAAAGTTTGGTTTTCCGCAAGGTTCTGTTTTAGGCCCACTGCTCTTTTTTTTATATATGTTACCTCTGGGTCAAATTATTCGTAAACATGGAATTAGCTTCCACTGTTATGCTGATGACACACAGTTTTATGTTTCAGCAAAGCCAGATAACAGACACCAGTTTAATAAAGTCGAGGAATGTGTAAAGAACATTAGACAGTGGATGCTTATTAACTTCCTCTTATTAAATTCTGACAAGACAGAAGTACTTATACTAGGACCACATGCAGTTAGAAGTAAGTTTTCTGATTATATAGTAACTCTGCATGGCCTTTCTGTTTCATCATGTGCAGCAGTAAAAGACCTTGGTGTGATCATTGACTCCAGTCTTTCCTTTGACTCCCATGTAGGGAATATTACTAGGATAGCCTTCTTTCACCTCAGAAATATTGCTAAGATAAGAAATATATTGTCACTACATGATGCAGAAAAATTAGTTCATGCTTTCATCACCTCTAGGTTGGATAATTGTAATGCCTTACTGTCTGGATGTTCCAGTAGGAGCATAAACAAACTCCAGTTAGTCCAGAATGCAGCTGCAAGAGTCCTTACTAGAACTAGAAGACATGACCACATCACCCCTATCTTATCCACACCGCATGGGCTCCCAGTGAAATCCCGCATTGATTATAAAATACTACTATTGACTTATAAAGCGCTAAATGGCTTCGCACCACAGTACCTGAGTGAACTTTTGGTCTTTTATGATCTGCCACGCCTACTTCGATCAAAAGGCGCAGGCTATTTGTCAGTACCTCGAATAGTGAAGGCTACAGCAGGGGCAAGAGCTTTCTCTTACAAAGCCCCACAGTTATTTTACAGCCTTCCAATTAAAAGTTCGGGACTCAGACACAGTCTCACCGTTTAAGTCCAGGCTGAAAACATATTTGTTTAATCAAGCCTTTCGTGAATGGTAAAGGAGCAGATCTAGAGGTCTCACGGGCATAGTGTGTTGTGGTGAACTGGGATGTCTGGATGCTGTCACCCCCCCACCTTCAGGCGTCCACCGAGGTTTGTTGGTGTAGGGGTGGCTGGCCGCCTTGTCCCAGGGAGCCCTCATGTCTGTGTTACCCTCTGGCTCTCCCTTTTAGTTATCCTGTCATAAGCTAGTCTTGCCAGAGTACCTGCTTTCACTTACGCAAAGTACATTGTCCTTAACCATTATGGGACAATAAGCATACCTAATGATCTCTCTCTCTCACTCTCTCTCCCCCTCTCTCGCTCTCTCGCGCTCTCTCCCTCCCCTTCTGTCGAGCCTCACATGATACTCCTGAGATGCCCGTGATCCCGACCCCTTCTGCTCTCTGGACCTGCCCAATCCATCCTGATGCCCTACTTCTGGTTGGAGACCTCATCAATTGAAGTCACATGATGCTGCTGAGGATGGCCCCACACGGTGCAGCCTAAAGATCATTGAGATTACAGTGGTGAAGTTCAACAAAACAGACTTCATATAAAAACTATAATGAATTTTTCATGGTCTCACAACCGCTATCTGACCATGTTGTACTTCTACATTTATAGAAGGGATTTATTTATTTATAATTTCACTATCCGGTGTTACCCAGATGAGGATGGGTTCCCTTTTGAGTCTGGTTCCTCTCAAGGTTTCTTCCTTATATCATCTCAGGGAGTTTTTCCTTGCCACCATCGCCGCTGGCTTGCTCATTGGGGATAAATTCATAAATTTAAAATCTATGTCCTGAATTTATATACTTCTGTAAAGCTGCTTTATGACAATGTCCATTGTTAAAAGAGCTATACAAATAAACTGAACTTGAACTCCATGGGAGACTGCGACCCGAAAGCAGCGCCTTAGACCACTCGGCCATCCTGACACAAAGGTTGACGTTCCTGTTGTGTTACGGAACCGTACAAGTATCGGTCGGCAGGCTTCGAACCTGTGCGTCAAGTGATGTACCATCGTCAGAGCTGTTGTCACATTGGATTTCGGTGTGGGTTGGGATCATTTCAAGGTAAAGCACAATTAGATTACTTCAAACAGAAGCACTGATTTTCATTTAATCAATAAGAGCTACTCTTTGGTGCAGTCTCATCTGTCTAACCTGTGTGAGTCCTGCAATGTATCTCTGAATGTTACCCTAATTGTAGCACATTCACTGCAGTTTTAATGTAAGTGCTAACAAGTTGGGGCAACTTTCCGCGAATTTGGTCACCCAGAATGTGGAGCATGAATCTATAATCACATTCATTGTTGTTGAGATTCTAACATAATTGTTTCTCTTCATAAAGTTTTATTAAAATTCTTGGACATATACAGGTGCATCTCAATAAATTAGAATGTTGTGGAAAAGTTCATTTATTTCAGTAATTCAACTCAAATTGTGAAACTCGTGTATTAAATAAATTCAGTGCACACAGACTGAAGTAGTTTAAGTCTTTGGTTCTTTTAATTGTGATGATTTTGGCTCACATTTAACAAAAACCCACCAATTCACATCTCAACAAATTAGAATACTTCATAAGACCAATAAAAAAAACATTTTTAGTGAATTGTTGGCCTTCTGGAAAGTATGTTCATTAACTGTACATGTAAGAGCTCTGCACAGCCCATGTGGGTTTGGATCCCGTTTTTCTTGAAAAGACCTTGTTTAAACATGTTCGGTAAAGGAAGCGTGCACGGTGCAGACATGACAGCAAAGGTTCACATATTTTTGCCACTCACAGATATATAATTTTGGATTATTTTCCCCAATAAATAAATGACCAAGTGTAATATTTTGTTTCATTTTTTAATTGGGTTCTCTTTATCTACTTTTAATACTTGTGTAAAAATCTGATGTTTTAGGTCATGTTTATGCAGATGTGTATAAAGTTCTAAAGGGTTCACAAGCTTTCAAGCACCACCATAAGTGAGATGTAAAGCGTAGGTTCAAATCCCACCGCTGCCAGCATGCCTTTTCAAGGCAGGGTGGCTATGTGAGGGCAGGTAATGGATAGTTGGCATCCAGTGCCAGCCAATCAAATTAAAAGCTTTTCTGCTGCTATCCCAGGTGCTGAAAATATGTCGCAGCCAGTCAGATTTTTTCACATATTATTTTCATGCTCGTCTGGAAAAGGGTTCGAATCCCACCCAGTGCAACCCTGAAAAATTGTTTCACGCAACTTTATGCATAATAAGCACAAAGACAGGCATGTAACACAATTTTGAAATAACGACAATGCATTAGTATTACAAAAGCTGTGTTTGATCTGATCAACTATTTGTCCACCAATAAGTTGAACTTAATGTATTGATAAGTTTTCTGTGTACACTCTCCCCTCTCTCTGAACACTCCCACACACATCACACCCCCACCCCCATTTCCTGATTCCGGTGTTGGCACCTTTTCTCTTTGTTTCTCTCTTTTGACTCAGGTGCGGACGGATGAAGGCACTCATCACTTGCGCATTCCTTTGTCCTTTAAGAATCGCAACCCGAGGTTCACAAATCCTAACGTGTATCTTATTAAGTCTGACTGGGATATTACATCCATGGCCTCCAGCAATAATATTCTCATATCGTTAAACACAAATTATGAGCACGGTAACAAGATCTGGCAGTTTAAGACAGTAAATTGAAACCATAGAGACACAAGACACTTTTCTTCAAAATCAATGCAACTTTATCTACTCTACTACACAAATCTAATCTAACACAAACAAACATGCACACATACACACATATAAACATTACTGAGAATAGTTTTGACAGAGAATGAATAGCTCCCTAGTTTCAGCATTGTATGCTGTTCTCAGACCACGTGCTGAACAAACCATCAACAATTAATTTAACCTTTGTTTCATTTTAGAAGGGCTCTATTAAATGCACCAGCTTCGGCTAGAATCTGGAGGTACTGTACTTGCATTTGCGTCACTTTAGATGGGGATTCCTTCGTTGCGTTGTTGTTGATTCATCGTCGGTCTGCTCGACTTTTGAGTGGCATCTCGGGAGACCAATCAGGATGGTGAATGTAGTGAAGAGCGCACCAGCTGAGTCTTGTAGACAGATTGCAGGAGAGTGCTTGATGAGTGTGGAGGTGGTCATGAGTGGAGTTGGGAAGCTTTGCAGGAACTGGTCGTTATAATCTTGGCTGAAGCTCAGAGCAAGTGGAAGAGAGAGAGAGAACACTTCTTGGTCTTGAAGGCTGAGATCTCTCTTGATGTCAGTGGATGACAAAATCTCATGAAGCTGTTGACTGACGAGAACTCTCAGTGTCCTTTGTGTCAGGGGTTTTTAACCCTTTCTAGATGGGCTGACCCCAAAGTGTTTGCTCCAATCAGCATTGACAATATGTCTATATTTATATGTCTATATTGATGTCTAATGTCTCTGTAGTCATGTGATTTAGCACTTTTTTTTACATACCAAAATAAATGCCTAAAAATCCAACAGTTAAATTTGTCTAAAATTTATATCTATTATTTAAGTTTATTTCACGAAAAGAAATTAGCATTTGACTAACAAATTATATTTTTAAGATAATCTTGATATTTTTGGTAAATTACAATAAAAATATTTGAGAATGGAGTAATTATACTGATCAGTTTCAAGAACTACAATTATTACTCATTCCATATCAACATTCTTCATCATTAACAACTTAAGAAATTGAGCAAGCAGACACAATAAACAATCACGCACAAAGAGAGGGAAATCTGCTTTTCTCTCTCTGCAACATGTGGCAACAAGCAAAGAAACATGGTAGCGAGAACCTCCTGGAAGACGCCTTGCAAATCCTGGTAAGTAGCCAGCTAGCGAATGTTAATGAAATATTGACTGTGTCTTCGTGCATACACAACTATAGGGTCTAATTTTCTGAATACTGTTGCAGCCATGCTGTCATATCCCAGGTTGCAGAGAGAAGGCCGGCCAAGTGCCACTCCACGCAGAGGTAAAGGTAAGCAAAACTGAATGTTTTGTTCATCGCTTTAATATAGTTGTTCCCAAGTTTGTATGTTAAATATCATTTTAAAGTTTATATTTTGAAGCTTTTATAACGTCCCTGCTTCATAATTTTATAATTTATCACTGTGAGCTAAAGCAGCAGGTTAGTCTGAGGTACATTTTGGAACTGTTTTAATGATTTAAATTGGCAACTTCAACACCACAGATTTATGACTTTATAACTTTATTATTTTCTAAACTTTAAGATAGCAAGGTCATTTCAAGTGGAAATGAGCCACAAAACTCTGTTAATGCCTTTCTCAAAAGCTCAGTGACGCTCGTGCAAGGCTGCGATGGTGAATGGCCAGAGGCATAGCAACCGTTATAACTGGGGTGGGGGAATGTCACGCTCACATTTAGAGAAATAATCATTTTTAATAATAATTAATGTTTATTTTGATTAATCACAATGTAGCCTTTCGCGTGAAAAGAGGGCTTTAAGACCAAGCAGAAGCCTGTGCCAGCTGGTGAACAGAACTAATGCGCGAGCAGCAATCTCATTGGCCAGCCGTCTGCATTTTGATTTCAGCTTGTGCGAACGCATACAACGCGATTAATATTTATAAGCCCAATGTCCTACAAGGTGTTAGCATGACAGACATTGGCCTGCTGACAATATGTAATCTACCTGAGGGAAGACATAAGCAAAAGAGAAGTCTTCTTTGATAATTGTAGGTTAATGTTGATAAATACACTCACCATCCACTTTATTAGGAACACCTGTAAACCTGCACATTCATGCAGTTATCCAATCAGCCAATCATGTGGCAGCAGCACAATGCATAAAATCATGCAGATACAGGTCAAGATCTTCAGTTAATGTTCACATCGATCATCAGAATGGGGAAAAAGTGTGACTTTAACTGTGGCATGGTTGTTGGTACCAGATGGGCTTGTTGGAGTATTTCAGAAACTGCTGATGTCCTGGATTTTTCATACACAACAGTCTCTAGAGTTTACACAGAATTGTGCGAAAAACAAAAAACACAGAGTGTGTGAGACAGTTCTGAGGGTGGAAACACCTTGTTGATAGAGGTCAGAGGAAAATGCCCAGAATGGTTTGAGATGACAGGAAGGATATAGTAACTCATATACTCTTTACACTCTTTACAACTGTGGTGAGCAGAAAAGCATCTCAGCATGCACAAAACATGGAACCTTGAGGTGGATGGGCTACAACAGTAGAAGTTCACATTGGGTTCCACTCCTGTCACCCAAGAACAGGCTGTCATGGGCACAGACTCATCGAACCTGGACAGCTGAAGATTAGAAAACACATGTGTTGGTGAGTCTGTACCCATGATCGCCTGAGATTCTTGTTCTTGGGTGACAGGAGTGGAAGCTGATGTGGTCTTCTGATGTTGTAGTTATTTGAATTACTATAGACTTCCTGTCAGCTCAGACCAGTCTGGTCATTCTCCTCTGATCTCTCTCATCAACAAGGTGTTTCAGCCGGCAGACCCTCCGCTCACAGTTTTTTGTTTTTCACACTATTCTGTGTAAACTCTAGAGACTATTGTGCGTGAAAATCCAATGAAATCATCAGTTTCTGAAATACTCATACCAGCCCATCTGGTACCAACATCCATGTCACAGTTAAAGTCACAGAGATTCGATTTGATTCGATTTGATTCAATTCAATACACTAATACACTTTATTCTTTATTATCCCCAACGGGGAAATTTGTCTTGGACTCTGGTGCCCACATACACATACACTGAAAAAAACAACATAACAATCCATAAACCATACACATTGTAAAAAAAAAATTATAATAATACACATTAATTACAGTGTGATCTGTAATTATTATAATAATAATAATAATAATAATTACAGATCACACTGTTTCCTCATTCTGATGTTCAATGTCAACATTAACTGAAACTCTTGATCTGTCTCTGCATGATTATTATTGTAAGGCTGGTGCCAAGATGTGTGAACCCGGAGAGAACTGTGCTCTGAGAAAACAAAGGATTCTTAACAAAATTGACATTTGAAATCTCTCCCACAGAATTAGCATCTTCATCCGAGATAATACGTCACATTGAGTGGAGACTGGAAGATCACACCTCACTATAAGAAATTAACTATACATCTTTAGTATCATTCAAAAGGCCTCAGTGCATCTGGAAAAATGGTCTGATTCCCTCAGCAGCAGTTCAAACCTCCAATAAGAAATGTAGAAAAAATATTGCATGCCGTTGAAAGTGTACCCTCCCCGGGTCCCTCATACAAATAACCTCCCGTATGTAAATAAGTTACAGTGGGGGAAAGAAGTATTTGATCCCCTGCTGATTGTGTACGTTTGACCACTGAAGAAATGATCAGTCTATAATTTTATTGGTAGGTGTATTTTAACACTGAGAGACAGAATTACAACAAAAAAAATCCAGAAAAACACATTTCAAAAAAGTTATAAATTGATTTGCATTTTAATGAGTGAAATAGAATACAAGAAACGTAGGTCAGACATTTTTTGTAATTGGCCACCAGGTTTGCACACATCTCAGGAGGGATTTTGTCCCACTCCTCTTTGCAGATCCTCTCCAAGTCATTAAGGTCTCAAGGCTGATGTTTGGCAACTCGAACCTTCAGCTCCCTCTACAGATTTTCTATGGGATTAAGGTCTGGAGACTGGCTAGGCCACTCCAGGACCTTAATGTGCTTCTTCTTGAGCTGTGTGTTTTGGGTCATTGTCATGCTGGAATACCCATCCACAACCCATTTTCAATGCCCTGGATTTCAATGCCCAAGATTTGACGATACATGGCCCCGTCCATTGTCCCTTTGATGCAGTGCAGTTGTCCTGTCCCCTTAGCAGAAAAACACCATAAAAGCATAATGTTTGACGGTGGGGATGGTGTTCTTGGGGTCATAGGCAGAATTCCTCCTCCTCCAAACACGGCGAGTTGAGTTGATGCCAAAGAGCTCGATTTTGGTCTCATCTGACCACAACACTTTCACCCAATTCTCCTCTGAATCGTTCAGGCAAACTTCAGACAGGCCTGTACATGTGCTTTCTTGAGCAGGGGGACCTTGCGGGCGCTGCAGGATTTCAGTCCTTCACAGCGTAGTGTGTTACCAATTGTTTTCTTGGTGACTATGGTCCCAGCTGCCTTGAGATCATTAACAAGATCCTCCCATGTAGTTCTGGGCTGATTCCTCACCATTCTCGTGATCATTGAAACTCCACGAGGTGAAATCTTGCATTGAGCCCCAGACCGAGGGAGACTAACAGTTATTTTGTGTTTCTTATATTTGCAAATAATCGCACCAACTGTTATCACCTTCTCACCAAGCTGCTTGGCGATGGTCTTGTAGCCCATTCCAGCCTTGTGTAGGTCTACAATCTTGTCCCTGACATCCTTGGACAGCTCTTTGGTCTTGGCCATGGTGGAGAGTTTGGAATCTGGTTGATTGATTGCTTCTGTGGACAGGTGTCTTTTATACAGGTAACGAGCTGAGATTAGGAACACTCCCTTTAAGAGCGTGCTCCTAATCTCAGCTCGTTATCTGTGCAAAAGACACCTGGAAGCCAGAAATCTTGCTGGTTGATAGGGGATAAAATACTTATTTCACTCATTAAAATGCAAATCAATTTATAACTTTTTTGAAATGCGTTTTTCTGGATTTTTTTGTTGTTATTCTGTCTCTCACTGTTAAAATACACCTACCATTAAAATTATAGACTGATCATTTCTTTGTCAGTGGGCAAACGTACAAAATCAGCAGGGGATCAAATAATTTTTTTCCCTCACTGTACATAATACTTCAATATGTTAGGTATCCTGTGAAGTAGATTACTATAATCTTGGTAGAATCTCACACAGTTGCCCAGGTCATGCATTTTTAGGCAGTCCCTTACTGACTTCATTACTATAAAGCGCTGGTGAGCTGTGTTTCTGAGAGATTAGCTTCAGGGGGATTTAAAGGGAGAAAATGTTTAAATATATTCAGTTGTACTTGGTTCTTGTTCCACTCCAGAGTAAGACAATACACATTTTGTCCTTTCTGTGTGTTTATTGTTTGAGTAATAGAAGAGAAAATCTCGAATGTGCAGTGAATCTCCTCTGACCGGTGCCTTGCACTGATAAACAGAACTATCAGGACCGGGGCCAAGATGGCAACCGAGACACACGTGTTCTGCAAATGGAAAAAAAAAACAAATCTAGTGGAAATCACGTGGAAGGACAGTATGTCTCGCTATAGACAGGGTCTAAAAGCTGCTAGGGCAGAGTATCTATGTAAACTCATAGAAAGTAACCAAAACAATCCTAGGTTTTTATTCAGTACAATATCTAGACAAATCTAGATCTAGACAAATAAGACGTCGTCTAAACTGAATATTCCAACACAAGTAGTAATGACTTCATGGATTTCTTCATTGAGAAAATTGAAAGCATCAGGAATAAAACTGGAAATATACCTCCGACAGCAGCATCACAGGTTTTAGCCTCAAATATAATTTCCCAAGAACAATTGCAGTCCTTTACTGCTATTGGACAGGAAGAGCTTACAAAACTTATCAAAACATCAAAATCAACCACATGTATACTAGATCCCATACCCACTAATCTAATGAAAGAGTTGCTTTCTGTAGTAGGAGAGCCTCTCCTCAATATTATTAACTCCTCTTTATCTCTAGGTCACGTCCCAAGAACATGTGTTTTGGTTCATGTCTTGTCTCCGCCCCTGTATTGTCATGGGTTGTGTCCTAATATGTCTCAGCTGTTTTGTGTTAACCATGATTATGTTTGTTATTTAAACTCCTGTCTACTACCAAGCCTTTGTTCACCGTGTTGTTTTCATGGTTTTTAATCCCTGTTTCTGTCATTGTGTTTTTGAATCTTGCCTAGCCCAGTTCATGTTGTTTGTTCATTGCCTGACCCTCGCCTGTTTATCGACCACGATACCTGCCTTACGATTTGGATTGTACAACTGGTGTTCCTACTATTCTGCCTATTCCTAATAAACTGACTTTTATCTGCATTTGCATCCGTCTTTGCCTCCATCATCTGCAATTACATGACAGCTGGCGGTTATTAAGCCTCTCCTTAAGAAACCACAACTAGATCCTAGTAAACTAGTAAATTATAGACCAATCTCAAACCTCCCATTTATATCTAAAGTATTAGAAAAGGTCATGTCTGCTCAACTATGCTCCTTTTTGCACAAAAATGGTATCTATGAAGAATTTCAATCAGATTTTAGGACCCATCACAGCACAGATACTGCACTCTTCAAAATTACAAATGACTTGACCAAGGCTGCATTTCACTACTTGTTCTACTTGATCTCAGTGCCGCATTCGATACTATAGATCATGACATACTCTTAGATAGATTACAAAACTACATTGGTCTTCAGGGACAGGCATTGAAATGGTTTAAATGCTACCTGTCTGGCTGCTACCATTTTGTTTGTTTAAATGATGAACTTTCTGACATAACGGCAGTAAAGTATTGTAACGTATCGGGGTGCCCAAACTGATTTCTAAATTAACCCAAGTGAAACATATAAAGTTTCATTCCTTTAAGTGACCCAGAATAACCCGAGAGGCCTTCTTTGACCAGATGCAACTCTGGAATTCAGGAGACTCTTTGGGAACCCACACAGGACCTACTCCCGCAATAAAAGAAACCTTTGATGACTGAACGTCTGGGAAACTTCAGGATTAGTTCGTCAACAAGGATCCACCATTTCCCGACCCCAGGGCCCGTAAATCTTCGATTTAATCTCAGTTTACGACCTCAGAGATTAACATCGGAGCCAACCGGTCTAGCAAAGAACCTCCTCCCTAGAAGGTCACCCTGAGGTGACCAAAGGACCGTTGTGACTTTAGAAGAACGCCAGCCCCCTCTTCTGGACATGCACACACTCACGCACACACACAGTGAACATGTCTCTTGAATGTAACCTGTAATCATATCCCTAGATAGTTATGATGTATTCGTATATGCATGTGTTGTATGTCTAGATAACCTAGTTGTAGCAATTTTATATAGTTTGAGCGAAAAGCTAATTTTTAAGTTGTCTGTAACTATGTCTAATGATCCTACACTGTCCAAGATATCATAATCTCCTTGAAGTTTGGTACCAAAATCATTGTCTCATAATATGCCAATTAATGATGCATACTACAGGACGATAGGATGTATCATTCTATACTTTTCCATGTTTTATCAAATACCATATTGATCCAAACTTAACACAAACCCCGCCCTGACATGCGACCCGTTCTGGGACAGACCAAGGAAGTTTTCCCCCAGAACTTTCTCATCTCTCTTTGCATTCGCCAGCAGCTCAGAGAGGCATGTACATTGGCATTGTCCATAAAAGACCGCGACACGCGTCCCCCGCTGGCTCGCTCCTTCGCTTTTTCTCACCCTCTTCCTACTTCTCACCTTGCCGCCTTCCGTTTCCGGCATTCCTCCGGACTCTCCTTTGTCTCGTGAAACCACGTGGCAATCACCATATTCTTCATCCTCGGGCGAGACTCAACTCCGTTCACCCCTACTCTACCGACGCCGAAGAACCAGCAAATTCCTCGCTCAATCTGCAAATCAAGGACCCTCGCGAACTGCATAAAATTAACGCAAGTATAATTCCAATTGACCTATAGAGGTGTCCTTTAAGTCAGAGCCACTTTTGTTGAAAAGTTGAATTCGAATTCCTTTGCTGATTCTCGAGGTTAAACTGTGTTCTGCCATTGTTACTTCCATTACTTTTCCTTCTGTTTCTTTCACTTACCCTGTATATATATGTATTATTTGTTTGTACCTAGTTGTGTATATCGGTAGTTTTTACGTAGTTATTAAAATCCATGGTTATCACGCTGGATCGTCTGTTTTTACTTATGACAAGGTTCACTTTTAACGTTGCTCCTCGCTACGCGCTGGATTTCTGTTAACGTAGAATAAACTATGCTTCGTGGCCAGAAGGATAATTTATTCCTTTAGAGTAATACGAAGACTGCCCTGGTAAGTTTGGTGGACAAACAGATCAAGCTGCTTCGCATTTAATTCTAAAGCTAGGTTACAGTAATTAATATAACATTCCCTTTCATGGTCGATTTATATCCATACTTAATCAGAACACGCTTCGATTAGAGCTATAGATATATTTCACCCATTTGAGCTAGATTCGCTACAGTATGGTGCCGCAAGGATCTGTGTTAGGCCCCCTGCTGTTTTATTTATATATGTTGCCCCTTGGAAATATTATCATAAAACACGGAATAAATTTCCACTGTTATGCTGATGATACTCAACTATATATTTCCACAAGCTCAGATGAAATTTCCAAATTCTCCACGTTAACGGAATGTGTTAAAGACATTAAAGAAAGGATGACTGTTAATTTTCTATTACTAAATTCTGATAAAACATATATATTGCTAATTGAACCAAAAATCGGTACACAAAAGCTCCTAGAATACAATCTGCATCTAGAAGGATGTACGGTTACTTCATCCTCTGCAGTTAAAGACCTGGGTGTTATATTAGACAGCAACCTGTCATTTGAAAATCATATTTCCCAGGTAACAAAAACAGCCTTCTTTCACCTTAGAAATATTGCCAAGCTACGTAACATGCTATCTGTTTCTGATGCTGAAAAACTAGTTCATGCGTTCATGACCTCAAGACTGGACTATTGTAATGCACTACTAGGTGGTTGTCCTGCATCCTCAATAAATAAGTGACAGTTAGTCCAAAATGCAGCTGCAAGAGTGCTTACCAGATCATGAAAATATCAACATATTACCCCAATTTTATCATCTCCACACTGGTTACCTGTTAAGTTCTGTATCGATTATAAAATACTGCTACTCACCTATAAACGGCCGAGCCCCTTTGTATTTAACCGATCTTCTATCACGTTACACTCCATCACGCTCTTTAAGGTCTCAAAACTCTGGATTTCTGATAATACCGAAGAGATCAAAGTCTACTAAAGGAGGTAGAGCTTTTTCACATTTAGCTCCTAAACTCTGGAGTAGCCTTCCTGATAATGTTCGGCGTTCAGACACACTCTCTCAGTTTAAATCCAGATTAAATACACATTTCTTTGGCCTAGCATTCACCTAACTGCATCTCATGACCTTGTACTTCTGTCATCGTTGATAAAATGATAACAAATGCACATGGTCATTTTGCCTGACATATAATGAACAGCAGTCACGCTAATCCTTTTCCATCTGTTTCCTATTCCTACCTCGGGATGCCCATCCCAAGATAATCAGTGAACGTGCAAGCTCCAGTTCAGAACCAGCCTCTAAGAAGATTCCAGATGACGCCAACACCTGTGAAGATTTTGGACGATACCAACATCAAATCGTCACATCACAAGTTCTACGTGTGTTGCTCCTGGGGTGGCAATGCGCCTGACCCGTTCTGCTCTCTCAGCCGGCCTGGTCCGTCCTGGTGCCCTTCTTCTGGGGTTCTCATCGCTGGGTGTCACTCGCTGTTGCTGAGGATGGGCCCATATGGACAGCCTCCACAAACAATTCACAAACAGACTTTGCGCTCAGGTCTCCATCGGTGGACAGTTCATGACTTCAGCAAAATAGACTTCATGTTGAAACTGTGTTGAATCTCCTGACTACACAGTTGCACTTTATATCATGTATCATACAGTTATAGAATGGATTTATTTATAACTATACTATACAGTGTCACCCAGATGAGGATGGGTTCCCTTTTGAGTCTGGTTCCTCTCAAGGTTTCTTCCTCATGTCGTCTCAGGGAGCTTTTCCTTGCCACCGTTTACCATCATTGAGGATAAATTTATTGATTTAAAATTTAGATCCAAAATTTATGTATCTCTGTAAAGCTGCTTTGTGATGATGTCTACTGTTAAAAGTGCTATACAAATAAAATTGAATTGAACTGAATTGAATTTATATTTGCACTGTCGGGCAAAGGCATCCATAATAGCTGTCTCCATCTCCAACTGCATTTTTTGTTCCCAGCTCGAAAAACTGGGTGGGATTTATGGGTTATGTTTTAGATGAGCCTTTGGGTTAGTTACATTGCCTCTTTTCATTGCCACTGTTTTTAAACAAAATCGACATACTGGCTCATTCACATTAACTGGTTCTCCTCTCTTATTCGGCTTAAAGCCAAAATGTTCCCACACCGGAGCTGTGGATTGCAGCTTTGAAACCAAGTCCGTTTGGACTTATTCTTCCAAACTGGCTGTAGTCATCAGGAAAACACTAAATAGTGCCTCAAGTAACACCTTCCCTTCACCTGTCGCTATCCGCTCTGTGTGTGTGTGGAGGAGCTCTCAGACACAGAGAAAAGACGAGATGACAGAGGCAGCGCAATCGACTAAAATGTTGGTGACATTAATTTTTATGTAAATAAATATTATTGTGTCACCAAAAATGATCAAGGTCTTGTCCATATATCGTGCGATAAGTCGATATAGTAATTATCGCGAAAGGCCTAAGTGAGTCTGCTTGTTAACAGCAGGTGTCATCACTAATGATCAATCATCACTTAATCACTTAATTATCTAATTAACTGCAACACTGCTTCAGTGTTACTTTTTACACTCTGTAGAATGGACTCATATAGACACCCAGCAGTGTTAATTTAACACAGAGGATTTGCTGTGTAGGGTTTTTAGCCACAGGCACAATTTTAAGAGAAATTAGAGACAGGAATGGCATTTCCCAACCAACTTTGAGCCGATTAATGAGAAGTCTTATGTGCATTCATATTGCTCATGTTGCAATACATTAAATTTCCAAATACAGCAGCTGAACAATATTGAGGAATTTGCATTCCATCACAGGTTTTTTAATTGTAATTTGAGCAATAGTCTGCACACATGTAGCCACAAAATATTTCTCTCTCTCTCTTACTGTTGAGAAAAGGTATTTGCCCCATCCTGATTTCTTCTGTTTTTGTGTATATCTCAAACAAATTAAAGAAAATCTAAGATAAAACAAAGGCAACCTGAGTAAACACAAAATACAGTTTTTAAATGATAATGTTATTTACACTATGCCAAAGTTGAAAGAAATTCCAGTTCTGTAGACTGATGAGTCAAATGTGGAACTGTTTGGAAGACAGGGGTCCCGTTACATCTGGCATAAACCAAACACAGAATTCCACAAAAAGAGCATCATACCTACAGTCAAGCATGGTGGTGGAAGTGTGATGGTGTGGGGATGCTTTGCTACTTCAGGGCCTGAGCAACTTGCAATAATTGAAAGAAATATGAATTCTGCTCTTTACCAGAAAATAATAAAGGAGAATGTCCGGTCTTCAGTCCGTAAATTGAAACTCAAGCGCAACTGGATTATGCAGCAAGACAATGATCCAAAGTATAGGAATAAGTTCTAGTCCTAGAAGTAAGTGAAAGACTGATCTCCAGTGTTTGGTTGCAGTTGTTGCTGCTAAAGGTGGCACAACCAGATTTTAAGTTAAGGGGGCAATTAGTTTTTCACATTGTGAGTTTTTTGCTTCAAATAAAAAATATATAAATAAATAAAAACTGGATTGTGTGTTTATTTATTTCGGCTTTGTTTTATGTTGTATTTCATCTGAAGCTCTAAAACTATTTAGTAGGAGATATACAGAAAAACAGAAGAAATCAGGTTGGGATAAATACTTTTTCACAGCACTCTATATATAGATAGATAGATAGATTAATGAGATCAGATTTATTTCTTAGACAAACCACAAAAACAACTGTACTCTACTCCGTGCAATAATATCTCTACATTGTTGTTGTTGTAGTACCCCTCCTTAGACCTTTTGACATGGTTCATATTGTCCACAAGAAGCAGTACCATGAGCAGGCTACTGGGAATGTTAACAGTAAGTTGTTTACCATATATGGTAATTTGGGGGCATTTTTTATGCAAATGAGTTTGACCATAAATGAGCAGAGTAATTTAGAATGTGCAGGATTTATTAATGTCCATTGCGTAAAGCAGTACCTATGCACATACAACTCCAATTCCAAGAAAGTTGGGACGCTGTGTAAAATGTAAATAAAAACAGAATGCAATGATTTGCAAATCACATAAACCCATATGTTATTCACAATAGAACATAGAAAACATCAAATTTTTAAACTGAGAAAATGTACCATTTTAAGGAAAAAATAAGGTAATTTTGAATTTGATGGCAGCAACATGTCTCAAAAAAGTTGGGACAGGGCAACAATAGGCTGGAAAAGTAAGTGTTACTAAAAAGAAAGAGCTGGAGGAACATTTTGCAACTAATTAGGTTAATTGGCCACAGGTCAGTAACATGATTGGGTATAAAAAGAGAATATCTGAGAGAGGCAGAGTCTCTCAGAAGTAAAGATGGGCAGAGGTTCACCAATCTGCAAAAAAAAAAAACTGTGGAACAATTTTAGTATAAACTGCGAAGACTTTGAATATCTCATCATCTACAGTACATAATATATCAAAAGATTCCAAAAATCTGAAGAAATCTTTGTGCGCAAGGGACAAGGCCGAAAATCAGTATTGCATGCCTGTGATCTTTGGGCCCTCAGGTGGCACTGCATTACAAACAGGCATGACTCTGTACTGGAAATCACTGCATGGGCTCAGAAACACCTCCAGAACTCAATGTCTGTGAACACAGTTCACTGTGCCATCCACAAATGCAGGTTAAAGCTCTATCATGCAAAGAAGAAGCCATATGTGAACATGATCCAGAAATGCTGCTGTCTTCTCTGGGCCAAAGCTCATTTAAAATGAACTGAGGCAAAGTGGAAACTGTTCTGTGGTCAGATGAATCAAAATTTTAAATTATTTTTGGAGACCATGGACGCTACGTCCTCTAAACTAAAGAGGAGAGGGACCATCCAGCTTTTTATTAGCGCTCAGTTCAAAAACCTGCATCTCTGATGGTATGGGGATGCATCAGTGCCTATGGAATGGGCAGCTTGCACATCTGGAAAGGCACCTTCAATGCTGAAAGGTATATACAGGTTTTAGAACAACATATGCTTCTATCCAGATGACGTCTTTTTCAGAGAAGGCCTTGCATATTTCAGTAAGACAATGCTAAACCACATATTGCACATATTGCATATTACAGCAGCATGGCTTCGTAGTAGAAGAGTCTGGGTGCTGAACTGGCCTGCCTGCAACTTATACCATATGTGGACATAGCAGTTATTGTGGTAGCAGCCAGGTAAAGTGTATAATAGTGACAAGAAATTAAACATAATATTTTTTATAAATTCAGTGGCAGAAAAAGTACAGGTAGTCATTATAGAAATATGCAAAAATTGCAAGGGGAGTGGGATGGTGTTCAGTTCAGTAAGTGTGTGTACAGGTGCATCTCAATAAATTAGAATGTCGTGGAAAAGTTCATTTATTTCAGTAATTCAACTCAAATTGTGAAACTCGTGTATTAAATAAATTCAATGCACACAGACTGAAGTAGTTTAAGTCTTTGGTTCTTTTAATTGTGATGATTTTGTCTCACATTTAACAAAAACCCACCAATTCACTATCTCAACAAATTAGAATACTTCATAAGACCAATAAAAAACATTTTTAGTGAATTGTTGGCCTTCTGGAAAGTATGTTCATTTACTGTACATGTACTTAATACTTGGTAGGGGCTCCTTTTGCTTTAATTACTGCTTCAATTCGGCGTGGCATGGAGGTGATCAGTTTGTGGCACTGCTGAGGTGGTATGGAAACCCAGTTTCTTTGACAGTGGCCTTCAGCTCATCTGCATTTTTTGGTCTCTTGTTTCTCATTTTCCTCTTGACAATACCCCATAGATTCTCTATGGGGTTCAGGTGTGGTGTGTTTGCTGGCCAGTCAAGGACACCAACACCATGGTCATTTAACCAACTTTTGGTGCTTTTGGCAGTGTGGGCAGGTGCCAAATCCTGCTGGAAAATGAAATCAGCATCTTCAAAAAGCTGGTCAGAAGAAGGAAGCATGAAGTGCTCCAAAATTTCTTGGTAAACGGGTGCAGTGACTTTGATTTTCAAAAAACACAATGGACCAACACCAGCAGATGACATTGCACCCCAAATCATCACAGACTGTGGAAACTTAACACTGGACTTCAAGCAACTTGGGCTATGAGCTTCTCCACCCTTCCTCCAGACTCTAGGACCTTGGTTTCCAAATGAAATACAAAACTTGCTCTCATCTGAAAAGAGGGCTTTGGACCACTGGGCAACAGTCCAGTTCTTCTTCTCCTTAGCCCAGGTAAGATGCCTCTGACATTGTCTTTGGTTCAGGAGTGCTTAACAAGAGGAATACGACAACTGTAGCCAAATTCCTTGACACATCTGTGTGTGGTGGCTCTTGATGCCTTGACCCCAGCCTCAGTCCATTCCTTGTGAAGTTCACTCAAATTCTTGAATCGATTTTGCTTGACAATCCTCATAAGGCTGCAGTTCTCTCGGTTGGTTGTGCATCTTTTTCTTCCACACTTTTTCCTTCCACTCAACTTTCTGTTAACATGCTTGGATACAGCACTCTGTGAACAGCCAGCTTCTTTGGCAATGAATGTTTGTGATTTACCTAGTGAACCAAACTGAGAGACCATTTTGAAGGCTCAGGAAACCTTTGCAGGTGTTTTGAGTTGATTAGCTGATTGGCATGTCACCATATTCTAATTTGTTGAGATAGTGAATTGGTAGATTTTTGTTAAATGTGAGCCAAAATCATCACAATTAAAAGAACCAAAGACTTAAACTACTTCAGTCTGTGTGCACTGAATTTATTTAATACACGAGTTTCACAATTTGAGTTGAATTACTGAAATAAATGAACTTTTCCACGACATTCTAATTTATTGAGATGCACCTGTATGTGTGTGCGTGCGTGTGTATGTGTGTGTGTGGGTCAGTCCAGTCTCCGAGTATTGAGGAGTCTGATGGCTTGGGGGAAGAAGCTGTTACACAGCTTGTGTACCATGAGGGCCCGAATGCTTCGGTACCTTTTTTCCAGACAGCAGGAGGGTGAAGAGTTTGTATAAGGGGAGTTTGGGGTCATCCACAATGCTGGTGGTTTTTCGAATGCAGCGTGTCGTGTAAATATCTATGATGGAGGGAAGAGAGACCCCGATGATCTTCTCAGCTGTCCTCACAACTCGCTGCAGGGTCTTGCGATCAGATACGGTGCAATTTCCGAACCAGGCAGTGATGCATCTGCTCAGAATGCTCTCAGTGGTACCTCTGCCCTTATCAGATCCAGCTTATGAAGGGCTCATCAGTTCATTATCAAGATTTTGGGAAGGCAAGACAGTGGAGGCAGTATGATCCTCTGGGCAATATTCTGCTGGAAAACCATGTGTCCTGGCATTCATGTGGATGTTACAGGTACAGTACCACCTACCTAAACACTGTTGCAGACAGTGGAAGTGGAAGTATCCTCTTTCAGCAGGATAATGCACCCTGCCACACTGTAAAAACTGTTCAGGAATAGTTTGAGGAACATGACAAGGTGTTGACTTGGCCTCCAAATTCCCCAGATCTCAATCCGATCGAGCATCTGTGGGATGTGCTGGACAAATAATTCCAACTCTGATCCAACTCGCAACTTACAGAAATTAAAGGATCTGCTGCTAAAGTCTTGGTGCCAGATACCACAGCACACCTTCAGAGGTCTTGTGGAGTCCATGCCAGACAGAGCTGTGTTGGTGCTTTGTTTTGGTGACACAAGGGGGACCTACACATTATTAGGCAGAAGGTTTTAATGTTATTGCTAATCAGTGTATATTCCTTTATTTTTAGATAAGCAGCTCTTGCTTGTCCTTGATCTGAAATGAAGCATAACACTCGACTGATAAATTGGTAAATTAAAGCCTCCCTTCCCCCTTAAAAAATATGAGCTGAAAAATATCATTTTGGGCACCTAATGCTCAGCCCTAACAACACAGATGTTTATAGTTAGTTATTAAAATATTAAAAATAAAAAATATCTGTATTCAATGTATTATCAGAAGAAGATTCTCTAAAGGTAGAGTTACAGATGAGTTCCATGTTTCTGACACAGCAGGTACTTTGCTTTGTCAAAGAAATGTCATTAGATGAGTATTCATTCTTATGAAATTAAGCTTACAGTTGTGCTGTTTTATCAGGATGGCATCTCCGAACTAGATTAGTTACTAAGAGTAACCAGGGCAGGGGTTAGGATAATATTTGTGCAGTATGTGTGACAGAAGAACAGGTATAGCCTATATCACAGACGTTCAATTGTGCAAAGAAGTATTCATACTCAAATAAGTCAACATCTCTGGATGATGTGTGCAGGGTTGTCAGCAGAGTAGTACTTGGCCCACAGCAGGATAATTGACTACACCATCTTGTGTTTATCAAGGAGAAAGTCCTTAGCACCCCAAATTAATTATCAATTAATACTTAAGCTGTTTAAAAAATACAATAAACATTTTCTGAGGCAAAAAAAATTCTGGCAAAGTATTGGGAGAAGCATGTGGAAGGCTACGTCAAGAGTTTCATTCAAGTTAAGCAATTAAAAGGTAATGCCACCAAATATTAACAAAGGGTATGCAAACATCTGACCCACAGAAAACCTAATATAGTAAAAAAAATAAATAAATAAATGTGTCTCTAATGTATTGTTTTGAATTTACCTCTAATGTGAACAGTAGAGGCCCTTGACTTGCCAAAAGAAATGTACTGTAACAAGAAATGTATGGAGTTGAGTAAAACTGAGATTAAATATATTTAGCATAGGCATATGCAAACTTTTTGCCTCAACAGTATTTGATTGATGATGGAGAGATGTTAAGATAGTTAAAGACTGGTGATTTGGGTTATCATTTGGTAGATTAAGTTTGCGTTTTTACACTAATGTGCTATGGTGTGTTGTTAATTGCATAGAGAAAATGTTGTAGATTTGTTTTAAGTGGAGTAGATTTTTTTTTTTCACCCCATCCATAAATATGTCAATTGTTGAACAAACTGTGGTTACTACTGGACAATTGTGGGATACACATCATTACATTAAGACAAAAAGTTAATTTTAAATTTAAAAAAGTCAACTTTGGGGGGGAAAAAAAAGACATCAACTTTAAATAAAAAGAAGCAGGTTTAAAAAAAAGGTTTTTTTATTTTTTTTTTATTTTTTTTTTTTTTTACTTTAAGTAATATAAGTCAACTTTGAATAAAAAGAGGCACCTTTAAATAAAAATATTTTTTTAAACTTGATGCTCCTTGAGCATCTCCTGGTGGTGGATTATGTGGCAGAGACATTGACATTGCCCCCTGCAACTAGACCTTGGATTATATGTTACAACCACAACACTTATCCCTTCTCCTTACCCAGAGACAAAAGCTGCTTTTCTCAGGCTTGTCAGCCAGGTCTTTCAGGGCCTTGCACTGGTTTCTCCAACCTTGTCACCTCAGACACTACCAGTTCCTTCCTCTCATTCCTGCTGACCTTGGACCACACCCACTCTCCCCACCCAAGACCTGTGCTTCCTGTCTGGACTCTGCCAATGATCTCTTTGTGCTGCAACCTGCTAATTGCCAGATCAACTTTAGCATGGGCTTTCCACCTGTGGCCTGTGTGGACCTGGACATTTGCACTCTGCACTGCCTGATCAGTGGACTCCCTCAGCTCCAACAGTAGCTTCGTCTTCTCCTACTTGTAGCACATGCTGATGGATTGCAGCGGCAGCTGTAAGATGTTCTTTCCAAAGAGACTAGTTTCAGATAGGCATCACGGCAAGCCTAACCACTCTTGAAAGAGTTGGCTTTCCCATCCATGCTTATTGTGGATAAGGAAATTTCACACAACTTCAATGGCCACATTATTCTCTGATTCAGTGTGGTGTGGTAGCACCACACCTTGAACTTTCCTGGAAGCTGGCTTTGGTCAATCCTTGCCAGACTGTCAGAAAGCTGTTCCAGCACATTCTTTGTGTCTCTTTGGTGCTCACAAGACAGCTCGCTCTCCACTACAGGGTCTACCTCTTCACCTAGCTGCCTTCCCTCAGCAACGATGGGTGTGTCTGCACTGTGGTATTCGACCTGGCTCTTGGTCCCTGTTACGTGCCCCCTTTTTGTCTAGGGGTAAAGGGGAGTAACATGCGGAGGGTATGTGATGATTGGTTGGAAGAAAGGACATAGACGAGGCCAAGGTATTACTATTTTACTGCTTCTTTGTACATGTGTCTAATACAAAAACAGGATTAAGAAAGGTGACTTTACACAGCAAAACCAAGGTACCAGGCCACTTTTACACCAGAGGTCTCATGTTATTTGCGAAAAACAGAGCGCCGATTGGTGCAACAGCAGTGCGCCAACTGCTCTATTCACAGTAGTCAGTGAGTTATAAGGAATAACCTTCATTACACAGGTACATGTTAAATGCAATAAATCAACTTAAACTAAAGAGTTTCCATTGGTTACAGGGCTGTAGTTAGTTAGTTGCTAAGGAAACTTGCAAGAGTATGGCTTGCTGGCTGTTATGGGGTTCCGGGTGGTTGCTATAGTGTTTCTAGAAGGTTTCAATATGACCAAAGCTGGATGCAATTGTGTAACTAGTCAGTTGCTAAGGAAACTCAGCTTGATGCTAAGGTATTTCTTGTGGCTGTTATGGCATTCCAGGTGGTTGCTTTTGTGTTTCTAGGAGTTTTCAATGAAATCCCAGTTGGTTGCAAGGTCGTAGCTACTCAGATGCTAGAGAAACTCAGCTGGTTTCTAGGGTGTTGCTAGGTGGCTGTTATGAGCTTTCATGTGGTTGTTTGTGGTGTTTCTAGAAGGTTTCTATATGATCTCAGTTGCTTGTAATGTTACATCTAAGAAAATTAAGATGGTTGCTAAGGTATTGCTTGATGGCTGTTGTGGTGGTGGGTATGGTGTTTCTATATGTTTTCAATTTGATTCCAGTTGGCTACAGGGCTGTAGCTATTTGGCTGCTAAAGCAACTCAGCTGATTGCTAGGGTGTTGCTTGTGGCTGTTATGAGGTCCCAGCTGGTTGCTAGGGTTTTGCTAGGTCGCTGTTATGGGCTCCTAGGTGGTGGCTATGGTGTTTCTATGAGGTTTCAAAATGATTCCAGTTGGTTACAGGGCTGTAGCTAGTTGGTTGCTAATGAAACTCATAAAGGTTTTCACATTGCTAAGGTATGGCTTGGTGGCTGTTATGGGATTACAGGTGGTTGCTATGATGTTTCTAAGAAGTTTCAAAATGATCTTATTTGGGTGCAGGCCTGTAGCTAGTAGGTTGCTACTGAAACTCAGTTGATTGCTAGGGTGTTGCATGTGGCTGTTATGGTGAACCAGCTGGTTGCTAGGAGCTTTCAATATGATCCAAGATGGGTGCAAGTTTGTGGCTAGTTAGTTGCTAAGAAAGCTCAGCTGGTTGCTAGGGCATTGCTTGTGGCTGTTATTGGATCCCAGGTGGTTGCTTTTATGTTTCTAGTAGGTTTTTATATGATCCCAGTTGATTGCAAGGTTGTAGCTTAGAATACTTTGCTGGTTGCTGGGGTGTTGATAGATGCCTATTATGGGGTCCCAGGCGGATGCTTTGGTGTTTCCATATGATCCCAGGTGGTTGCAAGATTGTAGCTAGCTGGTTGCTAAGGAAACTCAGCTGGTTGTTGCATGTTGCTAGGTGTTGTTTTGGGGTCCAATGTGGTTGCTAGGGTGTTTCAAGAAAGTTTTAGAATGATTCAAATTAGTTGCAGGATTGTAGCTATTTGGTCAGTAATAGATACACACCTGGATCATAGTGTTACTATGTGGCCGTTATGGGGTCCCAGGTAATTACTTTGGTATATCTATGAGGTTTCAACCTGATCCTAGCTGGTTGCAAAGTTTGAGCTAGTAGGTTGCTAAGGAAAATCAGCTGGTTAATAGGGTGTTGCTTGTGGTTGTTATGGTGTCCTAGCTGGTTGCTTTGGTGTTTCTAGAAGGTTTCAATATGATCACAGGTGGGTGCAAGCTTGTGGCTAATTGGTTGCTATGGGGTTTCTAGGAGATTTCAATGTGAAACCAGTTGGTTACAGGGTTGCAGTAGGGATTTTTAGGGATGGTTGCTAAGGAAACACAGCTGGTTGCTGTGTTGCTTGTGGTTGCTATGGGGTACCAGCTGGATGCTAGGGTGATGCTAGGTGGCTTTTAAGGGGTTTGTAGCTAAGGAAACTTGGCTCATTGCTGGGGTGTTGCCAGGTGCCTGTTATGGGTTCCCAGATGGATGCTGTGGTGTTTCTTTGGGATTTCCATATGATCCCAGGTGGTTGCAGATTGTAGCTAGTTGGTTGATAAGGAAACTCAACTGGTTATTGCATGTTGCTAGGTGTTGTTTTCGGGTCCAAGGTGGTTGCTATGATGTTTCAAGAAGGTTTTAGCATGATTCAAATTGGACGCAAGATTTAGTTTCTAATTGATCGGTAATAAAACACAATTGGATCATAAAGTGTTGCTATGTGGCTGTTATGGGGTCTCAGATAATTGCTTTGGTGTTTCAACCTGATACAAGCTGGTTGCAAGGTTGTAGCTAGTTGGTTGCTAAGGAAAGTCAGCTGATTGCTAGGGTATTGCTTCCTGGCTGTTATGGGGTTCCAGCTGGTTGCTATGGTGTTTCTAGGAGGTTTCAATGTGCCCAGTTTGTTGCAAGCTTGAAGCTAGTTGGTTATTAAGGAAACTCAGCTGATTGTTAGGGTGTTAAATGGTTGCTATCATGGTCCAGCTGGTTGCTAGGGTGTTCTTAGGTAGCAGTTATGGGGTTCCAGGTGGTCGCTATGCATCCTAGGGTTTCTAGGAAGTTTCTATATGATCACAGGTGGTTGCTATGATATTCCAGGTGGTTGCTATGGTGTTGCTAGCACGTTGCTATGATAATCCAGTTGGTTGCTAGGGTCTTGCTAGATTGCCTATGTACTACATAATTATTGCCTTTCATGTCTGTGAATCCTGCGATTTGGTTTGAACAACCTAATGACTTAAAAATAAAAGGAGCCCGACCTCTTCCCTGTGACGCCATTTGGAACGGTGCTAAATTTTCGATCAGAATAATAATCATAAAAATATAAAGAAGAAAAAGACTTCAAATATAAATAAAAGAAGTCAGCTTTAATTAAAAGAGGCATTTTAAATTAAGAATCAAGGTTAAATAAAAAAGCCAACTTAAAAAAAGTAAAACAATTCAATTTTAAATAAAAGACATCAACATTAAATAAAATTAAGCTAATTTAAATACAAATAAGTCAACATAAAAAGAAGCCAATATTAAATAAAAAAGAGGCATTTTAAATGCAAAGAATCAATTTTAAATAAAAGAAGACAAGTTTAAATAAAAAGATGTCATCTTTAAATGAAAGACGTCAACTTCAAAAAAGCAATCAAATTTAAATAAAAGAAGTCATCTTTAAAGAAAAGAAATCAACTTTACAGTGGGTATAGAAAAGAATCACCCCCTTTAAAATAATCACATTTTATTGCTTTTCAGCCTGAAATGAAGACGGACACAGTTTTTGTTTTATCCAGCTGTATTTACTCCATATAGTACTCTATAACATCCAAGTGAAAGATATAACACCAACATGTCAGAATTTTTTTTTTTTTTTTTTTTTTTTTTAATAAAAAACCAGAATCACTGAGTAGGAAAAAGGATCACCCCCTCCTAAAATTGACTTGTAAACTCAATCAGGTGTAGCTAATCACCTTCTCAATGGCACACAAAGCCATTTGACTTTCAACTGTGATCAGCTGTGGTCATTTTGATTAACTCAGCATGAAAATAGCTTTCCTGAGCATTTTTCAGTCCTTGGTAGTGCAACTGAAGCAAATAATCAACCATGGGTGGCAAGGCACTGTCAAAAGATCTCCAGGATAAAGTTGTGGACAGGCACAAGTCAGGAGATGGATAGAGAAAATTTCAAAGGCTTTATCAATGCCTAGAAGCACAGTGAATTCTATTATTAAGAAGTGGAAGGTACACCACAGACCCTCCCTGGATCAGGACGTCGCTCCACACTGGATGAAAGAGCCAGGAGGAAACTGGTCAGAGAGGCTACCAAGAGGCCTACAGCAACTCTGAAGAAGTTGCAGGAATTTATGACAGAGAGTGGTCATTGTGTGCATGTGACAACAATATCACAAATTCTCCATAAATGTGGCTTGTATGGGAGGGTTGCAAGAAAAAAAAGACACCCACAACTGAGCTTTGCCAAAACACACCTTTAAGATTCTGAGCCCACATGGAAAAAGGTGTTATGGTCAGATGAGACTAAAATTTAATTACTTGGCCTCAACACCAAACGATATGAAAAATACCATCAAATTCTTGAGGAAATCTGCTGCCCTCTGCCAGAAAGTTGTCAATGGGAAGAAGGTTTACCTTCCAACATGACAATGACCCAAAGCACACAGCAAAACTGACCACACAGTGGTTGAAGGAGAAAAAGGTGAATGTCCTTGCATGGCCTAGTCAGAGCCCAGACTTAAATTGCAAAGTCTAGATGTGCAAAGTTAGTAGAGACATATCCCAACAGACTAAAGGCCTTCAAATTCCAAGGTTCACGCTAGTGGACTTTCCTCTTCAGCGTTTCCTCTTCACTGGTGGACTTTTCTCTTCAGAGTTTATTCTTCGCTGGTGGACTTTTCTCTTCCTCACAGGTTTTCTATGGGTTTTAAGTTGGGTGGAAAATGCTGAAAAACCTGATGGTGGAAATGGGCATTTTCAATGCTTGTGCTATTTTCTTATAGCCAATTCCCATTTTGTGAAGCTCAACAACCTTTTTCCGCACATCACAGCTATATTCCTTGGTCTTACCCATTGTTATGAATGACTAAGGGAATTTGGCCTATGTGTTACCACATGTTACCCTTATGAAACAGAAAGTCATGGTTGAACAATTTCCTGTTCCTAGTCACCCAGGTGTACTAAGAAAAAAAGTAAAATATCACTGAGAATATACTTCAAATATATCTTTCTCATATGAACTCATAGGGGTGCCAATATGATATCCACGAGACCAGAATATTTTTGTGAATTTTTTTTAGCAAAATATCAAAATGTTAAACAATAAAGACAATTTTTCAAAGCCTTCTTTGCTCATACTTACCAAGGGTGCCAACATTAGTGGAGGGCACTGTAAATAAAGTTCGTAGTATTTACATTATCCCATGACAAACACCCCCATTACAAGAGAACATGTCCAGAGAAGATTTAATTCATTGTAGCTGCGTGTCCATGCTGGAGTCAAATATATTATAGGTCACACATTTTTATGAAATTGTATGTGTAGGCCTACTGCAATTTCAGTTTTGTTTCTTAATTAAGGCAAACTGAAGTCAAGGCTTTCTATTGATAATGAAAACTATATGATCAGCTTGATCAGCGCTACCAGGTCATTGAGGTTAGCGAGCATGGACGTGCCTCTAATGAATGAAGGCTCCAAGATCGATACAAGTATAAAAAATAAATGGAGATGGGCTTGGCTCAGCAAAATGGGGGAGAATGAGAAGCCTTTTAGTTTGTGGGCCAAAAAAATCAAACAGCCAGGTATGTGTTTTTGCAAGGTATGCCACAAGAGACTTCAAAATGACAGTAATGGCAAAAAAGTGCTAACTCACCATGAATCAGAAGCTAGTCACAAGGCTCCCAGGGGCGTCGCTAAAGCTAATCATTCAGAGCTCGAGCCCCTTAGTTCAGCCTCAGGAACTATATATATTTTAAACAAACACAAACAAGAAGCAGGAACTGCCAATAAAAGCTATTAATCACAATAATATAGTTCAAACAATTTAATTATTTAAATAATTATTACACAACCATTAATTCATACTTTAATTATTAAACCAGTCTGTAATTTAAATGCACATTATATATTTGTTATCAGTGGTGTCTCTACATCTACATCTGGAACCAATATTCCATTTAAATTTAAACTAGTTTCTAAAGTAACCAAACTTAACATTTACACCTAGTCAACCTGACATAGTCTGCTTTGTATTTTTGTTTGTGTGTGTTTTTCAGATTCCATCAAACTAGAATAGACCAAATGAGTAAAATGTAGTAGTAATATTGTAGCTGTAATACTGCAAGAATGTAATGTAATGTAACGAATAGCTCCCACTTTAACTCCTGCTTGGCTAGAATGAAAATCTGCAGCTACACAGGCTCTTTGTGGATAAGATTTGTGACCCGTTCTGGGATTTGATAAAACACTAAAAAAAAAAATAAATAAATAAAAAATAAAAAAGTAAGTTTAATTTATTTAGCACATTTATCATACCCAAGGTCACTTTACAATAAAAAAAAAAAAAAAAAAAAAAAAAAAAAAAACATAGAGACAAAAATAATAATAAACAAAGACAAATATGGCTCACTGTGTGTGTGTGTGTGTGTGTGTGTGTGTATATATATATATATATATATATATATATATATATATATATATATATATATATATATATATATATATATATATATATATATATATATATATATGAAAATTAATAACCTGAACATTCTTCTCATTGATTGGTCTTTGTTCAGTTTTTCAATTACAGTTTTCTCATTTTTAAGTAATTATATAGATATATATGATTGTGTAGCGATATGTGTGTTAGCGATATATTAAACTCTTATTAGCTTTTAAATCAGAAAACTGCCAAGTCAAGATGCTGCCTAGAACCTACAGGAATAGCATGTTTCCAATTACATTAATATGATAAACTAATTTCCATAACAAGGATTTAACAAAGTGTTTATTTGCGTATCATCACTAATAATTTATCAGTCACTTTCACAAAACAGATCCACAATTATAAAGCAATACAGGTCTTCATAAATAAAGACTAATTAATAGTGAAGTGAAATTTTGGCTTTATTCTACAAAGAATAAAATGACTTAACCTCCAATATTGTGTTCCTTAGAATAAACTGTTACCACAACTTATTGTCAGTGCAAAAATGATGGTTATCTGACATCACAGACAGGTGACTGAAGATGAAGATGAATGCAAACATGTAAATAGCTCCATCTTGTGAGAAAAGCACGGCTCTACTCCAGTCATGTGTAGTGCTTTTTGTACAGTGTAGTTGGGTTTCCTGTCACTGTGGGCCTCAGAGCGCAGTAGTACAGTGCAGAGTCTGTCACTGCAGCAGAGGAGATGAGCAGATCCACTTTCGTATTTATTTTATCAAGTTTTATTGACAGTTGTGGATGAGGTGGTTGAGACTCTGTGACATGTGCACTGGCTTCATTGATCAGCAGCAGAAACTCTGGTCTTGATCCAGGTTTTTGTCGATACCAGTAGAGACTGTAAACTGATCCAGTATATGTGCAGGACAGTGTGGTGTTGCTGCCTTCAGTTACAGATATTGTGGTTTGTTCTGGTTTAATGCTGTTGTCAACACCATCTGCTATAAAGATATTAAAATATCATTACCATTTATTATTAATAAACTAATATAAATAAATAATTGCTCTTTTTCTGTATTTTAAAACGTGAGTTTTAAAACAAGTCACATGCAATGTATATGACTTACCAATATCAGCAATAGTGAAGAAAAGCAAAATGAAGAATAACATTGTTATTCCGAGTGTGTAGTTCAGAAATAAATGGCATTGTATGTGAGATTGTCTCTGATGTCTACACATGTAGCTCCACCCACTCTTATTTACTCATATTCGTGACAACTCAGCTTGATTTGGCCACTCCTAAAGTTCCTGCTATTTCTTTGATAGGTCTGTATTTAAACATAAAAGGAAAAGCTAAATCCACCATTTCCACAGTTTCTTTGTTCATCTGTTTCACCTGTTCAGTGTTCCTACACTCTCAGAAAGGATGTGTTAATATCCTACACATTTTTGTGTTATTACTATTTCAACACGTTGTGTTAAATTATTCAATAAATGTGTTTTTAAAAAAAAAAGAAAAAAATTCACACGAGTGACCAACACGTGTTAAATTATTGTCCAATCACGTTGCGGACTGCGCTGCTGCCGTCATCATCCAACTCTGAACTCGTCTCAAAGTGAATGTTTGTTGCTTTAAGCTTTTGATGAGAGGGATTAAAATCTTTGCGTGGAAGGGGCAGCTGCCACTGAGACCTGTCACTCGACCCGTCGCCGCTAATGACAGCTGCCACTCGACCTGTCACAGATATACACGCCTGTCACTCGACCTGTCACAGATATACGCGCCTGTCACTCAACCTGTCACAGCTATACACGCCTGTCACTCGACCTGTCACAGATATACGCGCCTGTCACTCGACCTGTCACAGATATACGCACCTGTCACTCGACCTGTCACAGCTGTATGCACCTGCCTTGCGCCTCTCACTCGTATAGCCCACCACCATATGCCTCTGTCACATGACCCATGTCACAGTTATATTTTCTTAGGTAACTATTAAGTAATAAAAGATGACTAGGAAAACAAATTCTGATTCTAAAAGGTATGTTTTGTCATTAAAATCTAACAATGTTTAGGTTAGATTTGACAATACATTTCAATGTAAATGATAATACTGTTACTATAGACCTATATTGCATTAATCTCAAATACACACTGATGTAGATTTGCAACCGAGCTATACAACAGTAACCTACAAAAATGACACAGAAATGCAATACATGTATATACAAAGAATGTTTATTAGTTTTTTCAGTATTTCACCAACAATTTCTTGTAATAAAACTTCCCAAAAGTCCCCACTGCAATTTGCATGCATTTCTAAGACCAGAAATAAGTGTTATTTACATACAGGTGCATCTCAATAAATTAGAATGTCGTGGAAAAGTTCGTTTATTTCAGTAATTCAACTCAAATTGTGAAACTCGTGTATTAAATAAATTCAGTGCCACAGACTGAAGTAGTTTAAGTCTTCGGTTCTTTTAATTGTGATGATTTTGGCTCACATTTAACAAAAACCCACCAATTCACTATCTCAACAAATTAGAATATGGTGACATGCCAATCAGCTAATCAACTCAAAACACTTGCAAAGGTTTCCTGAGCCTTCAAAATGGTCTCTCAGTTTGGTTCACTAGGTAAGCCACAAACATTAATTGCCAAAGAAGCTGGCTGTTCACAGAGTGCTGTATCCAAGCATGTTAACAGAAAGTTGAGTGGAAGGAAAAAGTGTGGAAGAAAAAGATGCACAACCAACCGAGAGAACCGCAGCCTTATGAGGATTGTCAAGCAAAATCGATTCAAGAATTTGAGTGAACTTCACAAGGAATGGACTGAGGCTGGGGTCAAGGCATCAAGAGCCACCACACACAGACGTGCCAAGGAATTTGGCTACAGTTGTCATATTCCTCTTGTTAAGCCACTCCTGAACCACAGGCAACGTCAGAGGCATCTTACCTGGGCTAAGGAGAAGAAGAACTGGACTGTTGACCAAAGTCCTGGTCCAAAGTCCTCTTTTCAGATGAGAGCAAGTTTTGTATTTCATTTGGAAACCAAGGTCCTAGAGTCTGGAGGAAGGGTGGAGAAGCTCATAGCCCAAGTTGCTTGAAGTCCAGTGTTAAGTTTCCACAGTCTGTGATGATTTGGGGTGCAATGTCATCTGCTGGTGTTGGTCCATTGTGTTTTTTGAAAACCAAAGTCACTGCACCCGTCTACCAAGAAATTTTGGCGCACTTCATGCTTCCTTCTGCTGACCAGCATTTTGAAGATGCTGATTTCATTTTCCAGCAGGATTTGGCACCTTCCCACTCTGCCAAAAGCACCAAAAGTTGGTTAAATGACCATGGTGTTGGTGTGCTTGACTGGCCAGCAAACTCACCAGACCTGAACCCCATAGAGAATCTATGGGGTATTGTCAAGAGGAAAATGAGAAACAAGAGACCAAAAAATGTAGATGAGCTGAAGGCCACTGTCAAAGAAACCTGGGCTTCCATACCACCTCAGCAGTGCCACAAACTGATCACCTCCATGCCACGCTGAATTGAGGCAGTAATTAAAGCAAAAGGAGCCCCTACCAAGTATTGAGTACATCTACAGTAAATGAACATACTTTCCAGAAGGCCAACAATTCACTAAAAATGTTTTTTTTATTGGTCTTATGAAGTATTCTAATTTGTTGAGATAGTGAATTGGTGGGTTTTTGTTAAATGTGAGCCAAAATCATCACAATTAAAAGAACCAAAGACTTAAACTACTTCAGTCTGTGGCACTGAATTTATTTAATACACGAGTTTCACAATTTGAGTTGAATTACTGAAATAAACGAACTTTTCCACAACATTCTAATTTATTGAGATGCACCTGTATGTTTTATAAATATATCACTATAAATATGTATAAACATGTACAGTACTGGTCAAAAGTTTGGACACATTACTACTTGTAATGTTTTACACAGATAATGAGCTGAGATTAGGAGCACTCTCTTAAAGGGAGTGCTCCTAATCTCAGTTTGTTACGTGTAAAAAGACACCTGTCCACAGAAGCAATCAATCAATCAGATTCCAAACTCTCCAACATGGCCAAGACCAAAGAGCTGTCCAAGGATGTCAGGGACAAGATTGTAGACCTACACAAGGCTGGAATTGGCTACAAGACCATCGCCAAGCAGCTTGGTGAGAAAGTGACAACAGTTGGTGCGATTATTCGCAAATGGAAGAAACTGTCAGTCTCCCTCGGTCTGGGGCTCCATGCAAGATCTCACCTCGTGGAGTTTCAATGATCATGAGAACGGTGAGGAATCAGCCCAGAACTACACGGGAGGATCTTGTTAATGATCTCAAGGCAGCTGGGACCATAGTCACCAAGAAAACAATGGTAACATACTACGCCATGAAGGACTGAAATCCTGCAGCGCCCGCAAGGTCCCCCTGCTCAAGAAAGCACATGTACAGACCCGTCTGAAGTTTGCCTGAATGATTCAGAGGAGAACTGGGTGAAAGTGTTGTGGTCAGGTGTGGTCAGATCTCTTTGGCATCAACTCAACTCGCCGTGTTTGGAGGAGGAGGAATGCTGCCTATGACCCCAAGTCATAACACCATCCCCACCATCAAACATGGAGGTGGGAACATTATGCTTTGGGGGTGTTTTTCTGCTAAGGGGACAGGACAACTGCACTGCATCAAAGGGACGATGGACGGGGCCATGTACCGTCAAATCTTAGGTGAGAACCTCCTTCCCTCAGCCAGGGCATTGAAAATGACCTTAATGACATGGAGAGGATCTGCAAAGAGGAGTGGGACAAAATCCCTCCTGAGATGTGTGCAAACCTGGTGGCCAACTATAAGAAACGTCTGACCTCTGTGATTGCCAACAAGGGTTTTGCCACCAAGTACTAAGTCGAAGGGGTCAAATACTTATTTCCCTCATTAAAATGCAAATCAATTTTTAACTTTTTTGAAATGCGTTCTTCTGGATTTTTTTGATGTTATTCTGTCCCTCACTGTTAAAATACACCTACCATTAAAGTCATAGACTGATAATTTCTTTGTCAGTGGGCAAACGTACAAAATCAGCAGGGGATCAAATACTTTTTTCCCCCACTGTGTATATTTTATATATATATATATATATATATAATGTATGTATGTATGTATGTATGTGTATGTGTTGTATTTATTAATATAAATTTTTTGTGCCCCTCATGTAGCTTTAACAGATTACATTGCTATACAATATGTGAACATATGAAAAATATTACAGAATTGAGACTACCTCGTTGTAAATAACAATCCTAAAAATGATACAGCTATAGGATATAAGTAGTAAAATGGTTTGCTTAGTAATTTGTAATATTTACCAAGATCTCTTGATCCTCTATTACAAGGTCAACCAACCAGCCCTTCTTCAAGGGTGCCAATGTTCTATAAAATCAAAGTGACATTAAAACATATACTGTACTTTTTTAATGAAAAATATATAATTTAAGGTATAACATACTTCTCAAAGGTATGCACATTGTTAGTGTCACTTCCACAGCTGAATGATGTTTCCTCTGTGATCGTTTCAAGGCTGATGCCAGCGCAGTCAGAATGCAGCCATTTTTTTGCAAAGGTCACACTGAATCCAGTCCAGTGACTGGATTTGTGGGTGCATTACTCTGCATACAGATAAATGATAACAATGAGTGTAACTGCTTAATCAAAATTGTAGATCATATGGAAATTAAATAGTCATCACATACTTTGATCGATATTTTTGATAAATGCAAACTCCAGCATCTTGGGCCATACAACTGGTCTGTGTTGCACTCTAGACTATTTTGACTTCGGGTGGAAAGTCCTAGGATAAACTTTCATGTTAAGCTTTGCATACCCCGTAAACAGTAAACTTTTTAAATTCCAAGGGTTACCTCTGGTTGCAGATGTTTCACCATGCATGAGGCATGGTAAAGACGAAGGTATCCCATCTGTTCAGTGTGCAGCATTCCTGGCACATTTTAATACTTTTAGCTTCCATCTCTGCCATCTACTCCAAAAATGATTTAACAGAATCAGTTATATTCATCAAACATTTATTATATTAGAGAATATATAAACAACATCAACATAATACAGTTACCGCACTGTGCATACGAAAACACCACAGTTCCTTCCATCGTCTCTCTGCCATTGCTTTGGACTGGACACAGTCCAATCGTCCAAGGATGCAATATTTCTAAAAGCATCTCCGAAAACAAAGTACTTTAGTGTATAATGTAAATAATTTATTATTTTAATTTTATTATAATTTATTTTAATAATTTATTATGCAATAATGTATTATTTATAAATCATAATGTATTGGGCACAATTTTTAATTATATGAAACCATGTGTGAAAATAATAATTACAATAAGAAAGTCTTACTTCAGAATTTCCATGTCACGGTTGGGTATTGTCAGATATTGACTGGTGTTATCATAAACTCTGATGTTTTTGGTAGTCATGTCAAAAACATGTAAAGTAAAAATAACTAACATCTTTTACATATGAAAAAGCAGTCGCTAGTGCATTATAATAGTGGTCCAGTTTCAAGCAGCCTCAAGCACAAAGGAAAAAAAATAGTAATACTTCATTAGTATATCATTTGATGTTACCCAAAGAATGAAGTGGCATCCCCTCACTGGGCTATCTCCAGATCCAACAATTCTTGGCAAAAGTGTTTTCTGGATCTCTGAATCACACTGAAATGAAACAAACAAACAGGAAACATTCACTTCTGAGACATTTATGACACTATTATGTCAAACTATTAGTCTTGATGCTTATGCCGAAAAAAAGATGTGTATTTTGTTTTGCACATTTTGTAAATACCACAAGAACTTTCAAGTGCACGTCTGACACAGTTGCATTACTCTGCCAATCTCTGTGCCATAGAATGAATGTGTCTGTGTTCAAGGCCACGACCTGAAAGGCAAAACCACAGGTTTTAGTCTTTATATAACAACCTATAAATGGCACAGGTAAGTCATAGGTTCAGTGTGAATAACTTACATAAATACAAAACTTGCTCTCATCTGAAAAGAGGGCTTTGGACCACTGGTCAACAGTCCAGTTCTTCTTCTCCTTAGCCCAGGTAAGATGCCTCTGACGTTGTCTGTGATTCAGGAGTGGCTTAACAAGAGGAATACGACAACTGTAGCCAAATTCCTTGACACGTCTGTGTGTGGTGGCTCTTGATGCCTTGACCCCAGCCTCAGTCCATTCCTTGTGAAGTTCACTCAAATTCTTGAATCGATTTTGCTTGACAATCCTCATAAGGCTGTGGTTCTCTCGGTTGGTTGTGCATCTTTTTCTTCCACACTTTTCCCTTCCACTCAACTTTCTGTTAACATGCTTGGATACAGCACTCTGTGAACAGCCAGCTTCTTTGGCAATGAATGTTTGTGTCTTACCTAGTGAACCAAACTGAGAGACCATTTTGAAGGCTCAGGAAACCTTTGCAGGTGTTTTGAGTTGATTAGCTGATTGGCATGTCACCATATTCTAATTTGTTGAGATAGTGAATTGGTGGGTTTTTGTTAAATGTGAGCCAAAATCATCACAATTAAAAGAACCAAAGACTTAAACTACTTCAGTCTGTGGCATTGAATTTATTTAATACACGAGTTTCACAATTTGAGTTGAATTACTGAAATAAATTAACTTTTCCACGACATTCTAATTTATTGAGATGCACCTGTACATCCTTAGTCTCTTCCACAATTTGAGCAATGTGGCAATTGACAGCCTTAAAAAAAAGATGTTTTTTTAATATATAAACATATGTGGGTTGCTATCACATATAAACATATAAAATTTATGGATAAGACAACTTTTATAATGTTTTATTGCATTTCATACTTACATTATCAGATAGCCAAGGCATTGCTATACTGCTTGTGTCACTCAACAGATGTGGGGGGAGAACAGATTTCAGGTCCCGCAGATACAAAATGGCATAGGAAGAAATCCTGGCAATTACTTCATTGTCATTCCTCTTGACAGTATACAGTTTGGTGATTGTCTCCTAATGTTGAAAAAAGTACAGTGAAATACTATTAACAGTGCATGTTGATAGTACTGTTTTATTTGTTATTGTTGTTCATGGTTGTCAGTTGTGTGAAACTTCCAATGTTGCTACCTTGTGCCTCTGCTCAATGGGGAACATTGCCACAGAAAACTTCTTCCCCTCCTCAGGCACACTGTCCACTTTTGCTGGGACATGTGGATCTCTGCCCTGTTGTTCTGTTGGTTGTGTGATTGTTTCTGCAATTATTTATGAATACATTACTCCACAGTAAATATTACAGAACAGCTATCATAAAAAAATTGATGTGTAACAGCACACATTACTTCAATTATGATTACCTTTTTGGCCACACACCAGTTTGCCCTGTAGTCCTAGTTGTATGTTTTCATCTGTACGTTTCTGCATTTCCTTCAGAAATGCAAAGTTTTTCATGGCATTATGAAGATGGAAATACAGGCGTTGTGAAAACATGTAGTGGGTATTTTTCATCTGATACAATAAATTCCGGCTTGAGGACAGCTCCCTATTCACTTGCTCAGCTTCTGCAGTGTTGATTAGAGAAGCCAGTTCAGGGATTGCTTTCAGACTCCGCAATTTCTCCTTTGGTCTTTTTTTGCTCGTCTGGTGGAACCGATCATAAAAGGAGAAGCGGTCTGATGTCCCAGTTTCTGGATGTGGTTGTGAAAATTGTTCCGTTGTTGAGTGTTCTAGGTTGAGTCTTGTTTTCTTCTTTATGTTGTCGACCCAGTCAAAATTTACCCTCAACTTCCCAGCGGATGCCAATGATATGTTTGCCTCTGCTGGCTCACATACCCTCCCATCATGTGGCTGGAAAAATCGTTGCTGTGTACGATTGTTGACATGTCTGGCAACGTGTCCAGCAATGTCACATATGTACACAGTTGGAGGGTGTTTGAAACTCAGTAGGGCATCCCCATGGTCTCGAGCGGACTCCTGCCACCATAAAGGTGATGCATAGTACACCACTCCATGGGTGCATCCCATGTGTAACACTCCACCTGTATTACAACAAATATGACATGTAACCTTAATTTATGGAACAGAGTTGGTGAGTTTAACCAAAAAGATACTGTATACTGACTAAAGAACATATCTAATATATTTATCCCTACCATAAATTATATACATGCCATAGAGTAACAAAACCCATCTTACCTCCAGCTTTTTTGAGCTTCACAAACATTTTGGAATAAACATCCTTATAAAGGAGAAGCTCCTCAAGCCTGTTTATCATGTCAGCGATTGATCCACTGGGAGACACTCCGAGGACATTGCAGGCTTTTGTCAGGTCATCCTTTTTTCGCTACTCAAATGATAATTTATATTAAAAATGTTTAGGAATTCAATATTTGATATATGACAAATGCAGAGTAAGACAATGCACTTCGAAATGGATTGCCAGGTGCATCTACAGTATGGAATTTGTAAGGTTAAAATTCTGTCATATATTAAGTACTAAAAAAATACATGGCTTCAACTGCAGGTCTTTTGCAGTCACTCGAGGGTTTTTCACAACCTGCCTTCTCAGAAATCTGGTTGCAGCCAGTGATAGCTTCCTTTTTCTGCCCCCTACAGGTATTTCATGTATTTTCTGCCCCTAGCCAGTTCAAGTATTTCATGTGTTCCAGCTCAAGCACATCTGGTGAAACTAATGAAGCCCTTGATTAGCATCAAGTCTACGCAGCCCCATACACTGTGTGTTCTAACACCTTTCTATCATAGCCAGCATTAACTTTTTCAACAAGTTGTGCTACGGTGGCTCTTCTGTGGCAGACGCCCTTATCCAGAGGAACTTATATTTTCATTTCATTTATACATCTGAACAGCAGAGAGTTAAGGACCTTGCTCAAGGGCCCAACAGTGGTTGGATTTAATCTTAGTTGTAATCTTACTGAACTTAATTATTTGTTGATGGATGGATTTATTGCAATGAATCATGGTGAAAACCTATTAAAATATATTTTGGAGCACAAAAAAAGTAGATATGTGAAATTACTGTGATGTGTAGTTGTGTTAATCCTCTATTTTATTCTACTTCTCTGTTTCTTTCTACTTATGTTGCCACAGCTGTTGTTTGTGTCTGTGGTAAACTGATAAGTTTGTAAAGGAAGTATCTTTGATCTTCTGTGGTTTTAGTAAAAATTGGGTTTTTGTACATCCTTTCACTGACTCTGTATTACTGTGCTACTACACTAAGAGCACAGTGATAGAGTGCAGAATCTGAGAGCTTTAGACCTCTGATAGTAAGTTCAGTAGAGTCTCTGGTTGTTTTTGTCTCTAATCGAGTGTCAGTAGGAGTGCTTGCTAAACTATATGACCTTGCACCTTTATACAGTAAAAACTGTGGTGCGCTGTTAGGATATTGCTTGTACCAGTAAAGCCGAATGTCATCGCTGTTTGACTCATATGAACACTTCAGAGTAACAGTGTCTGTTTCTTTCCTGACGATGTTGGCATTTTTGTCTGTTGGTACAATTTTATCTCCAAAACTGCCTGTTGTAAGGAAGAACAAAAATAAATCAGTGAAGCAGTTTTAAAACAAAATATTAGTTTATGAAATTAAGAAATTGCTATATTACAACATAAAAAAAGTTTTAAACTCTAATTACCGTATTAATGAATAGTTTGAATTAACTGATGATACTTAATTACCTGTTGCTACAGTGAGAATCAGTGGTATGTATCTCATTATATACAGTAAGTTGTACAGTTGAGCCATTTCTGAACACAGCTCTGTGAGGATTCTGTATAATAGTGCTGTATGTGCTGAATTTTACACATGAGGGAACACATCTCTAGAAGGCCACACCCAGGAAGTGCTGTTATTGTCAGCAATAGTCACAGAATAGTAATAGTATATTATATTATAGCAATTATATATATATATATATATATATATATAATTATCATTATCATTAATGCCTCAACCTCTCTATTATTTCCTGCTACTTCTTCATTTTATTATAGACATTTAAACGTCTTAAAAACAGACAACTTCAGCTGAATTCCTTCTTCATCAATCTCTTTCTTTATCAATGCAGAAGTGCTTTTAGTGAAACACTACTGCAATTGCTGAAAGAGAATTCATTTAATAAAAGTCAAGGGTCAAGTGCCCAACTAAAGGGGACACTAATCACCATAATGGTGACTTCAAACTTACCATTTTCAGTAAAACATCAACATTAACTAGAGCTAAACCTCTGTTAATTCTCAATAAGAACTTTTGTACATGTATAAAAGAAAAGGAAAACTGGTTTGTAACAAGTGAAGATGGTAATGCTGGTTTTGGAGTTGTTTAAGCATCTTCTGGTGAGATCTGGAGAGATTTAATGTGTTGTTTTATTTGCAGTTGATTTCATCTAAAGGTTCATTCACACATACAGTGACTCGCAGCGACAAAGCGACCAGAGACCATTCATTTTCACTGAGAGCTGATGACATGAGCTACAACGACCAGTGGCGACTAGATGTGACAAAGTTGAGAAAAGTTTAACTTTATGCAAATTTGGAGCGAATCGGCGCCATTGCCAATAGCCAATTAGCTTAGCTTAGGGTCTTAGCGGGTTTAAAGCAAATAAATAAATAAATAAACAAACAAACAAACACTCACTTTTTGTTGCAATTGAGCAAAATCCCAGTGTAGCTCCTATCTTGGGTGAAGTGTCCGGCTTGTCGCTGGTTCAGCACCTGGGAGACAGCAGCACCAAGCCGAACACAGGAAACACAGAGGCTGCGGCCAAAAAGCTGATCATGACCATCGAACATATAGTGAATAACACCATGATGTTGACGCTCACTTACTGAGATAGGAGCTACACTGGGATTTTGCTCGATTGGATCAAAAAGTGAGTGTGTTCCATTATTATTATTTTGCTTTAAACATGCTAAGGCCATAAACTAAGCTAAAGTATTTGGCGCTTGCACTTTTGGCGCAGATAGACGGCCATAATGGCAAAGAGCACCCACTCTTCATCTCGTAGGATATGCTGCATATATACACTGGTGAATTTTATATAAGATCGCGCTCCCTCCAGAATGTTTAATTTTAGTGACAAGAAAACTGGTTTGTTGTCAAAAGTGGAATGCTAGTTGTGCCACCCATGTTACTATGACAACCAGTAGCAGGAACGTCTACCGGCGACTTCATAGTATAGTGACTGGTGACTTGCAGCAATAAAATCACTGCGAGTGAACGTACCTTAAAAGGTGCATTCACACATACAGCAACTCGCAGTGACAAAGCGACTGGAGACCATTCATTTTCAATGAGAGCTTGTGACTTCTGGCAACATGAGTGACAATGACCGTTGGTGACTTGATCTGACAAAGTTGAGAAAAGTTTAAATTTATGCAAATTTGGAGCAACTTGATGCATCGACTACCAATGGGAGTGAAGACAATAGAGCGCATGTCATCTGCCTCTTGTCAGATACTGTAATGCAGAAAACATAGAGGAAAGGCTAATTTTAGCGTTTAGCAATTGGCCGATTTTATATGATCTATCTGCATACAGAGACACACACAAAAAAAAAAACGATGCATGGAAAAACGTATCCAGCATCATGGGCATTCCAAGCTGATTAATGCATTTAATAGCTTAACAGTTTTTAATCATTAATCGTGTCGACCATGTGTGGCATGACAAATAGCTCAATCCAATTTGGTCCATTAAATCTTAAAAGAATGCATTTCAAACATATAGCTATAGTACCAGTCAAAAGTTTGGACATGCCTGCTCGTATTATTACTATTATTACTGTTGTCCACATTTTAAAACTACTCACCAGGCAGCGATGAAGTCATCAAAACTATATAAAATAAAAAAAAAAAAGAAATTAATTTCAATCAAAGTCTTCAGGATCATGAGAAACATCGATTCAGTCAGGCATGTCTTTTGACTGGTGCTGTAAATCAACACAGAAATTTCCATATATGTGATTTTGTAATATCATACAGGCCTATATATAAAGGTATCTGTGTATGTGTGTTTGTGCAACCTTTTCTAATGGAGGATGCACAAAAAAGTGGAAGAACCTTCACAATGTTTACAGATGTGAACTAAATAAAATAAAAGACAGGAAAGGTGCCTCAGCAGCAGACATCACTAGACCCTGGAATACAGTGGCATCATGGGCTTCCAGTGGTAACATGACTGAAGGGGTTAGGGAGCCCATGATGTCATATGAAGTGCAGAGACAGGGAAAGGGGAACTGGAAGGGAACAGCAAACAGAAAGGCAGAACCAGGCATCAGCCAGCCAGACAGATCCAGCCAGAAGCCAATCACATTGTCGGAAAATGAGGCAGGAGTTACAACAGTCTCCCCTAGGCAAATCAAAAAGGCAAGGCACAATGACTTTATTTGAAAAATGTCTCACTGCAGCCTTGGACAGGACAGAGGCTGCATTCCACCAGCAGAGGACCCTGATTAACTTTTTTTCAAGACCCTGTTCCCACAACTAAAAATGTTGCATTCTAGCTGGAAAAACAGTGTAAAATTTCAGATTAACAAATTAATTTATGAGGCCCAGTGCAGTCAGGAAGAGGAGGAGAGCAGGATACAGCTGACAAGGCCATGAGGGGTGTTGGTAAGCTCATTTACTCTTGTGGTCTTGTCAGTTGTACTCTGCAACATTTGTCATGTTAATATTTCCTTGTCTTTGGGGGTGTTTTTTGTTGTGTTTTTTTTGCCCACATATACTGTCTAGGTTCATAATTTGGCTGTTCAAAAGTTCACTCATATAAACTCACACATATACACACAATTTTATGAACAGCGGGGTACAGCTGATAAGGACAAAGGGTGTTAGTAAGCTCATTTAACCTCATTGACTTGTCAGCAGTACTCTGCACTCAGTGTTCTTTTTGTTAGGGTGTTTTATTTAGTTTGTGCATTAGAAATTGAAAAAAAATTATTCCATCCATAGACTTAACCATCTATTCCTTTTCTGTGGATGCTGTAAAGTAAAATATACTTACCAAAATATTATTTATACTTATTATTCATATTTTATTTAATAATTTATGATTATACAGAATCACCCATTTTAGACTTTTAGAACAACTCAGATTTAGTAGATGAAAATATAATTTATACCCTTACCAGTTACAGCCATCCGATGATCAGAGAACACATCACATGTGGGCCATGGAAAAGAAAAAGTATGCATCCATTTATTGCTTTATTATGTTTATACGATGTTTATATTACCAGTTCGTTCATTTTGTTCACGAACTGCAAGTACCAGTTTGCTCAAAATCAGTAGGTCTACCACTCAGTCAGACTCAAATTAAAGGGCGTTCAATACATCCAAAATGTTCAATACATCCAACCAATGATATGCTCCTTCACAGCCAGCAGCCCACAGCAGTCTTTAAAAAGCAAGAAAAAGCTGCCAAAGCAGTTGTGTTTTACACGGGCAGGACTTAAGTGAACAAAAAAATATGAGACAGTACATGGAAGTGAACGAGAACGATTCGTTCCACTAACCTTGGCCTGGATTTTTCCACCTGACAGTTGTTTTTCCATCAGTTTTGTGGTTTAAACTAAACCTTTATAGTATATAATGTCAATGCAGTCTTTTTTTAAGTGTATTATATGAATGCCTTGTTTTTTGTTTGTTTCAAAAGTGTTGCATGGCGATTATAATGGCCAAAAATGGTAAATATCGCAAGTGTCAGATAATGTTAGTTAATCCTCTCTAATTAGGCATTTCTACATAGTTATCTAGCAGTGGTTATTTTATGTTAATGGTTGTCACTACCCAGTCTAGAGTGGATTGAGTATTAGGTGCCTTAAGAGTTAGCCAGGAATGAGACATACGCACATGAGTTAGCTGAAAGTGAAATATTGGGATACAGTATAAAAAATATGTACATTTTGTGAGTTGCTGTACACCACAAAAAATCCAGGGGCAACTTCAGGGTGGACAAAGGCCAAAACAATAAACAGAAAAACACTATTCTTAGGAACTAACTTACCTAGAAAAAGAAACACAAACAAAAGACAAATCTCTTCCCTAAACTCCTTACTCCTTACTTACTAAAAACAGAGTCCAAAACCCACATGCCACAGTCACACTAGGCTTTAGCACTCCATTGACTTCCATTCAAACGCATCCAGAAATGGCAGTCCGGAAACGCAAGCTCATGCATAGAATTTTCATACTATGCTGCACAATGAAAGTTTAAATTTGATTAACTCTGACCTGCGTAATCATATCACATGAAGACGTGTGACCAATAGATGATCGCGACATCACTGCATGACCTTTTTAGTTAAAAAATAATAATAAATTTCAAAAAAGGAAACACTAATTTCAGCAGCATTGAACTATCCTGTACAACAGCTTTAAAATATTATAAAAACAACTTATAAACTTGGTTTGTGGTGGTGTTCAAAACAGGAACAGAAGGTATATTTAACAGATGGAACCATAAAATAATTTTTTAATTGCTTCAAATATTGTCTGACATTTTACTGCTGTAAAACGTAATTACATATGAAAATTTCAGTGCCCTGTGGACAGTATTATTACATTACATTGTATAGTAATTATTTTTAGTTCTTTTGTAATTATTCATGTAGCTGTATGAGCTCATAATTGAAAGACTACATAGTGCATTATGCTTATAAAATGTATTTGGCACACCATAGGACCATATAAAAATGAACTGTTGCAAAAACATGGAAAAATTAAGAAAACTTTTTTATTGCATATTTGAACCATGAACAATTAACCAAATTACAGGCATGTATAACATAAGTCAAATCAATCAAATGCAATACAATATAATACGATATACTCTCCATTCATATCAATTTTAATCTAACATCTTTATGCTGACAAAAAAAAAAACATATACATGTTATGTCAACTACCTGTATAGAAACAAAAAGTAAAGACTTGTTGCATGAACTTGGTAATATTCTTTCTTATATTTTTGCTTTGCAAGAAACATGAAACAAGAAACTTGCAAGAAAAAATGGCGTGGACTCAGAGACACCTACACCTAGAGAGAAAAGGATAGAAAGAGAGAGTAAGAGAATTGGAGGAGGACAGAAAGAAATGGAAGTTTTTTGATATTATGTCTTTTATTGAACCCTTTGTTGGAGAAACAAGTGGGAATTACCCACAGCCTGAAATAGAACAATATCACCAGGCAGGGCTATGCAGCAGGCACCAGCAGCCAGCTCGTCAGTGCAGGCACCAGCAGACAGGTGCAGGAAGAAATGCAGAAGGGTTCCCACTAGTTTTGACCATAGAATTGCCAGTTTGTTATTTATTTTTATTTATTGTTATAAAATCATTGCAATCATGATATTATACCGGCAATACGGAATAATACGCAATCTTAACCTTTACGGAACAATACAGTGGGTATAGAAAAGAATCACCCCCCTTTAAAATAATCACATTTTGTTGCTTTTTAGCCTGAAATGAAGACGGACACAGTTTTTGTTTTATCCAGCTGTATTTACTCAGTGGACCTTATTTCACTTGCAAGTGAAAGATATAACACCAACATGTCAAAAATAAATAAATTAATTAATTATAAATAAATAAATAAATAAATAAATAAAACAGAATCACTGAGTTGGAAAAAGGATCACCCCCCCTCCTAAAATGATTTGTAAGCCCAATAAGGTGTAGCTAATTACGTTCTCAATGGCATACAAAGCCATTCGACTTTCAACTGTGATCAGCTGCGGTCATTTTGATTAGCTCAGCATGAAAAGAGCTTTCCTGAGCATTTTTCAGTCCTTGGTCGTGCAACTGAAGCAAACAATCAACTATGGGTGGCAAGGCACTGTCAAAAGATCTCCGGAATAAAGTTGTGGACAGGCACAAGTTAGGAGATGGATACAAAAAAATTTCAAAGGCTTTATCAATGCCTAGAAGCACAGTGAAGTCTATTATTAAGAAGTGGAAGGTATTTGGTACAACACAGACCCTCCCTGGATCAGGACGACGCTCCAAATTGGATGAAAGAGCCAGGAGGAAACTGGTCAGAGAGGCTACCAAGAGGCCTACAGCAATTCTTCAGAAGTTGCAGGAATTTATGACAAAGAGTGGTCATTGTGTGCATGTGACAACAATATCACAAATTCTCCACAAATGTGGCTTGTATGGGAGGGTTGCAAGAAAAAAGCCACCCACGACTGAGCTTTGCCAAAACGCATCTTGAAGATTCTGAGGCCACATGGAAAAACGTGTTATGGTCAGATGAGACTAAAACTGAATTATTTGGCCTCAACACCAAACGATATGTCTGGCGGAAATCCAATACAGCTCACCATCCAAATAACACCATTCGTACAGTAAAGTATGGAGGTGATAATATCCTGTTATGGGGGTGTTTCTCTACAGCAGGGAGTGCTTGTCAAGATAGAAGGAAAATGGATGGGGCAAAATACTGTCAAATTCTTGAGGAAAATCTGCTGCCCTCTGTCAAAACTGACCACACAGTGCTTGAAGGAGAAATGTGAACGTCTTTGCATGGCCTAGTCAGAGCCCAGACTTAAACCCCATTTAAAATCTGTGGAATGACTTGAAGACTGTCGTCCACAATCGGTCACCATCAAATTTAACTGAACTTGAGCAGTTCTGCAAAGAAGAGTGGGCAAATATTGCAAAGTCTAGATGTGCAAAGTTAGTAGAGACATATCCCAATGGACTAAAGGCTGTAATTAAAAAATTAAGGCAAATTAAAGCAAGGGGGTGATCCTTTTTCCAACTCGGTGATTCTGGTTTTTATTTTATTTTTTATTTTTTCTGACATGTTGGTGTTATATCTTTCACTTGGATGTTATAAGTTGCACTGAGTAAATACAGCTGGATAAAACAAAAACTGTGTCTGTCTTCATTTCAGGCTGAAATGCAATATACCCACTGTAAGCATACCTAATGATTTCTTTCTCTCTCTCTCTCTCTCTCTCTCTCTCTCTCTCTCTCTCTCTCTCTCTCTCTCTTTCTGTCGAGCTACACATGATACTCCTGAGATGCCAGTGATCCCAACCCCTTCTGCTCTCCGGACGTGCCTGGTCCACCTGATGCCCTACCTCTGGCTGGAGTTCTCATCAATTGGAAGTCACATGCTGTTGCTGAGGATGGTTCCACACAGTGCAGCCTAAATATAATTGAGATTACTGAGGATGATACCACTTAAAAACCATAAAGATGGCTTTGGACCTCAATTCATATGAACAGTTGTGCTATGATGGCTACGACTACAATTGCCACAAACAGTTTTGCACTGAAGTCCCCATCAGTGGAGAAGTTCAACAAAGCAGTCTTCATGTAAAACTGTAATGAATTTTCCTGTTTACACAACAGCACTATTTGACCATGTAGTATTGGCACATTTATAGAAGGGATTTATTTATAATTACACTATCCGGTGTTACCCAGATGAGGATGGGTTCCCTTTTGAGTCTGGTTCCTCTCAAGGTTTCTTCCTCATATCATCTCAGGGAGTTTGTCCTTGCCACCATTGCCTCTGGCTTGCTCATTAGGGATAAATTCATACATTTAAAATCTATATCCTGAATTTATATACTGTATTTCTGTAAAGCTGCTTTGGGACAATGTCCATTGTTAAAAGCACTATACAAATAAAACTGAATTGAATTAGCACTCAGGTCCCCAGCAGCCAGGCCCAGAAAAACAGGTGCATTGGATGAATTTGAGACTGAAATACTTCCCATTTCAAAAGAAAAAAAGAAAGATGATGTAACTAGCTTCCTTGACTGCATTCGACCAGCACTGTCATTTCTACTCAGAGAAAAGCAGAGTTAATTACAAATAAAAATAATGCAACTGATACATGAGGCAGAGTACATACCCCAGGTACATGATGCTTAGTTGCACTGAAGACCAATCAGACAAAGTTTATAGGAAAACACGTGGAAATTCTGCCAAACGCTATAGCACACAGTCAGTGTGAGGAAAAATGGATAAAATGGATATGCCAATTTTATTTGATTTTTTAAACCAGTAAAGGGGTTGAAACTGAAACAGTAACATCCTCTCGTGCTGAGCAGGAAAACAAGGTGTGTAAATATCTATATGAGTTCGTGAATATGTATAAGTTATGTGAATATGATATGAGTAGAGCATAAGGACAGATAACGCACTCTACATGGCTCTGTAGCAGATCAACTAAACTACAGTGATAGCTTAGCTTAGCTGTGCCTCCCCTTGGCTAGCAACAAAAAACTAGCCTATAGTCTTGTGTTAGATAAAAGTATGGAGATGGCTGTGGTGAACACGTACTTTCAGAAGAGGCAGGAACACAGGGTGACATATAAGAGCACACAGGTGGACTACATCTTATGTAGACACTGTAATCTAATGGAGATTAGCGATTGTAAAGTAGTGGTAGGAGAGAGTGTAGCTAGACAGCATAGGATGGTGGTGTGTAAGATGACTCTGGTGGTGAGGAAGATGAAGAGAGCAAAGGCAGAGCAGAAGACAAAGTGGTTGAAGTTGGAAAAGGAAGAGTGCTGTGCAGTTTTCAGAGAGGAGTTGAGACAGGCTTTAGGTGGTCAGGAGGTGCTTCCAGATGACTGGACTACTACAGCCAAAGTAATCAGGGAGACAGGTAGGAAGGTGCTAGGTGTGTCATCTGGAAGGAGGAAAGAAGACAAGGAGACTTGGTGGTGGAATGAGGAAGTTCAGGAGAGTATCCAGAGGAAGAGGTTAGCTAGGAAGAAGTGGGACAGTGAGAGGATGGAGGAAAGTAGACAGGAATATAGGAAGATGCAGCGTGAGGTTAAGATAGAGGTGGCAAAGGCCAAACAGAAAGCTTATGAGGACATGTATGCAAGGTTAGATAGTAAGGAAGGTGAGAGGGATTTGTATCGGTTGGCGAGGCAGAGGGATAGAGATGGAAAGGATGTGCAGCTGGTTAGAGTGATTAAAGATAGAGATGGAAATGTGTCGACAGGTGACAGGAGGGTGAGTGAAAGATGGAAGGAGTACTTTGAGGAACTGATGAATGAGGAAAATGACAGAGAGAAGAGTAGTAGAGGCAAATATTGTTGAGCAGGAAGTAGAAATGATTAGCAAGGGTGAAGTTAGGAGAGCTTTGAAGAGCATGAAGAGAGGAAAGGCGGTTGGTCCTGATGACATACTAGTGGAGGTATGGAAGTGTCTAGGAGAGATGGCAGTAGAGTTTTTAACTAGGTTGTTCAACGAGGTCTTAGAGAGTGAGAGGATGCCTGAGGAATGGAGGAGAAGTGTTTTGGTGCCGATTTTTAAGAACAAGGGAGATGTGCAGAGTTGTGGAAACTACAGAGGTATTAAGCTGATGAGTCATACAATGAAGTTGTGGTAAAGAGTAGTGGAAGCAAGGCTAAGGGGAGAAGTGAGCATTTGTGAGCAGCAGTATGGTTTCATGCCAAGAATGATGGAGAAGTACAGAGAGGGTCAGAAAGAGCTGCATTGTGTCTTTGTAGATTTAGAGAAAGCGTATGACAGGGTGCCAAGAGAGGAGCTGTGGTATTGTATGAGGAGGTCTGGAGTGGCAGAGAAGTATGTTAGAGTGGTGCAGGATATGTATGAGAGCAGTAGGACAGTGGTAAGATGTGCGGTAGGTGTGACAGAGGAGTTCACGGTGAAGGTGGGACTGCATCAAGGATCGGCTCTGAGCCCCTTCTTGTTTCCGGTGGTGATGAACAGGCTGACAGATGAGGTCAGACAGGAATTTCCATGGACTATGATGTTTGCGGATGACATTGTGATCTGTAGTGAGAGCAGGGAGCAGGTGGAGGAAACTCTAGAGAGGTGGAGGTTTGCTCTGGAGAGAAGAGGAATGAAGGTTAGTCGCAGCAAGACAGAATACATGTGTGTGAATGAGAGGGATCCAAGTGGAACAGTGAGGTTACAGGGAGAAGAGATAAAGAAGGTGCAGGATTTTAAGTACTTAGGGTCAACAGTCCAGAGCAACGGGGAGTGTGGAAAAGAGGTGAAGAAGCGTGTGCAGGCAGGTTGGAATGGGTGGAGAAAAGTGTCAGGTCTGTTGTGTGATAAAAGAGTACCAGCAAGAATGAAAGGAAAGGTGTACAGGACAGTAGTGAGACCAGCGATGTTGTATGGTTTGGAGACAGTTGCACTGAGGAAAAGACAGGAGGAAGAGTTAGAGGTAGCAGAGCTAAAGATGTTGAGGTTCTCTTTGGGAGTGACGAGGATGGATAGGATCAGGAATGAGTACATCAGGGGGACAGCACATGTGAGATGTTTTGGAGACAAAGTTAGAGAGGCCAGGTTGAGATGGTTTGGACATGTTCAGAGGAGGGAGAGTGAATATATCGGTAAAAGGATGCTGAGGTTAGAGCTGCCAGGCAGGAGGCCGAGAGGAAGACCAAAGGGAAGGTTTATGGATGTAGTGAAGGAGGACATGAAGGTAGTTGGTCTGAGAGAAGAGGATGCAGGGGATAGGGCCAGATGGAGGCAGATGATTCGCTGTGGCGACCCCTGAAGGGAACAGCCGAAAAGAAAAGAAGAAGAAGAAGTCTTGTGTTAGATAGCCAAAAAGTTTTCTATTTTATCGGTCTGGTAGTCCTGCAAACACCCGAGGCAAGTTGCATGCAGTCTATTTAGAAGTACGTTTTAATTTTTTTTTTTTTTTTTTTTTTATGGAGAAGAATCTGGGCTCAGCCCCGAATGATTAACAGTTCAGCTAACGCCCCTGGTAAGTGTAACATGAAAAGAAAGATTAAAAATAAATAACATATGAGATTAAGATAATAAGAAATCAATGAATGTCTCCCTTTCTCCTCTCATTGTGCGAGTACCGAATTGAGTTCTCTTTAGCGGCTTATTCTGCTTGGATGGTCAAATAAATACACACACACCCACACACGTCAAAATGCAGGTCTGGCTGAGTATTCATGTAAACACAGTCGATTATGTCTTAAGTGAATGTAAACAGTTGTGGAAAAAATCGGAGGTGTACTCTCTACTCTACACTCTACTCTGTACTCTCTCTCTCAGCCTATATAACTGTGGGGGAGAGGCATCAAATCATTGAAATGTCAACTCCAACTGGAGGACACAACATAGTGTGATACAATAACAAAACTGGTTAATTTGTATTTTCATACATTTGTAATATAATAAAAGTTCTACATATACCTCTATTAGGGTTGGGCGATATTTTATCATTCACGATATACCGGTAGAAATTCTCCCCACAATAAGAATTAGTCTTCCTGCGATAATAACGATAAAGCCTAGTTGATGACATATTTCTGTGTGCGACGGTCTGCAACCCATTCGCAGCTCACATGCAGAGTGAAAACAAGTATGGTGGAAGGTGGACGTGAAGCTGAGGAGGAGTTTATCGCTAAACGAGGCACCTGGTGTTTGGATTTTTACTGCGGTTTTTTTTATTCTTTTATGTAATTTGTATATTTTAGGAGCCTATCTGATGATGGGTAAGTTTTACTTTTAGATCAATATTTGTGTTTCGGAGGCTCTCAAGACTGCATGCAGCTATCACTTGTAGCCAAAAACAGTGGTGAGTGGTACTATATTTATATCGTCACTGATATCATTATCGCAGTAAATACCAGAAAATATCGTGATATAGTTTTAAGTCCATATCGCCAACCCCTAACCACTATATCCCTTTTTTTCATTGAAACCATTTTTTGATAGGAAACTAGTTGAGGTACTGATGACTGATGAAATAAAAATATGACTGATGAAATAAAAATATTAAATGGCAAGATGTAATAGTGGTATTTTTTTGTTACATTTATGTTGCCATTGGTTTGTGATGGTTAAAATATTAATATGCTCTTCACATTGACACTGAGCAATTGAAGTGAGTCATGTTTAAGTAATGCTAATAAGAATAAGTCTGTGATATTGTCTCAGTATATATGTACATAACTGTGTAAAGTGTTTGGAGATGACTTATGGAATTTGCCCTAGGTTTAAACAAGTCCATGCTTCACAAATAGCAGCAAAAAGGTTTTAGCAATAGTGCCACAATTTAAAATATTTATCAACAGCAGCAACATTACAATTAGGCAGTTTCTACGTTGTAATGCGGGAATGGGGCAGAATTCCCGCCTTGGAATCCCCTCCGACCCCTCCGACCCTTCCCATCCCTCTATTACAGCACGATTTGACAAGTACATCTAGAACAGGGCTGGGCAAACAACGGTGGGCAGTTTTTAAATGTATGTATTTAAATATTGTATTTGAGTTAAGATTTTTTTCCAAAATGTTTCAATGTTTTCATTGGTGTGAAGTGATTTGATAATTGTTAATATGTCTCACTATAGAAATAAGAATTGTTTTTTACTATTCCAAATGTTTTTGTTTTTGTTTTTTTTCCAGAAAAGTATTTTACTATAGAATCAGTTTTCATGTTTGTATTTATATACAGTGATATGCACAGTGGTAGAGATAAAAGAAACTGTGGAGGTGTTTTTTAAACTTACACTACAGTAGTAATTGTCAATTTTAAATATTTTTTAATAAATACAATGATTCCTTTTGATGCACACAGTATGAAGACTTTCACTCAGATTCTAAAATGTGATGTGTCCTTCCTGCCAAAACAAGTAGAACTCAAGTCTAGAACAGGTGTTCCCACACTTTTTTTTTCAGTTTATATTTTTAAGTAGAGCGTGATATTTATTTTCCTTATATGAATGAAATGTATTTAAATGCATTGACAACACCACACTTAAGATATCAAAACCATTGCCAATGCTAGTCATAAACTGGACTAAACTGTGTGTGTGTGTGTGTGTGTGTGTGTGTGTGTGTGTGTGTGTGTGTGTGTGTGTGTGTGTGTGTGTGTGTGTGTGTGTGTTCCCCACAACAGCCAAGTGGCTTTGCACGACCCACCCTATCCCACTCTGTGTCCCACTAGTGGGTCCTGACCCAAACTTTGAAAACCCCTGATCTAGAATTACTTAACAAGTAAGGTGACGATTACAGGACATCCTCTGCAGCTTATGTTGAAAGTTTAGTTCAGGTTTATTAACATATCATTATTGACCACTTGCCATTGGGTATCTACTCCATTCAGATAAAATTATTTATATTTGGAAACATTGGCTAATCATACTTTCAGCTTTGCAGTTTCAATCTGCACTTTTTTCTGTCATTTCTTTCAGGCTGAGGATGTTTAGAAAGAATTCTGACCCTGTTAGAGGGCCGAGGAGAAGGAGGGTGCAAACACGCATGTAACATTAAGAGTTTGTCTCCTCCTCCTTCCTGATTTGAAAACATTCCATCCCCAAAAAGATATGATACTTTAAATTATCTATAAATCATCACTGTAGGAGAATACTGCCAAAATAATTACATGGTAGTGATTTTATTTATGCAAAATGTTTTGTAGCAGAAGCTTTAAAAAAAAATTAAGGTGCCAGTGTCTCTATCGGCCAAGGAGTTCCCTGATGTTCTGAAAACTGCTTTTCCAAGACTGGGCAGAACTGATTTTGACTTGGCCAGGGTTGATAAAAAAAAAAAAATTAGAAGACTTAATGTTTCTCCTCTTTCACCAATTTGTGCTGAAAGCCAGCAGAGAGCTAAATCGGTCAGCTCTATATCTACTCCCAAAGGTACTGTACATTGACCATACCTTGAGCTAAATATTGTTTAATCAAAGACATTTTTATGCACGACCTACACATTCTGATTTTGACATTTCCTAATTTGAATATTACTGTTAATTTTTCTATTCTTGATCTTTTTTTTTTATACATAATGTTGGCTATAACTTGATTTTGGCTATGAGTGATCTTGAGATGTGTCTTGATATTAACTTGGTTTTTATAAAATTTAGTTTTATCGCTGTCTTCTCAGTTGTTTAAAAGAATATCAAAATGTTGTTCAATTTTCCAATAAAATATTTTTTAACATGATTTTTTTTTTTTTTTTTTACATTTAATTACCCCTTAGCAGATTCTGACTCATACAATTGAACTTATGTTTATTCTCTACCACTTAAAGGAGCAACAAGAAGAGTGTCATGTAAGGATTGTTTTTTTTTTTTTTTTTTTACAGATCTTACAGATTTGCGATGAACAACATTTAGCAGTTTACTGAGGGTGTAAAACATCCAGATGATGAAATCTTCTGTTGTTTAAAAATGTTGTTTTGGTTTGTTAGGATGAAGGCAGTGACTCTGGCCAAAGCCTGGACCAAGATGATGTAGGCAAAACCTGTTTATAGATTTATTGTGTACTTCAGACATCATACCATATTCTGTCATTTACCAGCAACTTGTGTATTGTGCTGGTATTTTGAAGGATGTACAGGTGGTCGAAACCTCAAACTCCCCGGGGCCTCATACAATGGAGAGGGATACAAGTTTACATAAGAGTTACTATACAAGTCATTTAATAAAAAGTTATTATCTATGGAAATTACCCAACATCAAAAGCAATTTTACTTTGAAATATAAAGATAATCAGTGGACATTGCAACATAACACTCATTAACACAGGGTGTTTTTACAGGTTGCACATGAATCTCATGATACAGAGATGGAAATAGAAAATGATACTGCTGATGTATTTGTTTTACCTTAGAGTTTAATACTAGGGACTATTAAAATGTAAATATTAAAGATTAATGTTAATCATAAGTAGACTGAATGGTCTTGCATTCTTAATGTTGCTTATAGGATTAGCGTGAGTGGCGTGTACTTCGTGCAAGACAAGACGAGGAATATCTTTCAAGTCTGCCAGCTGACCAAGACAGAGTAAGCACTTCCAGTATATATTTATAACTTTTTTTTTTTTTTTCGGTCTGTTTATACACGTGTTTGTGTTTGCATGTGAATTTGGCCTTTTTTTTAAAATTCACCCACAGGACCAGGCACAACGCAGAAAAGCAGATATGGAGAACAGATGCAAAGAGGCATGTGACTCATTTGTTGTTTAATTTAATCAAGCATAGACTGATATTTTACTGTGGTTTCTTGACAGGCTTTGGAAAGAAGGCGTCTCAATTTGAGCAGTCTGGCTGAGCCACAGGATGGCATCCCACTGCAAGTGAAATATCCAGATGGCCATTGTAACGATTTAACGTCGGGCAAGGAGGAAAAAATGCGGAGGCAGGCTCGATTCAACTCAGTCTCTGTTTTATTTTTATTGTTCCTTTTTTTTTTTTTTCCGCGCGTTTCGGCGCTTTTATTTCTCACACACACACACACATACCATAAAACAGTCCATAAGAATCCTAGCGTGTTGCCAGTCCCAAAGTGAATGTGAGAAGTGTCCATCAGTGTATATACAAAAGTAGTATAGTGATAAGCCAAAGGGCTGGAAAGGTAAGTCCACAAAAATAACTCCACGCTTCTCGTATGCTGATGATCACCAAATGGTCATAATGTGTGCCACGCCCCTAGTTGTTTGCCATGCTGCCTCCTTTATGCTGGCTGTTCATGTGACTGATCACATGACAGGTAGACCCAGACTCATGTAAAGACACACACATTAAAATAGGTAAGAGGAATAAAATGGCTAAGACATCATGTAAATCCATAAAACTCAAATATATATAAAACTATCATAATACATACTGAGTGGATTAAAACATGTGTCCTGTGTGACAGTGTCACAAGTTTATAAATGAAAGTATTAATTGACTCAGGGATGGTGCAAGTACAACTTGTATGCAATTCATAGACAGATTAAATATAGATACATATATAATGTAAACAAATCCATCTTTGATAATTATACAGCAGAGGAACATGGGTCAATAATGAGATTTGGTTTAGAGATTTCTGTTGTTCAGGTTCCTTGGATAAATAGAGTCTGCACCTATAAGGCTACTCGCTCGTCGTAGAGTAGAGCAAAGTTTTGGATTGAGGTGAAGAAAACAACTGATCTTCAGCTGTAAGTCTGTTCCCACTGTAAGCTCAGATTCCTGTTGGAACCCGATGCATTGTAGCTTATCCACCTCACGATTCAACATGTGCTGTCATAGATGCTTTTCTGCCCACCGTGGTTTTAAAGAGTGTTTATTTATAGACTGTTGTGCATGAAAATCCAGGAGTTTCTGAAATACTCAAACCAGCCCATCTGGCACCAACAAACATGTCACAGTCAGAGTTACTCAAATCACATTTTTCCACATTCTGATATTTGAGATGAGCATTAACTGAAGCACTTGACCTGTATCTGCATGATTGTATGCATTGCGCTGCTGCCATTTCATTGTTCATCTGTTTCATCTTTGTTTTATCTGTACGATCAAACTCGCATTTGGTTGGAGTGTTTCTAAAAGGCCATTGCCTTAGCTCACATCCAGCAAAGTAACATACATTTGTATGTACATACATATGTACATACATCTGAATGAAAAAATAAATAAATAAAGGAATGAATTAATCAATGAATGAAAATTTAACACAATGAATTGTGGGGAAAACTGAGCATAAAATGTCAGCAACTTTAAAGCAAAATAGTATTACCACCTCACTCAGTGGACCTGATAGTGTCAGTAAAATACTTTTTGAGCATGAAAAATGTAGATTTGTGAATTTAGTGTGACTGATCTGTGGTTGTCATGTTTAAACCCTCTTTATTTTAATTTGTTATTCTTTCAGCTGCATGTGTTATCACAACTTCTGTTTGTGTCTGTGGTTGACTGATAATTTGGTAAAGGGAGTATCTTTCATGTGGTTTTAGTAACTTTTATATCATGTTTATGTTTTTGTACAATCTGTCATTGACTCTGTATTACTGTGCTACGTCTCTAAGAGCGCAGTGATAGAGTGCAGAATCTGAGGGCTTTAGACCTCTGATAGTAAGTTCAGTAGAGTCTCTGGTTGTTTTTGATTCTAATCGTTTGTCAGTGGGTTTGTGCCCTGTAGAACTTGACCTTGCACCTTTATACAGTAAAAACTGTGGTGCGCTGTTAGGATATTGTTTGTACCAGTAAAGCCAAATGTTATTGCTGCTTGACTCATATGAACATTTCAGAGTAACAGTGTCTGTTTCTTTCCCCATAATGTTGGCGTCTTTGTTCGTTGGCCCAATTTGATCTGCAAAACCTCCTGTTGTAAAGAAAAAATAAGTATTTTTGAAAAGAAAACATTTCAAAGAAACCATAAACATTTCTTAATAAATGAATAGCTTAATGCTTCAAACATGTATATGAATTAATGCAATTAATTAACTGATGAAAGTTAATTACCTGTTGCTACAGTGAGAATCAGTGGTATGTATCTCACTAAGAACAGGAAGTGTAGTTGAGCCATTTCTGAACACAGCTCTGTGAGGATTCTGTATAATAGTGCTGTATGTGCTGAACTTTACACATCAGGGAACACATTTCTAGAAGCCACACCCAGGAAGTGCAGCAGTTGTAGTATAACTTTGTACAGATCATCACTTCACAGTATCAGTGACAGTAAGCTGAGTTAACAATACAACACTGCACCTGACTTCAGATCTTAACCATATTTTTGTGGTTTTTGGGTGGGACCCACGTCTCACTATTATCAAACTTATTTATATCAATATATATATTGAGTTTTTATAGTTATTAGCCGGTTTGATTGGTTTATCCTTGAAGTGCTTTATCCTGGTCAGAGTCTCAGTGGATGTGGAGCCTATCCCACGAACACTGTGCAAGAGGCAGGAATATTTTCTTGATACCAGTGGAGACTGTTGAATATAACAGTGACCTCTAGCTTTAGAAATAAATGGCAGTGTTGTGTATAGCGCCACCCACTCAAATGTATTCATATTCATGACATTCAGCTTCATCTCTACTCATTTAAAGTATGTCATCTTATACTGCACTGTTGGGCCTGGATTTTTAATTTTTTTTCATTTACAGCAGCCCTAAAGGTTAAAGCTGCAAAAACTGTTTTTAAATGTTCTACTTAATTTGTTTTGTCTGCTTCATTTAACACACCAAAACATCTGACAAAAAAATGATATGTTCAAGTTCAAGTTCAGTTTATTTGTATAACGCTTTTAACAATGGTCATTGTCCCAAAGCAGCTTTACAGAAATATATAAATTCAGGACATAGATTTTAAATTTATGAGTTTATCCCCAATGAACCAGAGGTGACGGTGACAAAAAACCTCGTATAATCTGTGCTTCCATGTCTCTGAAACGAACTAACCCTGGAACATAACCTGCTCCGGAGCAAGTTATCTTCAGAGAGCAAGTTGCCATGGTTACTCACATACCCAGAAAGTTACGTCCGTTTTTGGAACCGAAAGTTGAGGTTATCAGCTAACTTACCCTTAAACTTACCTGAGTATGTCACATAACCAGCTTTCTGGAATACCCCCCAGGTGTGTGCAGTCAGTGTGCTTGTTTAACATCCCAAATATATCTGGGGGAAAAATTTATATTTTCCATCAACAATAGAATATACTTGCACTAAAATGCCTTGAATTTGCTTATTTTATTTACTCCTTTCCTGTGATAACCAATATTTGGTTATTATTTCAGTTTCATATGTTACCACAATTTTTTGTTTGTGTCTGTGGTTAACTGATGACAAGTTGGTAAGAGGAAGTACCTTTGATCTTCTGTGGTTTTTACAATATTAGGTTTTTGTACAGGCTTTCATTGACTCTGTATTACTGTGCTCCTACTTGAAGAGCGCAGTGATAGAGTGCAGAATCTGAGATCTGTAGATCTTTGATAATAATTTCAGTAGATTCTGAGGTTGTTTTTGCCTCTAAACGAGTGCCAGTGGGATTGTATGCTGAAGTACTTGCTGATTTTGCACCTTTAAACAGTAAAAACTGTGGTGCTCTGTTAGGATATTGTTTGTACCAGTGAAGCCAAATCTGACTGCTGCTCGACTCATATGAACATTTCAGAGTAACAGTGTTTGTTTCTTTCCTGACAATGTTGGCATCTTCGTCCTTTGGCCCAATTTTATCTGCAAAACTGCCTGCTGTAAAAAAAAAAAGATAATAAATAAATATACATAAAATGAATTTGTGAACTATTTTTGTAAACATACCAAAACAATTATTAATTATTAAGAAATTAAGAAATTAATCCTTAAAAACATGAGTATTAGTTAATACAATTAAGTAACTGATGAAAATGAATTACCTGTTGCTACAGTAAGAATCATTGGTATGTATCTTACTATGTACAGTAAGTTGTATAGTTGAGCCATTTCTGAACAAAGCTCTGTGGAGATTCTATATAATAATGTTGTATGTGCTGACCTTTACACATGAGGGAACATGTGTCTAGAAGGCCACACCCAGGAAGTGTTGTTGTTGTAACATAACTTTGTACAGCTCATCACTTCAGAGTATTATTGACAGTGAACTGAGGCTCCAGTACAACACAGAACTATTCCACTCTTGCTGATCAACACACTTCATCTGAGTTCACCTCTTAAACATACCTTTTGGATGTCTTAAAACCACTGATGTCATGAATAGGCTCACTGATCACCCCATCTGAGAGCTTTGTATGGAAGATGAATGTCATCATTATTATAACAGGACAATAGAACTGGATTTTTTTTTTTAAAAATCTCATTTGCACCAGGATAAAAGAGGATTGGTTAAAAACAGAAGGAATTGACACTTGCCTGTTAAAATTAATGGATTTATTTTAGCAACAGACATGAATTAGTTTTATCTACTTACTTATTTACTTACTTAGACTTGTGGCTAATTTGTTTGCCATACTTAGAATAAGCTTTATGCCACCTCTTGAAAATAGATCTCCATCTTATGTAACTCATCTGTAATTTATTCTTCTTATACTCTTGCACTTATCTACTGTGTAAATAACTACTTAATTTATCTGTTCAGTAGGCCAGAAGTACAGTGGGGGAAAAAAGTATTTGATCCCCTGCTGATTTTGTACGTTTGCCCACTGACAAAGAAATGATCAGTCTATAATTTTAATGGTAGGTGTATTTTAACCGTGAGAGACAGAATAACAACAAAAAAATCCAGAAAAACGCATTTCAAAAAAAAGTTATAAATTGATTTGCATTTTAATGAGTGAAATAAGTATTTGATCTCCTCTCTTAAAGGGAGTAGTCCTAATCTCAGTTTATCTGTATAAAAGACACCTGTCCACAGAAGCAATCAACTAGTCAGTTTCCAAACTCTCCACCATGGCCAAGACCAAAGAGCTGTCCAAGGATGTCATGGACAAGATTGTAGACCTACACAAGGCTGGAATGGGCTACAAGACCATCGCCAAGCAGCTTGGTGAGAAGGTGATAACAGTTGGTATGATTATTCGCAAATGGAAGAAACTGTCAGTCTCCCTCGGTCTGGGGCTCCATGCAAGACCTCACCTCGTGGAGTTTCAATGATCATGAGAACAGTGAGGAATCAGCCCAGAACTACACGGAAGGATCTTGTTAATGATCTCAAGGCAGCTGGGACCATAGTCACCAAGAAAACAATTGGTAATACACTACGCCATGAAGGACTGAAATCCTGCAGTGCCCACAAGGTCCCCCTGCTCAAGAAAGCACATGTACAGGCCCGTCTGAAGTTTGCCTGAATGATTCAGAGGAGAACTGGGTGAAAGTGTTGTGGTCAGGTGTGGTCAGATCTCTTTGGCATCAACTCAACTCGCCGTGTTTGGAGGCGGAGGAATGCTGCCTATGACCCCAAGTCATAACACCATCCCCACCATCAAACATGGAGGTGGGAACATTATGCTTTGGGGGTGTTTTTTTCTGCTAAGGGGACAGGACAACTGCACCGCATCCAAGGGACGATGGACGGGGCCATGTACCGTCAAATCTTAGGTGAGAACCTCCTTCCCTCAGCCAGGGCATTGAAAATGACCTTAATGACTTGGAGAGGATCTGCAAAGAGGAGTGGGACAAAATCCCTCCTGAGATGTGTGCAAACCTGGTGGCCAACTACAAGAAACATCTGACCTCTGTTATTGCCAACAAGGGTTTTGCCACTAAGTACTGAGTCGAAGGGGTCAAATACTTATTTCCCTCATTAAAATGCAAATCAATTTATAACTTTTTTGAAATGCGTTTTTCTGGATTTTTTTGTTGTTATTCTGTCTCTCACTGTTAAAATACACCTACAATTAAAATTATAGACTGATCATTTCTTTGTCAGTGGGCAAACGTACAAAATCAGCAGGGGATCAAGTACTTTTTCCCCCACTGTATATTATCTTTACTTAATCATGGCATTTGTCAGCTTCTTTTTAATCATAAAAACTAACAAAGAAGCTATTCATTCAGAGTATTTGTTCTGTGTGATTCTCTTTATTATGGCTGTAGCCTCAGCCACACACACATCAGACTGATAGATTTTTTGTTAATGTAGTTTATGAATGCAGTCTAGTTTTTTTTTTTTGTTTTTGTTTTTTTTTAGCATTAGCACATAACACAGTCATGTTAATTTTGTTTTATATACGTCATTAGCTATCCTAACACTGTTTCCGACTGAGTGCATGCCACTGGATTGAACTGTCACTGCTTATTTTCTGAAATAGATTGCTGTATAGTTTAATGGCACGGTGATGCAGCAGGTCATGGTGCCACCTCACAGCTCCAGTGTCCCGGCTTCAATCCTGAGCTCAGGTTATTGTCTGTGCAGAGTTTTTGTGCATGTACAGTACTCCGATTTCTGCATGGGTTTTCTCTGGGTTCTCCAGTTTCCTCCTACCTCCCAGATGCTACTAGGTGGATTGTCTAAGATGTAAACAAGTGTGAATAATAAGGTGTGAATATGTGTGTGCAGTGATGGACTGGTGTCCAATCCAGGGTGTATTCCCACCTTGCGTTAAGCATTCCCAGGATAGGCTCCAGAATAACTGCAACCCTGACCAGCATAAAATGTATACTGATGTTAAAATAATGAACATTACACATAGGAAATAATGGTCCACCAGCGTGGACCTCGAAATTTGAAGGATCTGGAGAGATGGAGGAATGGTCTCAGATCCCTTGCCATGTATTCTCCAACCTCATCAGGCATTATAGGAGAAGACTCAGAGCTGTTATCTTGGCAAAGGGAGGCAGCACAAAGTATTGACTAAAAGGGTGCCAATAATTGTTGCACACCTATATTTAAGAAACATATTTTTTGGATAAACTTGTGTTTTGTTTGCAATCGTCTGATCCATGTTTGTATCCATGAGAGCATTTATTTAACTCTGGCTTTTTTCTTTGAAGTAGACTTATTTGTATTCTTTTTATTTAAATTTCTTTTTCTTTAAACTTGACTTCTTTTCTTTAAACTTGACTTTAGCTTGAATTTTTAAAGTGCCTTTTTTAAATTAAAGTTGAATCTTGACAATTTTTAAAATGTTTTTAATCAACATATTTTTTATTTAATTTAAATTAATTTACTTTTTTAATTTAAATGTGACTTATTTTATTAAAACTGGAATATATTTAGTTAAAGTTGACTTTTTATTTAAAGTACCTCTTTATTTGACTTTATTTTATTATTTCACTTCTTTTTATTTGAAGCTGCCTCATTTTCTTTAAATTGACTCCTTTTTGAAGTTGACTTATTTACATTTAAATTTGCTTCTTTCAATTTAAAGTGGACACTTTTTATGTAAAGTTGACTTATTCTTAGTTAGAGTTGTTATTTTTATTTGATGTTGACTTCATTTGAAGTTGACTCTTTTATTAAAAGTTGACTTCTTTTATTTAACGTTGATTCTTTTTATTGTTTTAGTTGATTAAGTTGATTCTTCTTTTATTTACAGTGTAAATTTTAACCAATCATTGGTATTGTAGGGCTAAAATACATCAAATTAATTACTTAGCCCACTGCTCTCCTGTAACCAACGACGGAAATAGGTGCAGCGAAGGTTAATGCGTGTTTTAATGTACGATTTAAATATCTGACTCCATTTAATTGATTATCTGACTCCAATAGAATAATCTTCTAGTTAGTGCTAGAAGTGTTAGCACTCAGTGTTCTACTAATATTTACTCCTAAGCAGTTTCGAGCGAAGTTGTCATTAAAATGACGTTCCTATGTCAGAGACTTTCATGTAGCTTCTTCATTAAACCATTATGTTGTTAGCTCAGAGGTTTCTATCAACGTGCAAGCTTAGGCCTTTCCTATCTTACTTGTCAGAGGTTCTATTTAAACTTGCAAGTATTAGCCTTTACTTTTGGCTTGTCAGAGGTTGACCTTAAACGTGTCTAACGTATTATACACTTTTTGTTTAAGAAGTTATTCATAATAAGAATACCAAACATAGACACAGAGTATTTAGAAATAGGATAACAAATGGATTTAATACGAGATCACTATTGAAAGATACATAAAATAGAGACAAGAGTAACTTACAGGATTACAGTCAGCGTCATGGACATAGGTTGCAGGATGGAAAAGCATCTATGGCAAAAGGCTCTTTGGATGTTACAAGCCTCCCTGATGTTACAAGCCTCTGTGATGTTATAAGCTCCTGATATTATAAGCTTCTGATGTTATAAGCTTCTGATGTTATTAGCTTCTGATGTTATAAGCTTCTGATGTTATAAGCTTTTCTTTCTCTCTACCAAGCAGATCCTCTTATACCCTTGACCCTCTTTGAAATGTATAGTGACCAGGATACCAAATGGAGATGAAACAATGTGTTTTATGGCAGGGTGGACCCCATGGTGTTTTATGGCAGGGTTCTCTCACTTTAAGGAACTGTATGTTAATTAAGTTCCCGAGAATGAGTTCATGCAAACCAGGAGGTGCCTGTGTGTGTGTGTGTGTGTGTGTGTGTGTGTGTGTGTGTAAAGAGCACATATTACAACATATATTGTAAATGTTATTTCCTAAACTATATGACATTTATGATATCACCACATCGTTCACCATGAAATATGGATACAAATGACACCAAACATGTCCTGAGGAATACTGTAATTAAACACAGTTTAGATGGCCAGTTTTAGTTTACCTGGTATCTCTGAAACACATTCCTGATCATTTTAACCTTAATCAAATTACTGCCACAATTTTAGAAATCTACTGCAGTATTCATATATAAAATGAGGACTATTATTTAGTTCTAATTCAGAACTAAACATTAGCAGGTTATTGTATGTATACAAATAATAGTTGCTCTTGACATCATATACAGGGTGTTAAAGATGCAAAGTTAAACATGCAAATAGCTCCATCTTGTGAGAAAAGCATGGCTCTGCTCCAGTCATGTGTAGTGCTTTTTGTACAGTGTAGTTGGGTTTCCTGTCACTGTGGGCCTCAGAGCGCAGTAGTACAGTGCAGAGTCTGTCACTGCAGCAGAGGAGATGAGCAGACCCACTTTATTACTTGTTTTGTTAAGGTTAATGAACAATCGTGGATGAGGTGGTACAGCTGGTATGACATGCCCACTGCCTTCATTGATCAGCAGCAGAAACTCTGGTCTTGATCCAGGTTTTTGTTGATACCAGTGGAGATCGTCAACTGATCCAGTATATGTGCAGGACAGTGTGGTGTTGCTGCCTTCAGTTACAGATATGGAGGTTTGTTCTGGTTTAATGCTGTTGTCAGCAGCCTCTGTAATATATACATTACAATAATATCATGACCATTCATTATTAATAAACTATTTAAAAAATATATGTTCTTTTCGTTTGTTAAAATCTTACAAATTTCATGTGTAGTGTACAGTATATGACTCACCAATATCAGCAATAGTGAAGAAAAGCAAGAAGAGGAGTAACATTGTTATCCTGAGTGTTTAGTTCAGACCTCTAGCTTTAGAAATAAATGTCAGTGTTGTGTATTTGAGATCGTCTCCGATGTCTCCACATGTAGCTCCGCCCACTCATATTTATTCATATTCATCACAGCTCTGCTTTACCTCATACTGCAAAGGTAGGCAAACAAACTGTTGTGTTTCAGGATCAAATATTAAATTTATTTGTTCAGTTTGCTTGTTTACCATCCTAAAAATATCTGAAAAATTATCAACAATATAAATACACTTGCACTAAAAGGCCATGCATTCATTTATTTTATTTAGTCCTTCCCTGTGGTAGCCATTTAATTTATTTTTTTCTCATGATCTTAAGGTATTTATGCTATTATCAGCAAATAAAAAATGTGTTTCCATTTTCTCAGGATCATAACATAATGAAAAGTAACTTTGTGGAGATAACTGCATAATTTGAGGTCATAACATTCATTATAACTCTGAAGATCCTTCCTCTATCTGCCGATGAGACATCACATGGAGAGGCTTGGTTTTCCACAATCTCTTCTCTTCCTCCTCAACACCCTCTGTCTTCTGCTGCCTGAGGCACTCGCTTAGCAGTTCATCCCGAGGGGCCATCTTCCTGATGTATTCACAGATGCTCCTTGTTTCATTCTGGATAGTGGCTCTAACACTCCTTAATCCTCACCCTCTCTCTTTTCGTTGCTCGTAGACTCTCAGGGTGCTGGACTTTTGGTGCAACCCTCTGTGCATTGTAATGAGTTTTCATGTCTTGACATCAGTGGCATCTATTTCCTCCTGTGGCCAGCTTACTATTCCAGCTGGGTGTCTGATGACTGATAGGGCATACATATAGATGGCTTGGATCTTATTTCTACCATTAAGCTGGCTTCTCAGCACCTGTCTTACCCTCTGGAGGTATTTGGCTGTAGCTGATCTCCATGCATCCTCATCATGGGTCCCATTGGCCAATGGGATACCAAGGTACTTGTAGCTCCCCTGTATGTCTGCTATCCTGCCTACTGGTAGCTCCACCCCTTCAGTCCTGATGACCTTCCCTCTCTTTGCCACCATGCGGCCACACTTAACCAGTCCAAATGACATCCTGATGTCCTCACTGTAGATCCTGGTGAGCTTTATATGTTTCATTCACTCCTGGCGTACAGCTTGACATCATCCATGTATAGGAGGTGGCTGATGGTCACTCCACCTCTAAATCTTTATCCATACACATTCTTTTTCCCCAAATATTTTTATTAAGAGAACAAAACACACTTCCTACCACAGAGGTACAATACAATTCACAGTTTCTGCTGTATTAAAAGAAAAGGCACTCTGAATAGAGTATAAAAGAAAGAAGAAAAAAAAGTACAACCAACTGAACATCAAACCCCCTGCCTCCTTTCCGGATATATCACAGAAAGTCTTGACTTAGACAAATGGACCCTATGTAAAACATTAAATTGGATAAGTCCAAGACGAGCACAAGAAGTGGTAGACTGTATCCTATCTATAGCCTGTTCCCAAGACTTGACTGATTGCTTAAAGCCAGAATAAAGTCATACAGTGGGGAAAAACAGTATTTGATCCCCTGCTGATTTTGTACGTTTGCCCACTGACAAAGAAATTATCAGTCTATGATTTTAATGGTAGGTGTATTTTAACAGTGAGAGACAGAATAACAACAAAAAAAAATCCAGAAAAACGCATTTCAAAAAAGTTATAAATTGATTTGCATTTTAATGAGGGAAATAAGTATTTGACCCCTTCGACTTAGTACTTGGTGGCAAAACCCTTGTTGGCAATAAGAGAGGTCAGACGTGTCTTATAGTTGGCCACCAGGTTTGCACACATCTCAGGAGGGATTTTGTCCCACTCCTCTTTGCAGATCCTCTCCAAGTCATTAAGGTAATTTTCAATGCTCTGGCTGAGGGAAGGAGGTTCTCACCCAAGATTTGATGGTACATGGCGCGGTCCATCGTCCCTTTGATGCGGTGCAGTTGTCCTGTCCCCTTAGCAGAGAAACACCCCCAAAGCATAATGTTCTCACCTCCATGTTTGACGGTGGGGATGGTGTTATGACTTGGGGTCATAGGCAGCATTCCTCCTCCTCCAAACACGGCGAGTTGAGTTGATGCCAAAGAGATCTGACCACACCTGACCACAACACATTCACCCAGTTCTCCTCTGAATCATTCAGGCAAACTTCAGATGGGCCTGTACATGTGCTTTCTTGAGCAGGAGGACCTTGCGGGCACTGCAGGATTTCAGTCCTTCATGGCGTAGTGTGTTACCAATTGTTTTCTTGGTGGATATGGTCCCAGCTGCCTTGAGATCATTAACAAGATCCTACCGTGTAGTTCTGGGCTGATTCCTCACCATTCTCATGATCATTGAAACTCCAGGAGGTGAGATCTTGCATGGAGCCCCAGACCGAGGGAGACTGACAGTTTCTTCCATTTGCGAATAATCGCACCAACTGTTGTCACCTTCTCACCAAGTTGCTTGGCGATGGTCTTGTAGCCCATTCCAGCCTTGTGTAGGTCTACAATCTTGTCCCTGACATCCTTGGACAGCTCTTTAGTCTTGGCCATGGTGGAGAGTTTGGAATCTGATTGATTGATTGCTTCTGTGGACAGGTGTCTTTTTACAGGTAACAAACTGAGATTAGGAGCACTCCCTTTAAGAGAGCGATCCTAATCTCAGCTCATTACCTGTGTAAAAGACACCTGGGAGCCAGAAATCTTGCTGATTGATAGGGGATCAAATACTTATTTCCCTCATTAAAATGCAAATCAATTTATAACTTTTTTGAAATGCGTTTTTCTGGATTTTTTTGTTGTTATTCTGTCTCTCACTGTTAAAATACACCTACCATTAAAATTATAGACTGATCATTTCTTTATCAGTGGGCAAACATACAAAATCAGCAGGGGATCAAATACTTTTTCCCCCACTGTATATCACTCATTAAAATGCAAATCAATTTATGACTTTTTTGAAAGGTGTTTTTCTGGATTTTTTTGTTGTTATTCTGTCTCTCACTGTTAAAATACACCTACCATTAAAATTGTAGACTGATCATTTCTTTGTCAGTGGGCAAACGTACAAAATCAGCAGGGGATCAAATACTTTTTTCCCCCACTGTATAACACTGGTAGATTTAAGCGGAATTAGTCCACTGAATCTAGTATGAGCCAAAGTGCAAAAAAAGAAAGCGAAAAGATGACTCTTTTGTAGCTGTTGCATCTCACCCAGACATCAAAAATTTGACATGGGCCCCAGCTTCCTCCGCTGAAACGAAATCCTTCTGAACACCGTTGTATATAATGCGAAGCCGAGCCAGGTGACGTATTCCACAGCGAGTGCCCTCAATGCCACGAAGTTGACGCCTGACCTCGTTGAATGCGGCCCGAGCCTGGGCTATCTTGGCAGTGTAGTCTGGGAAGACTGAAATAGTCAAATCTCCCACATCTTCCATTTCCCCAACAGTACCTTTCAATGCCAACATAATAGCATCGTTAGCAGCCTTATCTTTAGCAAGCTGTGTTTTCACGGCTTGCAGGTTGAGCTTAATAATTGACAGAGCATTCTCCTGGAGTTCCTTTTTAAAAATAACAGCTATGTCTGTCCTCAGCGAAGCCAGCAACTCGAGCCTGAGGGTGGCAATGTCAGGGTCAACCCGAGGCCTGGTGGACTCGGCGGAAGAAGCCAATTCACTTGAAGCTGTGGTCACGGCGTGTACACTAGGCCTCAATTGTGCCTGAATAGTATTATGAGTTTTCACATTTTTGCCAGACATCGTAACGTTGGCCAAGGCCAAACGTGCAAACGAATAACCAAATAGAAAGTCAAGAACAAATGTATGACTGAAAAGCACTAGTTAATTACAATTTTAATCGAAATCAGCAGGAGCCTCCAACCCCATGTCCTACTCCATTAGCAGCTCAGCAGTGCTCCCCATCCATATCCATTCTTTGCAATGATCTGGCTGAGGGGGTTCAGGCCTATGCAGAACAGCAGTGGGGACAGTGAATCACCTTGGTATATGCCACACTTAATGGTGACTCGTGCGATGGCCTTGGAGTTGGCTTTCAGTGTTATTTTCCACAGCTACATTGAGTTATTGATGATGGTTATCAGTGCTCTGTTAGCCTTGTATAGTGCCAAGCACACTAGTATCCATGTGTAGGGCTTTGAGTCATAGGCTAATATAAAATTAGAATCAGGTGTTCAAGATTTGGTGCCAGTGATTAGAGCCTGCTTAGGGAGTGCAGGTGGAACCTGTCTTATACCCCTCTCATATGTAGTGCCTGTTGCTCCCTTTGCTATTGAGGTGTGAGATGTCATCATGTCAAGATCTAAAGTGTTCTGTAAGGCCTTCAGAAAAAAGGTTGTGGATGCTTAGGAGTCTGGCAAGGGATTTAAAAAAGATCTTCAAATTATTTAAAATACATCATTCAACTGTAGGGAAAATAATCTACAAATGGTGCTGATTTCAAACGACTGCCAATTTGTCCAGGACTGGCTGTCTCAGCGAATTCAGCCCAAGAGCAGACCATCTGATGCAAATAGAAGTCTTCAAGAACCCCAAAATTTCATCACAGGTTCTGCTAGTAAGTCTTGCAACTGTTGGTGTCAAAGTGCATGCGTCTACAATCAAAGCGATTACACAAATTTGGCCTGCATGGGAGGTGTGCCAGAAGTTGAAGTTGAATGGAAAGCGGACCTTTCAACAAGATAATGATCCTAAGTACACTGGAAAATCCACCAAGGAATGGCCCAAAAAGAAGAAATAGAGGGTTATGAAATGACATAGTCAAAGCCCAGATTTGAATCCCATTGAAATGTTGTGCTGGGATTTGAAACAGGCAGTACATGCAAGAAAAACCTCAAACATCTTGCAACTGAAAGAATATTGCATGGAAGTGTGGTTAAAAATTCCAGTAAGCCTGGTGGACAATTATGCAAAACTTAAGTTCAAGTTAAGTTGCCTTGAAATGGACTTAGTCTTGTCAGTTGCTGCAAAGAGACAGATGATGAGATGAGAGAGCTACTCTGATACTGTGAGCCCAGACTTAAACCCCATTGAAAATCTGTGGAATGACTTGAAGACTGTAGTTCACAAACGGTCACCATCAAATTTAACTGAACTTGAGCAGTTCTGCAAAGAAGAGTGGTCAAATATTACAAAGTCTAGATGTGCAAAGTTAGTAGAGACATATCCCAACAGACTAAAGGCTGTAATTTACATTTACATTTATGGCATTTGGCAGACACCCTTATCCAGAGCGACTTTGCTTTGAGTCTCTATCATCAAATACATCCCAATACTGGTTCACTAGGTCACGGACTAAGAATACCATCAGTCTAAAAATTCTGTTGGAAGGTAAAATGGTAAGAGAAACACACAGACAACACAATTTTTTGTAATGAATGAAAACATTAAGGCAAATTAAAGCAAGGGGGTGATCCTTTTTCTAACTCAGCAATTCTGTTTTTTTTTTTTTTTAATTAAAAAAAATTGACATGTTGGTGTTATATCTTTCACTTGGATGTTATAAGTTGCACTGAGTAAATATAGCTGGATAAAACTGTCATGGTCCGGGTCGAGCACTGTGTATCACACCCGTTTCCAGTGCTTTTTCTCTCTCTCTCTCTCTCTCTGTTTGTGTGTGTATGTGTTCCTGGGCGTGGCACTCCATGGCTGAATCATCAGTCTCACCTGCTCCTCATTAACTCACCTCATCAGCAGTGCATAAATACCCTGGTTCCTCAGTGACTCTTCGCCAGATTGTTCCGGCTCTCAATGCAGTAACTTCTGTGCTCACCCTGCTTTGTCTCTCTGTGTTTCCAGGTTCACGTCTTGAGTCTCCCGCTGCTTGCTCCCGGTTCACTTCCTGCTACTCCCAGTCCCGCCTCGCCTTCCCCCGTGGTTCTCCAGCTCAGCATGCCGCCGACCCGAGTTCAAGCCCTGTCCTCGACAACACTCAAGTCCGTTCCCACTCGGCCCCCGCTCACCCCTCCCCGTGGCACACCTCTTGAACGCTTGCTCCTCACGCTCGAGTTCGAATACCGACCTCAACCACACCACTCAACTCACATCCCCACACTTCACCTATTCTCTCCATCCTTAAATAAAACCCATTTACCCTGCACTCCTGTGTCTGTGTTCTGCGCTTGGGTCCTCTTTGTCTCTGTGTCACAACAAAAACAAAAACTGTGTCTGTCTTCATTTCAGGCTGAAAAGCAACAAAATGTGATTATTTTAATGGGGGGTGATTCTTTTCTATACCCACTGTATGTATGTGTGTGTATATATATATATATATATATATATATATATATATATATATATATATATATATATATATATATAAGAAGCCTTTATTTGTCACATATACATTACAGCACAGTGAAATTCTTTTCTTCGCATATCCCAGCTTGTTAGGAATTTGGGGTCAGAGCACAGGGTCAGCCATGAAACGGCACCCCTGGAGCAGAGAGGGTTAAGGGCCTTGCTCAAGGTCCCAACGCTGGGGCTTGAACCACCAACCTTCTGATCAGTAAATTGGAGCCTTAACAATTGAGCCACCACTGCCCCATATATATATATATATATATCTCTTCACAGTTTTTACAAAAACCCACCAATTCACTATCTCAACAAATTAGAATATGGTGACATGCCAATCAGCTAATCAACTCAAAACACTTGCAAAGGTTTCCTGAGCCTTCAAAATGGTCTCTCAGTTTGGTTCACTAGGTAAGCCACAAACATTAATTGCCAAAGAAGCTGGCTGTTCACAGAGTGCTGTATCCAAGCATGTTAACAGAAAGTTGAGTGGAAGGAAAAAGTGTGGAAGAAAAAGATGCACAACCAACCGAGAGAACCGCAGCCTTATGAGGATTGTCAAGCAAAATCGATTCAAGAATTTGAATGAACTTCACAAGGAATGGACTGAGGCTGGGGTCAAGGCATCAAGAGCCACCACACACAAATGTGTCAAGGAATTTGGCTACAGTTGTCGTATTCCTCTTGTTAAGCCACTTCTGAATCACAGACAATGTCAGAGGCGTCTTACCTGGACTAAGGAGAAGAAGAACTGGACTGTTGCCCAGTGGTCCAAAGTCCTCTTTTCAGATGAGGGCAAGTTTTGTATTTCATTTGGAAACCAAGGTCCTAGAGTCTAGAGGAAGAGTGGAGAAGCTCATAGCCCAAGTTGCTTGAAGTCCAGTGTTAAGTTTCCACAGTCTGTGATGATTTGGGGTGCAATGTCATCTGCTGGTGTTGGTCCATTGTGTTTTTTGACTGGCCAGCAAACTCACCACACCTGAACCCCATAGAGAATCTATGGGGTATTGTCAAGAGGAAAATGAGAAACAAGAGACCAAAAAAATGCAGATGAGCTGAAGGCCACTGTCAAAGAAACCTGGGCTTCCATACCACCTCAGCAGTGCCACAAACTGATCACCTCCATGCCATGCCGAATTGAGGCAGTAATTAAAGCAAAAGGAGCCCCTACCAAGTATTGAGTACATGTACAGTAAATGAACATACTTTCCAGAAGGCCAATAATTCACTAAAAATGTTTTTTTATTGGTCTTATGAAGTATTCTAATTTGTTGAGATAGTGAATTGGTGGGTTTTTGTTAAATGTGAGCCAAAATCATCACAATTAAAAGAACCAAAGACTTAAACTACTACTTAAACAGTCTGTGTGCATTGAATTTATTTAATAGATGAGTTTCACAATTTGAGTTGAATTACTGAAATAAATGAACTTTTCCATGACATTCTAATTTATTGAGATGCACCTGTATATATATATATATATATATATATATATATATATATATATATATATATATATATATATATATATATATATATACGTACACACACACACACCCACAAAATTGACGATATTTAAAAGTTTTGCAACACACGTACACTACACACGTATACTGACTGACCAGCAAGAGTTGGCTGTGGTGGAAATGGTCAGGGTAAGGAATGACAAGGCTGTCTGAAATAAAGCAGATTATTGAGGAGAGCAATGACACCTTTGCCAATGTGGCATCAATCAGCCTTCCAACTATTGCCCGCTTTTTGAAGAAGCACCAGGTTTCTATGAAACAAATTTACCTGGTGCCTTTTGAGAGAAACAATGCCCAGAGGAAACAACTGCATGCAGAATATGTTCAGGTACAGCACTATGTGGTGTACTGTATATTCAGTTTGTATGTATGTGTTACTTACAGTACTGTACTACAGACTAACAATGTCAACTATTCTTTGAAAAAGAACCAAACTAAATTATCTTTTTTAGAGGCTGATGGAGCTAGATGCTGCTGTGAATCATCACAAGTATATTTTTGTTAATGAGGCCGGCTTTAATCTGGCAAAAACCAGATGCCATGGACGTAACCTTATTGGCCAACGGGCAACCATCCAAATGCCTGGGGGAAACATTTCAATATGTGCGGCTATATGTGAAGATGGTGTGGTAGGCCATAGACCAGTTCTTGAATCATACAACACTGAACACCTGATAGCTTTTCTAAATAAACTTGAGCAGGCTTGTCAGGTTAAAGATATCAGGTATGTTATGGTGTGGGAGAATGTCAGTGGAGCTGATTCGGGAATGGTTTCAAGCTCATCCTCTGTTCATGACCCTATATCTCCCACGGTACTCCCCTTTCCTCAACCCAACTGAGGAATTTTTCTCTACTTGGAAGTGGAAGGTGTATGATCGCCATCCCCATGAGCATAGCACCCTCCTTCAAGCCATGGATGAGGCTTGCAATGACATAACTGCAGAGCAATCTCAAGCCTGGATTTGTCATGCCAGAAGGTTTTTCCCACAGTGCATGAACAACGAGGATATTCACTGTGATGTTGATGAAAATTTATGGCCAAATGTTGAAGACAGGCTTGATGTTAATTAATTTGTGATAATCTCCATTTACAGTAAACTGTTTACATGTATTTTGTTTCATAATGCAACCACAGTATTGTTGTAAAAATACTGTAAAGTAAAATATTTTTTCCTGCATACATGACCTTGTAGTGTTCTTTGATTATATTTTATTTGTATAAATGTTTTTATTATGGCTTTTGCCAGTTTGGTTGGATAATGTACGTGTAATATCTGTTGTGATGACTGTGGATACTGTATCACAGTACAGTAGCATTCATTCAGAACCAAGAGTGATTTGAAATGTGTATCTTGCATTGTTTTGTGTTCAATTCACTGATTGTTAAAAGTATTACATTGAAAGAAGATCATACTGTTGTGTTTTGGTGATTATGCTAAATTTTCTTATTACATGTTACAATAATCTTGTGTTTAGAAACAATGATTTTGTGGAAAGAAAATATGTATAACTGTAATGAAAGCATGAGATTAGGTTTTGAAAGAATGACTACCTGTGTTACAAGTGTGTCCAGTTTGGAGTTTTGTACGAAGAGTTTTGAAAAATTACCATTTCCTTGTGAAAATAGTACCTAAGTCTCTACTCATTAACTGTGACATTGTGCCACCTTTCGCAGCAATCAAATTACAATTACAATCAAACACTTCCGATAATTGGAGATCAGTCTTTCACTTACTTCTAGGACTAAGACTTTCTCCTATGCGTTGGATCATTGTCTTCCTGCATAATCCACTTGTGGTTGAGTTTCAACTTACAGACTGAAGACCGGACATTCTCCTTTAGGATTTTCTGGTAGACAGCAGAATTCATGTTTCCCTCAATTATTGCAAGTTGCCCAGGCCCTCAAGCAGCAAAGCATCCCCACACCATCACACTTCCATCACCATGCTTGACCATAGGTATGATGTTCTTTTTGTGGAATTCTGTGTTTGGTTTGTGCCAGATGCAACGGTACCCCTGTCTTCTAAACAGTTCCCCTTTCGACTCATCAGTCCCCATAACATTCTCCCAAAAGGTTTGAGGATCATCAAGGTGTGTTTTGGCAAAATTCAGATGCGCCTTAATGATCTTCTGGGTTAGCAGTGGTTTTCACCTCGCCACTCTTCCATGGATGTCATTTTTGCCCAGAGTCTTTCTGATAGTGGAGTCATGAACAGTGACCTTTATTGATGCAAGAGAGGCCTGAAGGTCCTTTGATGTTGTCTTTGGCTCTTTTGTGATTTACTGGATGAGTAGTTGCTGTGCTCTTGGAGAATTTTAGAAGGTCGACCACTTCTGGGAAGGTTCACTACTGTGCCGAGCTTTTCCATTTGGAGATAATGGCTCTCACTGTGGTTCTGTGGTTTCAGAAAAGTCCCAGAAAAGTCCCAGAGCCTTTGAAATAGCTTTGTAACCCTTCCCAGACTGATGTACAGTGAGGAAAAAAAGTATTTGATCCCCTGCTGATTTTGTACGTTGCCCACTGACAAAGAAATGATCAGTCTATAATTTTAATGGTAGGTGTATTTTAACAGTGAGAGACAGAATAACAACAATAAAAACAGAAAAACGCATTTCAAAAATTGATTTAATTATAAATTGTAAGTTATAAATTATAAATTGATTTGCATTTTAATGAGTGAAATAAGTATTTGATCCCCTATCAATAAGCAAGATTTCTGGCTCCCAGGTGTCTCTTACACAGGTAACGAGCTGAGATTAGGAGCACTCTCTTATAGGGAGGGCTCCTAATCTCAGCTTGTTACCTGTATAAAAGACACCTGTCCACAGAAGCAATCAATCAATCAGATTCCAAACTCTGCACCATGGCCAAGACCAAAGAGCTGTCCAAGGATGTCAGGGACAAGATTGTAGACCTACACAAGGCTGGAATGGGCTACAAAACCATCACCAAGCAGCTTGGTGAGAAGGGGACAACAGTTGGTGTGATTATTCGCAAATGGAGGAAACTAACTGTCAGTCTCACTCAATCTGGGGCTCCATGCAAGATCTCACCTCATGGAGGTGAGAACGGTGAGGAATCAGTCCAGAACTACATGGGAGGATCTTGTTAATGATCTCAAGGCAGCTGGGACGATAGTCACCAAGAAAACAATTGGTAACACACTACGCCATGAAGGACTGAAATCCTGCAGCAACCCGCAAGGTCCCCCTGCTCAAGAAAGCACATGTACAGGCCCGTCTGAAGTTTGCCTGAATGATTCAGAGGAGAACTGGGTGAAAGTGTTGTGGTCAGATGAGATCAAAATCGAGCTCTTTGGCATCAACTCAACTCGCCATGTTTGGAGGAGGAGGAATGCTGCCTATGACCCCAAGAACACCATCCCCACTGTCAAACATGGCGGTGGGAACATTATGCTTTGGGGGTGTTTTTCTGCTAAGGGGACAGGACAACTGCACCGCATCAAAGAGACAATGGACAGGGCCATGTACCGTCAAATCTTTGGTGAGACCCACCTTCCCTCAGCCAGGGCATTGAAAATGGGTCATGGATGGGTATTCCAGTATGACAATGACCCAAAACACACAGCCAAGGGAACAAAGGAGTGGCTCAAGAAGAAGCACATTAAGGTCCTGGAGTGGCCTAGCCAGTCTCCAGACCTTAATCCCATAGAAAATCTGTGGAGGGAGCTGAAGGTTCGAGTTGCCAAACGTCAGCCTCGAGACCTTAATGACTTGGAAAGGATCTGCAAAGAGGAGTGGGACAAAATCCCTCCTGAGATGTGTACAAATCTGGTGGCCAACTACAAGAAATGTCTGACCTCTGTGATTGCCAACAAGAGTTTTGCCACCAAGTACTAAGTTGAAGGGGTCAAATACTTATTACCCTCATTAAAATGCAAATCAATTTATAACTTTTTTGAAATTCATTTTTCTGGAATTTTTTGTTGATATTCTGTCTCTCACTGTTAAAATACACCTACCATTAAAATTATAGACTGATCATTTCTTTGTCAGTGGGAAAACGTACAAAATCAGCAGGGGATCAAATACTCCCCCCCACCGTATTTCAATCACCTTCTTCCTCATAATTTCTGGAATTTCTTTCAATTTTGGCATAGTGTGTTAAACCAACTTCGTGCTGTTGAAAAAGTTCTATTAAATATTGATTTCATTGAACAGGGCAGGCAGTAATCAGGCCTGGTTGTGTCTAGTCCAGCTGAACCTCATTCTGAATGCAGTTTCATAGATTTGGGGAATTAGTAACTACAGGGGCAAATACATTTTCACACAGGCCAAGTTGGTATTGGATAACTTTTTTGCTTCAATAAATAACCATAATCATTTAAAAGCTATATTTTGTGTTTACTCAGGTTGCCTTTTATTCTTTTATTCTTGCACTTGTAAGAGAGTTCCCCTTCGTTCACTAGGCAAACAGATGAACTCCTTCCACAAGCGTGTTGAATTGAAGCATGATTTATTAGTACACCACCATTTCAAATAGAAAGTGGAACAGAGTAAAACTGAAATTAAGGGAACAAAAAATAACAAAAGTTTCTGAAGTGTGTACAATAAAGAAATCTAACAGTTTGCTCAAATAACTGCCGTGTATAATATCCAGAATACACATTAATGATGCTGGTGCATGTACCATTACACTGGAGATGATCTTTCTAAACAGCAAACTTAACCTTAGATAATGTCATCACACCTTTGCTTTATTTATTTTAATATATATATATATATATATATATATATACACACATACATACATATATTAGAATATCGTATCGTGGAAAAGTGGAACTTTCATATATTGATGATTACGGCTTACAGCTCATGGAAATCAAAAATCCAGTATCTCAAAATATTAGAATAAAGAATTTATGCAAATTTTATGCAAAATGCAAAATTTACTTTCATCTGAAAAGAGGACTTTGGACCACTGAGCAACGTTGTTTTGAGTAAAAAGGTGTTTTGAGTTAATTAGCTGATTAGAGTCTTCTCAGGTCGTCATTGCTGTATTATAAATTCTTTATTCTAATATTTTCAGATACTGGATTTTTGATTTCCAGGAGCTGTAAGTTGTAACTGTCAAGTTTAAAACAAAAAAGGCTTGAAATATTTCACTTTATGTGTAATGAAGCTAGAATATATGAAAGATCCACTTTTTGAATTAAATTACGGGGAAAAAATCAACTTTTCCACAATATTCTTATTTTTTGTATATATATTTCATACAGAATTACTGGTAATGAAGTAGACAGGTCTAATCAAACACTTAAATTATTGCTGCTGTTCAAGACATAATGAATTAATATTTTGTTTATTTTTACAAGTCTTGAGGCATATGGAAGCATATAAGACTAATTCACAAATAAACAGTTTATTATGAAAAGAGAAAACACTGAAAGTAGATTGCATACAAGCATGACAGTTTTTTATTTTGATTTTTAAGTAACTATATTGATATGGGATTATGTAATATGTCATAGCTGTTCCTGACTTTAATATTTGTGTTTTGTAATGTGTATCCACCAGGCTAATAGACATTAAATTAATAAGACATTCTAAATAGAGTCAGTCTTCCTTTCTCCAAGACACGCCCCACTTTTTAAAATCAATGGATTAAAAAAAAGCCAACCACCGAATATCAGTCTAGAATTCACACTCTTTAGAAAGTGGGATGCAAATTAACTTATTGAAAACTCGTTTAGTGCTTTTTAGCTTCTAGTGATAGCTCAAAGCCTATTTCAGAACACAGGATACAGTGTTAGTGATGTATTAAACTCATTAGCTTTTAAAGCAAAAGACTGCCAAGTCAAGATGCTGCCTAGAACCTACAGGAATAACATGCTTCCAATTACATTAATATGATAAACTAATTTGCAAAACAAGGATTTTTGTGTAATGTGTATGAAATGGTATTTATTTGTGCATTATCACTTATAATTGATCAGTCATTTTCACAAAACAAACCCCCACTTATAAAGCAACACAGGTCTTTATAAATAAAGACTAATTAATAGTGAAGTGAAATTTGGGTTATATTCTACAAAGAATAAAACATTAGATAACCTCCATTACTGTGTTCCTTATAATAAACTGTTACCACAACTTACTGTCAGTGCAAAAATAATGGATATTCTGACATCTTAGAAAGGTGACTGAAGATGTGAATGCAAACATGTAAATAGCTCCATCTTGTGAGAAAAGCACGGCTCTACTCCAGTCATGTGTAGTGCTTTTTGTACAGTGTAGTTGGGTTTCCTGTCACTGTGGGCCTCAGAGCGCAGTAGTACAGTGCAGAGTCTGTCACTGCAGCAGAGGAGATGAGCAGATCCACTTTCGTACTCTTTTTGTCAAGTTTTATAGACAATCGTGGATGAGGTGGTTGAGCCTCTGTGACAAGTTCACTGCCTTCATTGATCAGCAGCAGAAATTCAGGAACTGATCCAGGTTTTTGTTGATACCAGTGGAGATCTCTAACTGATCCAGTATATGTGCAGGACAGTGTGGTGTTGCTGCCTTCAGGTACAGATATGGTGGTTTGGTCTGGTTTAATGCTGTTATCAGCAGCCTCTGCTATAAATACATTACAATCATATCATAACTAAGTATTATTAATAAAATCTATATATATATATATATTTTTTTAAATGTTCTTTTTGTTTGATAAAAATGTACAAATAAATAAATAAATAAATCCATGCACGATGTGTGACTTACCAATATCAGCAATAGTGAGGAAAAGCAAGAAGAGGAATAACATTGTTATCCTGAGTGTTTAGTTCAGACCTATAGCTTTAGAAATAAATGCCAGTGTTGTGTATTTGAGATCGTCTCTGATGTCTCCACATGTAGCTCCACCCACTCATATTTATTCAAATTCATGACAATGTGTCATGTAAATACCGGAGAAGGACTATGATTCTCATCAGCCACTGCACCTAGTCACATGTCTTGTTACACCTGATTCACGTTTTGGGTAATTAACACGTGTATTTAAGTCAGGGATTGTACAGCACTCACTGTCAATTTTTTTTTTTTTCTTTCTGTGCCACGTTATGCTTTCTTGTCTTTTGTTATTTCTCATGGTTATGTTCCTTAGTCCTTGTATCTCTGCCACAGGTTCATAGTTCTTGTTTTATGTTTTGTTTGTTGCATTAAACTTGAATCTGCACTTGCATCCGCCTCACCCCCGATACGTGACACATACTGCCTCATCTCATATTGTGAAGATAGGCTAACTATTATACCGTACTATGGATTAAATGTTTATTTATTTTGTCTGCACTGTGTAACATATTGAAAAAAAAATATATATATATATATATATATATATATATATATATATATATATATATATATATATATATATATATATATATCTGGCTCTCCAGTTCAGCTCTCATGCCGCCGACCCGTGTTCAAGCCTCGTCCTCTGACCCCCGTTCAAGCCTCTGCAGAGGCATCACTCCACTTCCTTGCCCCACAGATCCTCGCTCTGCGGAGGACGTCGCTCCGCCCCCTCGCTTCGCGGAGGACAAACAGTATAAACTGTGGTGTGCTGTTAGGATATTGTTTGCACCAGTAAAGATAAATGTCATCACTGCTTGACTCATGAACATTTCAGAGTAACGGTGTCTTTTTTTTTTTTTTTTTCCGACTATGTTTGCATCTTCATCCGTCGGCCCAATCTTATCTGCAAAACTGCCTACTATAAAGAACATAGAGAAATTGATCTGTCAAGGATTTTTTTTGTGTGTGAGATCAAACTACTGACTTAAGAAATGAGAAAAATATTACATAGGTGTTTAAAAATATGGGTATCAATTAATATAATGAATTAACTTATGATAGTAAATTACCTGTTGCTACAGTGAGAATCAGTGGTATGTATCTCACTAAGTACAGTAAGTTGTATTGATGAGCCATTTCTGAACACAACTCTGTGAGGATTCTGTATAATAGTGCTGTATGTGCTGAACACATGAGCAGGGGCGTTTCTGGCCATTTTGGCACCCTAGGCGAGTTCCCTTTTGAGTCTGGTTCCTCTCAAGGTTTCTTCTTCATATCATCTCAGGGAGTTTTTCCTTGCCACCGTCGCCTCTGGCTGCTCATTAGGGATAAATTCATACACTTAAAATCTATATCCTGAATTTATATATTTCTGTAAAGCTGCTTTGGGACAATGTCTATTGTTAAAAGCGCTATACAAATTTGAACTTAATTGACCTTCACAGTATCCGTGACAGTGTTTTGTTTTTTTTGTTTTGTTTTGTTTTGTTTTTTTTGCTCAGGATCACTCAGCAGAACCACACACCAAATCTGCAAAACCATACGCTAATTTTTGGTATTTGACTCCGTTTTCAATTTCATAAAACACTTTTTGCAAAACACAACACAATTCTCTATGTAACACACAAATATTTAACAGGAAGTATCTTGATTTCCTTTTGCAAACACAACCAGTCAAAATGCCACACTAATTCATCAGTGTTATGTAATACGGAGGAAGGGCTGGATGCATGCGCAGGGGAAAAATATCACTTTAATGGGGAAAATGCAAAAGTAATGGAACATACACAAAACTATTGGAACAGGGGAAAAAAAGGAACACAAACAATAATCCAAAGGAATAGAACATAAATCCACAAGGAGCAGGGCAGTAATCCAACAGGGAGCATGAACATCACAAAACGGCACAAAACGTAAATACAAAACAAAGACAAAGCAAACACATGAAACTTGGTTGAGGTCTAGGAAGTATGGACATTGATCTATGGTCTATGGGTGAGAGACCGTGAAAAGCGAGCAAGCGCACAACACATGCATAAACTTACTTTCTTAGTTAATACTCCACGAGGAGACAGAGAAACACAGGGGTTTAAATAAACAGAATTAACCAGGACAAACACAAAGCAGCTGAAACTAATGATGAGACAATGAACGGAAAAACAATGAACAAACGGGGCAGAGACATGATGTGAACCAAAAGCAAAGAATCAATGAACAAACGGGGGCAGAGAAATGACGTAAACAAAAACAAAAGCACATGGCTAAGGTAAACAAAGCGAGAGTCTATGAGCGATTCAGTCCAGCGGCGTTTGTGAATGGAGCTCGCGCTACTCTCCATAGCAGCGCGAAGCGTGGAATGCGGAAGTGTAGTTGCTTAGCGAGCGACTCCGTGTGCGAGGGGTTCTCTAACAATCAGCGCCTCACACTAACTCCTCACATGTGCAAACACTCATTGCTTTACTTAACACCAACCAATCATGGCTTTAGAATAGGCATATAAATAGGCCAAAGGTCAAGTTATAGGTTTTGAACAATGGTAGCAAACAATGCAAACAGAGTAAGGGGAGTTGGAGGGAGAGCCAGAGGATGAGGCAGAGTTCGAGTTAGAGGAGGAGGAGTTCAAAGAGGAGCAAGAGGAGGAGTTGGAAGGGGAGCAAGGGGAGGAAGAGGAGGAAGAGTACGAGTCGGAAAGGGAAGAGGAGGAGGACAAAGACCAGGAACAAGAAGAGTGGTCTCTGATGAGATTAGGGCTACTATCATTGATCATGTGATCAAGCATGGTCTAACAATGAGAGAGGCTGGACAGAGAGTCCAGCCTAATTTGAGTCGATTTACAGTGGCGGGTATAATTCGAACCTTTAGAAATGATAACAGGTGTAGCTATGACTATGCTCAAACTGATTTCTGAATTAACCCAGACAGGACATAGAAAATTTCGTCACTCAGGTGACCGAGAATAACCCCGAGAGGCCTCCTGCGGCCAGATGCCCTTTGGAATGCAAAAGTCTCTCTGGAACCCACACAGGACTTACCCCTGCAATAAAAGAAACCTTTGATGACTGAACGTCTGGGGAAACTTCACAATTAGCTCGTCAGCAGGGGTCCACCAAAACTCCGACCAAGGGCCTGTAAATCTCTAATCTAATCTCTGTTTACGACCACATAGATTAGCCTCAAAGTCAAAAGGCCAGAGGAGAAAATGTCCTCCCTAAGGTCACCCTGAGGTGACCAAGGACCTGTGGGACATTAGAAGAACGCCAGCCCCCTCTTCTGGACATACACACGCGCACGTGCACACACACACACACACACACTTACACACACAATGGAGAAATCTCTCTCTCTTCAATGTAATGTGTAATTATATGTAATTATTCGATGTCTAAATAGTGTGATGTTATCTTGTTTACATATATTGTGTGTGTATGTAACTAACCTTAATGACTTTAGATAGTTTTAATTTAGCATATCATTTTAAATGTCTGTAACCAGGTTTTATTCGTAATATTCTTTACAAGTCCATCGAATTTGGTATGTAGTCAATCGTCTCGAGATACCCGGATTGATTATGCATATCATATTGCAATGGGATACATCATTTCATGTTTTCTCTTAATTTCATTTATAACATGGTATAAACCAGCTCCTCCCTGGACATTTAAATTAGGGTCCGAGACCAGACAAAGAGAGTTCATCCGGACATGCAAATCCAACTTCCTGATTGGCCCACAGCCCAAAGAGGCGTGTGCGTTGGTGTTCTCTTTAAAACAACACCACGCTCCTCTTCAAGTTGAGTTAGAGTTCACTTCTCAGTCTCTTTAACTTCACTTCTACACTCCTTCCGGAAGCCAGGATCTCTCTCTCTCCCGGACAAAGGATGCAACCGCCTCACGGCCGACGGCCTTTTGAAACGGCACGACGAACCAGCGAACTCTACACGACCTCGCACAAACTTTCGAAACCGAAGCCATGCAAGTATAGTTAGTGACCTATATCTGCGTTTAAGATTGGACCCCTGTGTTACAGGAGAATTAAGTTCGTGCTGGTTTTTGAAAAAGGCTAATTAGTTGTGTTTCAGTCTGCCACTGCCTCTTATTTCATTTCTTTCTCTCTATACCTTTTCTTCTCATTGTATATAGATGTACATATGTATGTTTTGCTTAGAGTTAGTCGTGTGTATCCATAGTTACATCTAGCTATTAAAATCTATTATCCCACGCTTGATTTTCTCTGTTTTGGTCACGTGATGAGTCAATTAAATACTGTGATCTCGATTACCCACTCTAATCTTTAATAACAAACTTCGTGGGTTAATTCTTCCTGGCCAGAAGGATAAACTCACTCTTTAGAGTTCATAAAGCTGATCTAGGCCACATACATAGTCATAATTAATTATAATCCGTTGTAGTTAATTATCTATATGTATATGTGCACATACATGAATTCCCTTTCATGGCTGATGTATATTTATAACTGGTCACAACACGCGTTGATTAGATATATAGATATATTTCACGCCAGTCGAGCTAATTCCTTATATAAACTGGAGAATACATTTAAACATGTTAAACATCTTTTAATTTGTTACATAAATTGTAACTGGTGGAGAATATTTTTTTTAAACGTTGCAGATTCATCCGAGTTACTACACATTCTGGTAGATAAGGCGGGCACGCTTTAAAACTCGTCTCCTTTAAAAAGGTGCGTTGAATCCAAGCGTGCGATTCTGTTTCGTTTCATGTTTAAAGTTGATCCATTACATTATTCTGGTGGAAAAGAATAATGCTAGTAATGCCTTTTGATTCGTTACACAGGTATGTAACAATTTACTGTAATGTACATGTTCTAATGTACACATAATAGCTATTTCAGCATAACACGGTATACTATAATATATATATTTTAGCACCCATGCATCCATTTACTGTAGTGCACTGCACAATTGGTCACAGTCTGGTGGGTTATCATACTGTACAACAGTACAGCTCAATGTAAGAAGACATTCTGACTATATTGTATAAAATAGTATGTATATTACAGTTTATGGCACACACTCACACTATTCTTGAATCTTCTACAGAGTAGCAAGGCGAAGGTTTCATGGTGGGCGAGGTCACAAGTTCACTGAAGAGCAAGAGACAGCTATCGTGAATTTGGTTTTGGCCAATAATGCTATAAGAATTCATGAAATATGCAATCATATCCTTAATGATGCCACAATTTTTGCTAACATAAATGCTGTGAGCCCCTCAACAATACATCATGTCCTTCAGAGAAATCAACTGAGAATGAAACAGCTGTATAAGGTCCCATTTGAAAGGAACTGTGACAGAGTCAAGAACCTTCGACATGACTTTGTGGAGGTATGCATACAACACTTTCTCCAATATATCAGACTTGCACCTACCAAGTCAAGCTATTGGGTTGTGCATATACTGATCTACATGTTATTTTGTCTTTTACAGAGAATTTTAGAGATGGATACCCATGCTATCATCCATGAATACATTTATGTGGATGAGGTGGGCTTCAATCTCAGCAAAACCAGAAGAAGGGGGAGAAATGTCATTGGATGAAGGGCCATTGTCAATGTCCCTGGACAACGTGGCGGAAACATTACAATGTGTGCTGCAATTACACAGAATGGTGTCCTGCACCATCATGCCAGACTTGGCCCCTATAACACTGATCACATCATACGTTTTCTGGATGCTGTTCATGATATGCTTGTTCAAGGTCTGCAGAATGAAGACCAGGCAAGATTTGTCATCATCTGGGATAATGTCAGCTTTCATTGCACCCATCAGGTCCAAAACTGGTTTGTTACTCATCCCCATTTTTCTGTTGTCTACCTGCCTCCATATTCACCATTTCTAAACCCTATAGAGGAATTTTTCTCCACATGGCGCTGGAAAGTGTATGATCGTCATCCCTATGTCAACATGACACTTCTCCAGGCAATGGAGGAGGCATGTGGAGACACTGATGCCGCCTCCATCCAAGGTTGGATACGCCATACAAGGAGGTTCTTTCCATGGTGTCTGGCAAGAGAGAACATAGCATGTGACATGGATGAAGTATTGTGGCCAGACCCAGCTCGGAGGAGGGATTGAACATAGATGCACCCAACCATCACACACACACACACACACAATTCCTTTGGAATAATCACCTTTTTTCAAAATTATGTTTGGATTCTGTCCAACTACACATTGTTGTGTTTCTTTTCTTTTCTCTAGTACTGTATTCACAACCACAAATGCTTACAGTAAAAAAAATTAATAGTTTGGTTTCAATCTTGCTTTCGTGTTTACTGTGAATTTTTCAAATCTCTCTGACGATTACTTTCGATCTTGTACAGAAATGTCCATAGGAGCTCATGAAAGAAGAGCTTTAGGTTTTGAATTACCGTGTGTATATGACATATCCAAAAACATATTATTATGGCAAAAGTGTTTGCAACGTAAGACAGATGTTTGCTTTTGAGATGTGTTTGTGATCTTTTGAATGCAGTGTGTCATTTTGCAAGAGATGTGAGGCATTTTGCATTTTGTGTGTGCAATTCTTGGATTTGTGTGTTAAGTTTTTAAAAAAAGAGGTAAAGTTTAGAAAATGTGTGTAAGCAGTTGAAAAAAACTGTAATAAATAAAGCGGTAATTTCATCAGACTTATTTGAGTACTGAAGTGAATAATGTTTAGTAAGCACGTTATCCTGCTCAGGTGTGCTGGATACCCGGGCCACTACCAGGAACACGGGGCAAGAGGCAAGAATACACTCTGGATGAGAATATGCCTTTATGATGCTATAATTTCAGTAGAGAAACATAGTGTGAAACATAGAGTGCAGAAGAGAAACATATTGATTCATTGACTGATTTGTTTGTTTGTATAAATACTTTGTTTAGATTTAATTATTTCCTTATATTTTGGATAATTCTAGTCTGCTGAAATGAATTAGGGCATGTGTCATGTATAAATGTGTCCAATGTACTTTCGCCTGAAGAGGATTTAATTTATCTTAATTTAACCATATGTGGTACATGTGGTTGCCTTTTATGACTAATAGCTTTGGAAAGTGTTGTTTGCCCTAGCTGCATTTGTAATTTCAACATTTAAAATAACATGGAGGGTTCCCTTAATATACTGCTTGTCAATTTGTATATTTGTCTGCTAAATTACTTGGATTACAGTAGATAACACTGTCCTTATAGCATATTTTGAGTGACTATAGTAATAGTGCTAACGTTTGCTAGTACTGAAACTGTGATTAATACTTGATTAGCTAAATTAGCGAACACAAAATTACAGTATTTATAGATAAGACTGACCTGCACTTGAAGCCCTGAACAGGTCAGTAATTTTGTTACATTTCACTGCTTCTTTTTAGAGGGCTTTACATTTGCATGCCCTTTCCGGCATTCACTAAATTCCAGGGGTTTCAGTGCTGTGATGTAAAATGAGCGTTCTTGGAGGTGTGTCGAAGACACCCCCTTACAAAAAAAAAATTACAGGTCACCGAACATGTGTAGAACACTTATTTTGCACAGGCATTCCCAGGATCAGCCATGTCCCATTTGAAGGACAAAACACTCATACCGGTAACTATTTTTTCGATGTTTAAAAAAAAAATCCTGTAAATGCTAAATTAACTCATTCTTCAAACTGTCAACTTTGCTCTTTCTGTGTAAATAAAGTTGAGTATGAAAACGTGGCTAATTATGAGTTTGTTTTTTAACAGCAGAGGAAACGATCCTGAGATTAAAAAGAACTAAGGTTTCACTGCAGATTTTTAGTCTTGCATGTTAGGACACATGATAGAATTGATGTAAAGTCAGTAAGACTTTGAGCTTATTTAAGTGAAACAAGCATTTCATAACAATAGTATTTTTCAAACATGAAACCCCTGTGATCACAGACAGGTATCTGAAGATATAGCAGAATTGATGTAAAACTCCTTTGATCGTGGACAGACAACTATCTGCAACAAATGACTTTTCTTCCCAAACTGCACATGATCGTTGACCTATGCAGATTCCCAAAATAGGCCACGCCTACTTGATTATGCAATATCTGTTACGCCGTCCTGAAACCCCTGGAAAAAAGTGCCTGCCTGCCCTTTCCCTCTCTGCTCCACCTGGCTGCTTCCTCTCCATCCTCACTCTGTGCAGTGATGACTCTGTTCGAAACTGTTCGCCAGAGCTGATGCCAGTGATAGAGTTGCAAGTCAAGACTAACAGATTCATGATTTATTATTGATTTATTATCGAATGCCAAATTCGGAAAGGATTACTTGAGTACATGGGACACGCAATAATATAAAATAACAATGATTAATTTTTTTTTTTTTTTTAAAACAACAAAAAAAAAACAAAAAAAAAACAAAAAAAAACACAACAACAGGGCAGTGGGCTAAATCAGTTGTCAGGCCACTGGGAATTCTCCCAGTGCTCCCGATGGCCAGCCTGGGCCTGCACACACACACACACACACACACACACACACACACACACACACACACACAATGAACACCATCCCACTCCCTTTGCATTTTTTTGCACATTTCTATATCAACCTGTTATACCAGGCACTTCCACACTAGAACTATGTACTGGTCGGCAGTACACTGTCACTTACTGTGCCTATTGTCCTGTTTTAGTAGTTATTGTACTGTACTGTCTTGTGTTGTTTGCACACATTTGCACTTGCACTTTATGTAGAAATGTGTAGGTCTTATTTAGTTCGGTGTCGTCTCATGCAGTTAGTGTGTTGTTTTATATAGCACCATAGTCCTGGAGGAAGGAATAAAAAATTTTATAACATTAGTGCATTGTGTATACTCTGCTGGGATTACTGACATTTAGCGCTATTCAGACAGTTGTATTGGAGTTTGCTGAAAAGGCATGTCGCATGCACAATTCATTTATGCATGATTCTGACGCTGAACTTAAATTTTTCTGGCAGAGTATGAAACACAATATGTCATGCTGAAATGTCACAGTAAACTGTGTACACATTTAACTGTCAGTGCACAAAAAGTGTAATAAAAAGTATCTTTATTACATCAGGGGAATTAACAGCTTGAACCGTAAACATGAAACAAGTTAATAATAATTTCACATAAACCTTTTTTTCATGTATTTTTCAAACAGTAAGCATTATCAACATCGGTAAGAAGATGATCAAACTCTGGGAATTAATATAGAACACTATTTGAATTACAGTTTTTTCAAATTGCTTAGACACTAAAAGTGGAACTTGAGGCCCACTCAGTGAAACCATTCACTCATGTATCTAATCTTCAGACCAAGTCTGCAAAACTGCAAGCACATTATACACTTTACACTCAGTTTGCAAATGAAAAACAAACCTTTTGCAAAACTCTAAACACAGTTCTCTACATTAGACACATCAATCAAACTAACTGCTCTTGTGTTTCATTTAGAAAACTCTGCCATTCAAAATGGTACACTCATTTACTGATTACCTACACCAAGTGCTTACGTGTGAAAACACTTATAGCTAATTTGTTCATTTAGAAATCAGAGCTTGAGCACTATATATAGGCTTTAGGATGACTCTCTTGGTTTGGACAACAATGGAGGCCAATTTTGGAGAGAGAGTTAGAGGAAGAGGAGTGAGAGAAAGAGAGGGACGAGGAAGAGGACAAAGAGGAGGAGGAGGAGGATGACGACAAGGAAGAGAACAGAGGAGAACAATTACGAATGAGATCCGGGCCACTTTGGTTGACCACTAAGCGTTGATCCCTTAGTCAAATACAATGAAAATACAATGTTTTGAGAATAAAATAGTTTCCCACCCCTTGCATTTCTGTTTCATTGTGAACATACTGAATACGCATATATACTGTATATACAGTGTATTTGTGTACATACGTGTGAGTGCTATGATAAACTCCTGTGCACTCCACTGCACACTCAACAAGCAATAGACACAAGATAGTAGTGTTTTACATTTTTCACATCTGTGTGTGGTTTGGTGTGCATGTGGCTAATCATTTGATGTTTGTGTGTAGAGTTACTATACAAAAACATCATTTTTATAAGAGTTAAAATAGTTTTGAATGAAGTGTTTGCTTTTGCAAGCTATGTGTGACATTTTGTATCTTGTGTGCATGTTTTATGGTTTTGTGTGTAGAATTTCGAGAAATAGAGCCGTAGTTTCAGAAATTGTGCGTAAGCCATTTGAAAAAACTGTAAACAGGTAAATAGCTCCCCCTCCTGACAAAAAATCAAGCTGCACTTTTTGTACAGTCTGTTTGAGTTTTGTGTGACTGTGGGCTCCATGGCACAGTAATACAGTGCAGAGTCTGATAGTGCAGCAGGAAAGATCTCCAGATCTACTTTCTTTTCCTTTTTACGAAGTTTGATGGATAGTCGTGGGTCAGGTTGTTTAGCTTTAGTGACATCATTTGTTGATATATAAATCAGCAGCAGAAACTCTGGACCTGATTGAGGCTTTTGTCGATACCAGTGGAGATATCTAGCCGAGTCATCATATTTGCAGGTCAGTGTGGTGTTGCTGCCTTCACTTGAAGATATGATGGTTTGGTCTGGTGTAATGTTGCTGTCAACAGCACCTGCTGTAAAGACATTACAACAACATAAACATTTCTATTTTCTTTGCTTAAGGATGTTAATTTTTTTTTTCCATCAACTGAATCATAATGTTTAAGTATTAGTACAAATCTTCAGCATTCACCTAAAGTTTGTGTATGACATAAATGACTTACCAATGTTTTTAACAACTATAAAAATAAAGAAGAGTAACATGATTGTTCTGTGCGTCTCTTGTGCAGTAGATATAAATGGCAGTATCTCTGTGAAACTGTCTAAACAGTATCTCACCACATCTAGCTCCACCTTCTTTTACTGAGGTGTAGTCATGTCAATTCTGGCCTCAATCCCTCAGTTTATGATCATGTAAATGTAAAGTTGTTTGAAAGGGTTTCAAGAAAAAAGCCTCTACTCTCATCCAAAAACAAACTCAAGAGTCTTCAGTTTGCCAGACACTACTGGAACTTCAAATGGGATCGGGTTCTATGGTCAGATGAAACCAAAATAGAGCTTTTTGTCAATAAACACCAGAGGTGGTTTTGACGCACACAGAGAGTTAGCCATATGGAAAAGTACCTCATGCCCACAGTTAAATATGTAGGCTCTTTAATGTTTTGGGCTGTTTTTCTGCCAGAGGACCTGGACATTTTGCTAGGATACATGGCATCAGGGGTTAAATTGGGATTTGTTTGTCTTATTAACTGACAAACTGTAAAATTTGAGAGTTGAGAGAGCCCTCTGCTATGAACACTACAGTACTGATCAAAATCACTCTAGATGCTCCTCTGCTGCTCCCTCATCACTGGCCCTGTTCTGCTCGACTCTGATTTGAAATTATTTAAACAGATTGAAGATATGCTGAGGAACAACAAACCAGAATTAGCTCATCTATTCAGTTTGGCACTTTTATATCAAGAAATAAAATTTTATCGGATATAAGAAAGGTTGGCATTTGTCCATCAAAAAAAATATTCAATCATTTGAATACACCATACAGGGGCGGACTGGGACTAAAAAATGGTCCTGGACTTTCTAGCACAGAGCGGCTCACGGTACCCGGTATTTATTTAATTATTATATAGGCTACCAATGGATAAAGTATACAATAGTGATGATCAAAGGAGGATAAATGAGCGTCCGGCTCAAGGCTGTGCAGGTAGACAGACATGGTATTTTAAAACTGGACTGTCCGACTTAAAATCAGACAATTGTCCACCCTATCTAACATTTTTATTTTAAACAGTTGACATATATTGCTGTATTCAGCCTCGTCATGTTCAGCTCCTTACATCTTACCTCATTATTCAAGCGTTAAAAAGCGCTGTGCTGAATTACTGCTTGGGCTCTACTTCTGTGAACAGTAAACCTTCTTTGATTGGTTGGCCATCTCAAACATTTTGATATTGACGAGCGCTCTTAGACTGCTGCAATGAGCCAGAGCCGCTAAATAGATTAATCATTTTCAGTCATGTTGGCCACGCAGGCATTCGCCTGGCCCGACATAATACGTAAATGTACTATCAGTCATTCTTTATATAGTTACGTAGCAACGGGCCGGCCCACATTGTCCAGTGGCCCATGATGCTAATGTGAATGATGCTATCAAAGATTTTTTGAAGCTCTTACGTAATCTTGTAAACTTTAGGGGCAGACCTCATTTATTATGTGCTACAAAGGCAATGCTTTTGAATCACTGCTTGAGTTAGTAAGTACGAAAAAGGTATATGTATATATATATATATATATATATATATATATATATAGCTAGCCTAGGCCAGCCGCTATCTTTCTATCACAGCAGCTGCATTTGTTTAATAGAACAACATTTTTACAAATCATTAATGCCTCAACCTCTCTATTATTTCCTGTTACTTCTTGATTTTATTATAGACGTTTAAATGTCTTAAAAACAGACAACTTCAGCTGAATTACTTCTTCATCAATCTCTTTCTTTATCAACGCACAAGTGCTTTTAGTGAAACACTACTGCAATTGCTGAAAGAGAATTCATTTAATAAAAGTCAAGGGTCAAGTGTCCAACTAAAGGAAACACTAATCGCCATAATGGTGACTTCAAACTAAACTTATTTTCAGTAAAACATCAATATTAACTAGAGCTAAACTTCTGTTAATTCTCAGTAAGAATTTTTGTACATGTATAAAAGAAAAGTCAAAGTGGTTTGTAATAAGTGAAGATGGTAATGCTGGTTTTGGAGTTGTTTAATCATCCTCTGGTGAGATCTTGAGAGATTTAATGTATTCTTTTATTTCCCGTTGATTTCATCTAAGGCTGTGTGGCTGTAAGTGAGATGTAGTTGTTTAATATCTTAATATTATCTTAATTATAATATCTTAATTATCTAATTAACTGCAACACTGCTTCAGTGTTACTTTTCACTCTCTATGGACTCATATAGACACCCAGCAATGTTAATTTAACATAGAGGATTTGCTGTGTAGGGTTTTTAGCCACAGGCACAATTTTAAGAGAAATTAGAGACAGGACTGGCCAACCAACTTTGAGCTGATTAATGAGGTCTTACATGTATTCATATTTCTCATGTTGCAATACATTAAATTTCCAAATACAGCAGCTGAACAATAATGAAGAATTTGCATTCCATCACAGGTTATTTAATTGTAAATTGAGCAATAGTTTGCACACATAAAATCACTCTCTATCTCTCAATAAATATATTATATATATATATATATATATATATATATATATATATATATATATATATATATATATATATATATATATACAGTACTGTGCAAAAGTTTTAGGCGACCTATTTTTTTTAGTACTTAGAACTTTTTTTTTTAGAACAAATTGTACTGGAGACTACTATTTTTATTTTTTTGTCACACCAAATATTGACATTTTTTTATTGGCTACTGTTTATTGCTCTTTACAGTATTTTTTTAAATGTAGAAACATTTAATTTCATTATTTTGAAGGCATCTTTGCTCTACAGCATTTCTTTGCATGAACAAGAAATGTTTTGTATCTGTCACATGCTTTAGTCATGAAAATGTTAGTGCTGACAGTGTAGTGGACTAAGATGATTAAGAATGTTAAAATGTGACTGAAAAACAATCAGCATTTTAAGATTGACTGGATGACAAATCAGCATTTAAACTATGATAATGCTATAAAAATTAACTGTTTTTTTTTTTTTGTTTGTTTTTTTTTTTTTAAATAAGCTGATTGAGCTCGCGCCACAATTATAAATAAAGCATGACGAGAATGAATTAATTGTGAGGCAAGGTTGAGGTGTGACTAAAAGAGAAATAGTGTAAACCCCGCCTAAATGAAATCACTGTTTCAGGATGGTATAAAAGCCCTTGCCATGACTGTATTCATTTAGACAATCTGCAGATGTCTCTGCTTTCTTGTATATTCAATAAAGTCTGATTTTTGGAAGCCCTTTCTCACAAAAACATTCAAGCTCAACTAAATCACCCAAACCATGCGGCAAAATGTGTTATGGTCTGACGAGACCAATTCCAAAAGGTATAATAATTCCATCATTCCAAAAGTTTTGTTTGGTTCAAAAAAAGCACCACCAAAAGAACACCATACCCACATTGAAGCATGGTGGTGGCAGCATCATGCTTTAGGGCTACTTTTCTTCACCCAGAACTGGGGCTTTTATCATGGTGAAAAGAATCATGACTAGCTACAAATAACAGTCAATTTTAGTGCAAGTGGTTGCAAGGTTGAGTTCAGGTGTCTGCTTGTAAGCTGAAGATGAAAAGGAATTTCACCTTTCAGCATGACAATGTCCCAAAGCATATATCCAAGTCAACAAAGGAATGGCTTAACCAAAAGAAGTTTTTGAATGGCCTAGCCATGATATTCCTACACGATACTCCTGAGATGCCAGTGATACTGACCCCTTCTGCTCTCCAGACCTGATCCATCCTGATGCCCTACTTCTGGTTGGAGTTCCCATCAATTGGAAGTCACATACTGCTGCTGAGGATGGCCCCACATGGTGCAGCCTAAAGATCATTGAGATTACTGAGGATGGTACCACTTAAAAACCATAAAGATTGCTTTGGACCTCAATTCATATGAACAGTTATGCCATGATGGCTACGACTACAATTGCAAAACAGTTTTGCACTCAAGTCTCCATCAGTGAACAGTAGAGAAAAGTAGAGTCTTCCTGTAAAAACTGTAATGAATTTTCCTGGTTACACAACTGCACTATTTGACCATGTAGTATTGGTACTATTGGTATCTTGTGTCACCCAGATGAGGATGGGTTCCCTTTTGAGTCTGGTTCCAATCAAGGTTTCTTCCTTATATTGTCTCAGGGAGTATTTCCTTGCCACCGTCGCCTCTGGCTTGCTCATTGGGGATAAATTCGTCCATTTAAAATCTATATCCTGAGTTTATATATTTCTGTAAAGCTGCTTTGGGACAATGACCATTGTTAAAAGTGCTATACAAATAAAATTGAATTCAATTGAATAGCCAGAGCCCAGACCTGTATCCAGCTAAAAATCTGTGCTGTGACATGAAGCCGGGTATGCACAGGAGATGCCCTTACAATTTGATGGATCTAGAATGCTTTTGCACGAAAGAGTGGGAAAATATTGCCAAGTCAAATGTGCCATGCTGATAGACTCTTACCCAAAAATGTTTTGGCTTGTTTTTCACTTAATTTTTATACGTTGTAATTCCATATTGAGGGTGGAAAATGTTCTGACATGATTTATCTTAGTTTAAATTTTTTACATCACAAAAACCTGCCATTTTAACAGGGGTGTGTAGATGTTTTATATCCACTGTGAATAAAAAGAGGCACTTTAAATAAATATAGTCAATTTTGAATTGTCAAGTTTAACTTTAAATAAAGTCAACTTTATTTAAAAAAAGAGTCAAAATTAAATAAAAAAGAGCCAACTTTAAATAAAAGAAGTCAACTTTAAAAATTAAATTAATTAAAATTTAACTAACTTTTAAACTTAAGAAAGAGTCAAATGTTAAATAAGAAAAGGGGCAACTTTAAATAATAAGATTCAACTTTAAATAAAAAGAGTCTTTAAATATAAAGAGTCAACTAAAATGATTGTAAGCAATTGTTAAATGATTAGACTCTAAAGTAAAATGACTGGAAGTTAAATTGAAATTATTGGACGTGAAACTGAAATGATTAGAAGCTAAACTGAAATAATTTGACTCTAAATAGAAATGACTGGATCCTAAATTTAAATGAGTAGAGTTTAAACTGATATGAGTTGAAGCTAAAGTGAAATGATTGGACTTTTAACTGAAATGGTGGGAAGCTAAAATGAAATGATTGGATGCACAACTGAAGTAATTGGAAGCTAAACTGTAATGATTGGACCAGGGCCATTTCTGGCCATTTTGGCACCCTAGGTGAGATTCCTATAGGTGGTTGTAAAATAATTGCTGATGGACCTACTTGGTATGAACAACAATTCCCACCTCAGTGGTACAGGTAGTAAAACATGGGGAAAATAATCTTCAATTCTCTAGCTCAACATGCTCAGCTCAGCTTGTAGCCTAAAGTTTTGTTTTATGGAAGCTGTGGTAACTTGGCTGTCAATGTATGACATGATCAGACAAAAAGTTGGATTTATCATTAAACTTGCCTTGGGTGTTATCACTGCTTGCAGGACTAAAAGACTGATAAAATATAAAACCTTTTGCCTATCTAACATGAGACTAGGCTAGTTTGGTGTCATTAGCCAAGGGGATGCACAACTAAGCAATCATTGTTTGGATTTAGCTGCTACAGTGCCGCATAAAGTATGTTAGCTGTATTAATGCTCTGCTCATATCATGTTCACGTAAACTGGAACTCATATATAGAAACTGGAAGTCATAGACATTTACACATCTTGTTTTGTTGCACAGCTTGAGAGGATGTTAGTGTTTCAGTTTCAACCCATTTACTGCTAAAAAATAATAATAATAATAAATAATTTAATTTCAATCGGCGTATATCCATTTATCCCCTCACACTAACTGACTGTGTGAGCTAGCATTTGGCAGAATTGAGACCTGTCAGCCAATAAGACACAAGTATTTCCACGTAATTTCCTGTACACCTGGTCTGGTTTGTCTTGCCTCCATTCACTGAAGATAAAATACAAAACTTTATTCACCGAAGATACAAAATGACTTTTACTGATGTTCAGTTATGAAGTGACAAACCGCTCTAAGTGGAGAATTATTCGGGGCTAAAGAATAGATCTTCAGGACGACATCCCCAAATGCCCAGGCCAGGTTATGCCCCTGGTTCTTTCTTTCTTATGGCTGGGTGAGTGGGGCAGGCGACCGCCTAGTTCACCTATGCCTAAAAATGGCCCTGGATTGGACTCTGAACTAAAATAACTAGAGGATAAACTGAAATTAATGAAGGGTAAATTTAAATAATTGGACACTAAATAAAAAATTATTGGACACTAAACTGAGATACTTTGATGCTATACTGAAATGACTGAATGCTAAACTAAAATGATTGAACTCTACATTGAAATTGTTAGAGAACCCCTCGCATGCGGAGTCGCTTGTGTCGTTCGCTGCGCGAACACGTCCGCATTCCATTCTCCGTGCCACCGTTGAAGACTATCAGTTGGTTTACCTCTGCCATGTGCTCTTTTGTTTTTGTTTGACGTCATGTCTCTGCCCCCGTTTGTCTATTGGTTCTCTGTTTTTGGTTCGTGTCATGTTTCCGCCCATGTGTTCATTGGTTAATCATTTATTGTTTCATTATTAGTTACAGGTGGTTTGAGTTTCAGCTGGTTTGGTTTTTTATTTAAGCCCTGCCTTTTGTGCACTTCATGGCGGAGTTTTAGCTACCTACATACTAAAATACCTACCTACCATTTGGATCTATGCCTTGCCCTCGTGAATCTATGTTTTGCTCACGTTTCATGGACTATGGATTATTCTCTCGTTACCTTTTGGATCTAAGCCTTGCCCATGTGAATTTGTGTTTTGCTCGCGTTTCATGGACTATGGATTATTCCCTCATTGCCTTTTGGATCTATGTCTCACCCATGTGAATTCTTGTTTTGCCTTTTGGATTATACTCATTTAAGTTTCTTTGGATTATTGTTTGTGTTCCTTTTTTCCCCTGTTCCGATAGTTTTGCACGTGTTCCGTTACTTTTGCATTGGTCCCCATTAAAGTGATTTTTCCCCTGCGCATGCATCCAGCCCTTACAGAATACAGAATACTCTGCCCAACATGGATGCAGCGGGGAAAATTTTGGCTAACAGTGCCAAATTTTTCGTTCCCCCACTGGACTCAATTTTCTTTCAGGCCTATCTTCCTCCTCCTACTGCCTATGATGGCGTCTCCTGGTACCCCCAGTATTTTTTATTACAGGCCCAAGGATATTTTGTGATTTTGGAGGATCCGAAACCCAGTGAGGAGCAATGGGTGAGGTTCCTCCAATCCCGTTTGGTCAGCTTGGCTCGCTGGTGGGCAGAGGCCCACCTCGACAGTGGACACCAGGAGATGAACACTGTCTCGGGTTTTGTGGATCTCCTGCTCCAGGAATACGGGCGCCCAGAATTCGATCCCGACCTAATCACCCTCTTTGGCAATGTGCGCCTGCCCGGTGACCCCAACCAGTCATTCCTGGAGCACTACGAGAGGGAGCGGGCTAACGTGGCGGCCTGCACCTCTCAGCCCCGGACCCAGGAGGGCGCAACTAAGGGATGCACTCGGCCAGCCAGCCTACAGTGCCCCACCTGTCGAAAACAGGGAACAAGGAGCTACTATTTCTGCTCGCAGGACTGTTTTAAGGACAGCTGGCAAGTCCACAAGCGGCTCCATAGGCGGGCACCCTCAGAGCTCCAGCTGGAGACCCAGCAGGAGGTCTCCCCAGTGGAGCGCCACCTGGAGGTTAACGTGGCAACCTCCAGCCCCGAGCTCCAGCCGGAGACCCAGCAGGAGGTCTCCCCAGCAGAGCGCCACCTGGAGGTTAACGTGGCAACCTCCAGCCCTGAGCTCCAGCCGGAGGTCTCCCCAGCAGATTGCCCTCCGGAGGTCCATGAGGGGACCTCTGTTCCTGTCCTGTTCCTGTCAGAGACCCAAGTGGGGTTCTCCGCTCCAGCCCTGTTCCCGCCGGAGGTTCACGAGGAGACCTCCACTCCTGTCCTGCACCTGCCGGAGGTCCACGAGGAGACGTCCACTCCTGTCCTGCTCATGTCTGAGGTCCACGAGGAGATCTCCACTCCTGTCTTGCTCCTGCCGGAGGTCCACGGGATGACCTCCTCCCAAGCCAATTCCATGTCAGAGGTCCCCATGGACCTCCTCCAAAGCCAAGTCCATGTCTGAGGTCCACGGGATGACCTACATTCCAAGTCCTAGTCCATATCTCAGTCCAGATCCATACCCTAATCCAGAGTCCTGTTCCAGTCCATTCCTCAGTTCAGACCCAGAGTCCTTTCTCAGCCCAGAATCCAGCTCAGAATCCAGTCCAGTTTCTAGTTTAGTTTCCAGTTCAGGTTCAGATTCTGTTCCCAATCCAGATTCCAATCCAGTTCCCAATCCAGTTTCCAGTCTAGGTCCCAGTCCAGAATCCAGTCCTCACTCCAGTCCAGTTTGGTTCCCAGTCCTGCTCCCACCGCTGTCTCCACCTCTGTTTCCACCTCTGTCTCCAGTCCAGTTTCTAGTCCTGTTTCCAATTCTGTTTCTGGTTTCGTTTCCAGTCAGGCTTCTAGTTTCACTTTCAGTCCAGTTTCTGGTTTTGTTTCAAGTCCAGTTTTCAGCCATGCAGCTAGCTTTGTTCCCAGTTCTGTTCCCAATCCTGTTCCCAGTCCTGTTTCCAGTCCAAGTCACAATCCTGTTCCCAATCCTGTTTCTAGCTCAGTTTCTAGTCCAGTTTCCAATCCAGTATCCAGTCTAGTTTTCAGTCCTGAATCCATTCCAGAATCCAGTCCAGTTTCTAGCTTAGCTTCCAGTCCAGTTCCAAGTCCAGTTTTCAGTCCAGGTCACAGTCTAGTTTCCAGCTCTGTTTCTAGTCAGGTTTCTAATTTCATTTCCAGTTCTGTTTCTAGTTTAGCTTTCAGTCAAGTTTCTAGGTTTGTTGCAAGTCCACTTTCCAATTCAGGTTCTAGCTTTGTTTCCAGTTCAGTTTCCAGTTCTGTTCCCAGTCAGGTTTCTAATTTCATTTCCAGTTCTGTTTCTAGTTTAGCTTCCAGTCAAGTTTCTACTTTTGTTGCAAGTCCACTTTCCAGTTCAGGTTCTAGCTTTGTTTCCAGTTCTGTTCCCAGTCAGGTTTTTGATTTTGTTTCCGGTTCTGTTTCTAGCCTAATTTCCAGTCCTGTACCCAGTTCAGTTCTCAGTCCAGTTCCCTTGTCCTGTTCCCTGTTCTGTCTCCAAGTCTGTCTCCAAGTCTGTCTCCAATCCAGGTGCAAAGTCTGATTCCATCCTAGTTCCAGTCCAAGCTCCAAGCTAAGCCAAGCTCCAGGCTCCAAGCCAAGCACCAGGTCAAGCACCACGCTAAGCTCCAAGCTAGGCACCAAGTCAAGCTTCAAATCAAGCACCACGCCAAACACCAAGTCAAGCACCAGGTCAAGCACAGCTCCAAGCTCCAAGCCAAGCTCCAAGCCAAGCACCAGGTCAGGCTCCAAGCCAAGCTCCAAGCCAAGCTCCAAGCCAAGCTTCAAACCAAGCTCCAAACCAAGCTCCAAGCCAAGTTCCAAGCCAAGTTCTCGACCATGGCCGAAGAGACAACCAGACAAGCTCCACTCTCGCTCTGGAACACTGGACATTACCAGCCTCGGGTCCTGGGGGGCAGACATTAGGATCCTGCCCAGGGGCCTAGGTCCGCCAGCATGGTTGGAACTTTTGACGCTTCAGGAGCAGCGCCTTTGGGGGGGGGGCTCTGTTAGAAAACCCCTCGCACTTGGAGTCTGACTTCCGCAGTCGTTCGCTGCGCGAACACTTCCGCATTCCATTCTCCGCCCCACTGTTGAAGACTATCAGTTGGTTTACCTCCTCCATGTGCTCTTTTGTTTTTGTTTGACTTCATGTCTGTGCCCCCGTTTGTCTATTGGTTCTCTGTTTTTGGTTCGTGTCATGTTTCCACCCCCGTGTGTTCATTGGTTAATCATTTATTGTTTCATCATTAGTTACAGGTGATTTGAGTTTCAGCTGGTTTGGTTTTATTATTTCAGCCCTGCCTTTTGTGCACTTTGTGGCGGAGTATTAGCTACCTACATACCGAAATACCTACCTACCTACCTTTTGGATCTATGCCTTGCCCTCGTGATTCTATGTTTTGCTCGCATTTCATGGACTATGGATTATTCTCTCATTACCTTTTGGATCTAAGCCTTGCCCTTGTGAATTTATGTTTTGCTCGCGTTTCATGGACTATGGATTATTCTCTCATTGCCTTTTGGATCTATGTCTCACCCATGTGAATTCTTGTTTTGCCTTTTGGATTATACTCATTTAAGTTTCTTTGGATTATTGTTTGTGTTCCTTTTTTCCCCCGTTCCGATAGTTTTGCACATGTTCTGTTACTTTTGCATTTGTCCCCATTAAAGTGATTTTTCCCCTGCGCATGCATCCAGCCCTTCCTCCATATTCCATAACAGAAATGACTGAACAGTGAACTGAAATGACTGGATATTTATTTATTTTTTTTTTTTGAAGGCCGCAGTACCACCTCAGGTGTGCATTAATTTCTAATAATTCAATCAATTCTAATAATTCAATCATCATCAGTTATTCCTTACATATACAGTATATACAGTATATATCGATCAAGGAAGAACAATCACTGGATAATTTAGAAAATTACTCCTTTACCTTCATATCTGATGGAAACGTTGATGTTCCTGATAGTTTTCGGAACAAATTGTAACTGAATATAGAAGTCAGTTTTCAATATCAGGTAATCCGGGTACACGCTCTGGTAGGCCATCTTTGTATCATCTTTTGTATTATAGTCTTTTTCTGGTTAAATTATTTGAAGGTTGGCCAACTTATTTTAAGATCTATAAAGCCCACAAGCTACCTAAAACTGTTTATTAGTGAAATAGGTAGCTCTTCATCAGACTTCTTCAAGTGCATCACTCAGGTGACTTTTTGACGTGTGTGTGTGTGTGTGCGCATTTATTTGACCCTCCAAGTGGAATAAGCCGCTAAAGAGAACTCAATTCGGTACTCGCATGATTAGGCGGCTTTCTGCGTGCGCGCTTTAAGTGTGTGGTCAGGCAGGGAGACATTCATTAATTTCTTATTATCTTAATGTTGTTATTTATTTTTTATCTTTCTTTTCATGTTACACATGACCAGGGGCATTATGTGAACTGTTAATCATTCGGGACTGAGCCCAGACACTTCTCCATTAAAAAAATACTTTTTAAAACGTACTTCTAAATAGACTGTTTGCATGCATTTTTTCTTGCTTGTAAGGGCTAATTGAAAATTGGACAAAAAGTTGGATTCATCATAAAACTTGCCTCGGGTGTTATCAATGTTTGCAGGACTACCAGACTGATAAAATATAAAACTTTTTGGCTATCTATCATGAGACTATAGGCTAGTTTGGTGTCACTAGCCAAGGGGAGGAACAACTAAATGTGCATTCACACATACAGCGACAAAACTACCGGAGACCAGTCATTTTCAATTAATTCATTTTCAAAGAACAATTTCAGAATTATGTTCCTCAACATAAAATTGCGAAGACTATGAATATCTCATCTACATTACATAAAATCATGAAACGATTCAGAGAATCTGGAGAAATCTCTGTGCACAAGGGACAAGGGTGAAAATCAATATTGCATACCCGTGATCTTTGGGCCCTCAGGCGGCACTGCATTAAAAACAGGCATGATTCTGTAATGGAAATCACTGCATGGGCTCAGAAACACCTCCAGAACTCATTGTCTTTGAACACAGTTCACCGTGTCATCCACAAATGCAGGTTAAAACTCTATCATGCAGAGAAGAAGCCATATGTGAATATGATCCAGAAACGCCATCTTCTCTGGGCCAAAGCTCATTTACAATGGACTGAGGCAAAGTGGAAAACTGTTCTGTTCAGATGAAAACTGTTCAGATGAATCAAAATTTGAAATTCTTTTTGGAAATCATGGACTAAACTAAAGAGGACTATAGAGGAGATGGACCATCCGAGTTTTTATCAGCACTCAGTTCAAAAGCCTGCATCAATGATGGTAAGGGGTGCATTAGTGCCTATTGAATGGGCAGCTTGCACATCTGGAAAGGCACCATCAATGCTGAAAGGTACATACAGGTTTTAGAGCAACATATGCTTCCATCCAAATTCCATCCCATCTTTACTTCTGAGAGACTCTGCCTCTCTAAGAAACTCTTTTTATACCCAATCATGTTACTGAGCTGTTGCCAATTAACCTAATTAGTTGCAAAATGTTCCTCCAGCTGTTTCTTTTTAGTAACACTTACTTTTCCAGCCTTTTGTTGCCCCGTCCCAAATTTTTTGAGATGTGTTGTGGCCATCAAATTCAAAATTACCTTATTTTTTCCTTAAAATGCTTGTCTGTACATCATTTCAGCAGTGGACGTGGATTCTAGAGCAGGAGACTCTAGTTTGTAAATGAAAAGTTTAACTGACTCAGAGAGAGAGGAAGTTGGTTAGGTACTTCTAGCTTCACCAATGAGCTTAGCCTCCCCTCTTTTTTTAAGGCTGACAATATGGCTGTGTTAGCTATTTCGGCTGGCTGATAGCCTTTGAATTTCTTTTTGATCAGAAACTCACTGGGTGGAGGTTTATTTTTCATTGACATTGGTCCTGACATTTCATAAATCAATTTCAATGTATACAGCATTAGTCTAAAATCCGAGTGCATAAATGTAGAATTATTTTGGACTTTATGAGACCGAGCTCAGACTCAAGCATGCATCACATTCAAGCTGTCAATGGAAGATCAAAGATAGACTTTGTTGACATCCAGAAAGATTTACCCTTTCTTCAAAGCTTATTCAAGCTTAAACAGTATAGATATGAAAACGGATGTTGATTTTGAAAAGTAGATTAAGACTAAACATTGAAAAGTAATGTTTATTTATATCAAACAGCCAAGCAGCTCCCCCTCCTGAGAAAAAGAGAAAAAAGAGTTTTTGTACAGTGTAATTGGGTTTCCTGTTACTGTGGGCTCCATGGCACAGTAATACAGTGAAGAATCTGATAGTGAAGCAGATGAGAGCTCCAAAACTACTTTCTGTTCTGGTTTATGAAGTTTGATGGACAGTCCTGGGTGAGGTTGCTCAGTCTTAGTGACACGTTCTGTGGATTTATGAATCAGCAGAAGAAATTCTGGTCCTGATTGAGGTTTTTGTCGATACCAGTGGAGATAGAGAGCTGATTCATCATATGTGCAGGTCAGTGTGGTGTTCGAGCCTTCAGTTGAAGTTATTATTGCTTGGTCTGGTTTAATGCGCTCATCTACAGCCTCTGCTGAAAAGACATTGTTACACACTTACCATTTCAGTGTTAATCACTTAAGAACATTCAATGTTAAGAACATGAAGTTATGATGTCATGTTTAATAAAGACATATCAACAAACACTAAACAATAAACACTAATAACAGGTGCTATCACAGAATGGATTAGTAACATGGATTAGTAACATGAATCTAAAATGTTTTTTTTACTGATAATGTAGAAGTCATAAAATAAATAAAAAAATCTATAACAGTTAAGTTTGTACTAAAAAAAATAGGGTGCCTAAAACATTTGCACAGTACTGTGTATATATTATAAAATAATGTATAATATAAATAACTTACCAACACTGATAACAGCTATGAAAGCAGAGAGGACGAGTAACATGTTTGTTCTGAGTGTCTCTCTTGCAGTAGATATGAATGACAGTGTTATCTCTGTGAAAGGCTCCAAACTATATCTTACACAACTAGTTCCACCCACTTAGACATAGACATGTACATTCTTTCATCAGTCCCTACACTTATAATCAGATAAACTCAAACCTCATTTAATCTGATATTGCATATGTAGTGTAACAATCCATTAATGGAAGTAATTAATTAGAATGCTGATAATACAGGTTATGATGTTTGTTGTTAATTGCGTTTATGCTGACTCTGCTGAATCTTGTGGTGATATTACATTATTACACATAATGTAAGGTCTTCTGAGCAGATCCATTAGTTCATTCATTTATCTTCAGTAACTGTTTTATTCTGGTCAGGTTTGCAGTTTATCTGGAGCCTAACACTGAGCGTAAGGCATGGTAATTCATCATGATACCACTATATCACCAGACATCATGCACACACATACACATTACACATTACACACTCATTCACACCTAAGGGAAGTTTAGCATAGCCAGTCTACCTAATGGCATGTGACACTGACAATGAAAGGAAAGCCCCCATTGTCCTTGATGGAAAGCCACATAGACATGGGGAGAAGTGTGAAACTCTGCAGACAGTTATCTGCATTTGAAAAAAAAAAAATATATATATATATATATATATATATATATATATATATATATATATATATATATATATATATATATATTTTATTTATTTATTTTTTTTGGATGATGATGATGATTCAGATACTGTTTATCATCTGGAGTGCTTTGGACCTTATTCCATCACAGATTTGAGTACCTGAAATGTATGAATGAACCTGATGAATTAAGCTGTGTATGACATCAAAAACGGTGATTTGAGCACAATTGATGAATCAGTTTCAGCTGTGTGGATGTAAACATCTGTCCACTAGTATCTTAGTTACATGTCACATGTACAGTATACGGCATGCAATTCATCTAATATACGTCATGTCAGGATCCTGGACTTGCTGTTTTGTGTTTTGGCCACTAGAGGCCCTCATTGTTCCCCATGTTGTTTTCCCTCTGTTTGTTAATGGTCTCATTACTGCCACCTGTGTCCCATTTCCCCATGTGTATTTAAGTTGCCCTGCTTGGTGTTTAACGTTGTCAGCAAGTAGGTGCAAGGTGGATTATTTCTTTGGCTACCCAGCTATGCTTTATCGATAACCTTTGTTTCTTGTTCTTTGCTTTTTCCACGTTTGTATTTTTGGACCTTGATCTTCATTGAAATCCTGTGGCTTCTTGGTAGATACTGAAGGAATGAGATCCTATGGCTCTCTAGTAGAGCATCTGATTCTCATGCTGTGACCAGATTTTGAGTTCTGGCCCTGATGTATCAAATTTAGATACTGAGCAAATAAAAGCAATGGATTCAGGGTACTATAATCACCCCCCCCCCCTTTCTTTAATGAAATTATTGGTTATTCTTGGTATTGTATGTCAACTTTATCTTAAGTTTTATTTAAGTTTTCATCATAATGCTTCTGCACATTGCAACTAAACTCCTTGTATGTTGTATGGCAGAGAAAGAAAAGTGAGAAAAGGCTCAGATTCACAACTGCATTCTCCCCCCAATGTCCATTATTTTATTTCTACAATGTGCAGACTAGCTTTTCAGTAAAAGTATATGCATTTAATAACTGCAACAGCTGCAGCCTTGTGGGACCAAGCCCCAGATCAACGTCTAATAATGATCAACTTTGGTATTACACAAATTACATGATCACATACAAACCCAAATCTACCTTATAAACAATATAAGCTGCTTAGTGCCCTGCCACAACAATGTATATCTAGGAGAATGTCAGTAAAGCTTCTGAGGGAAAAGGAGTGTTTTTCTTAAAAAGTTAGAGACATCCCTGACCACATAATTGTTTTAGATTATATAAATGGAACATTGGCCCCTAAATTTGTGTGTGATTAAGATCAAGCAAATTCCACTGACTGTTTCCTTATTCATCCTTTCATCTTTCTTGTATCTGTAAGATCAAACTTGCATTTGTTCAGAGCATTCTGGTCAGAGTGTTTGTAAAAGACCATTGCCTCAGCTCACATCCAGCAGAGTAACATGCATTTGTATGTACATGCATAATAAACACATGAATGAATGAAAATACAAAGAATCGTGAGGAAAACTGCCCAGAAAAGGTCAACAGCTTTAATTCAAAATAACACAATGGGTCTGTTAATGTCAGCAAAATACGGTGATTATGTAGGCTAGCTGTGTAGTTGTCATGTTTAAACACACTTTATTATTTTATTTTTAGCTTTATTATTATTTTATCTATTTATATCAGCTGGTATTTGTTACCACAAATGTTGTGTCTGTGGTGAACTGCTAAGTTGGTAAAGTTATCTTTTGTGGTTTTAGAAACTTTATATATATTATTTTTTATGTTTTTGTACAGCCTTTCACAGACCATTACTGTGCTACCACTCTAAAAACACAGTGATAGAGTGCAGAATCTGAGAGCTTTAGACCTCTGTTGTTTCTGCTAGTCAATGATCATCAGGGGTGCTCTCCTGATGTGAACTTGACCTTGTGCTTTTATACAGTATCAGTGACAGTAAGCTGAGTTACCAATACAACACCAATACAACTATTCCACTGTTGCTGATCAACCCACTGCATCTGACTTCAGCGCTTAACCATATATTTGTAGTTTTGTGGTGGGACCCATGTCTCACTATTATCAAACTTATTATATATATATATATATATATAATTATTGAGGTTTTATAGTTATTAGCCTGTTTGATTGGTTTATCCTTGAAGTGCTTTATCCTGGTCAGAGTCTCAGTGGATGTGGAGCCTATCCCACGAACACTGGGCGAGAGGCAGGAATATTTTCTTGATACCAGTGGAGACTGTTGAATATAACAGTGACCTCTAGCTTTAGAAATAAATGGCAGTGTTGTGTATAGCGCCACCCACTCAAATGTATTCATATTCATGACATTCAGCTTCATCTCTACTCATTTAAAGTATTAGTCATTTCATACTGCACTGGTGGGCCAAGATTTGTTTTTTTTTTTTTTTGTTTAGGTTTTTTTTTAGATTTACAGCAGCCCTAAAGGCTAAAGCTACAAAAAAATGTTTAAATTTTTTTTTTTTGCTTTATTTGTTTTGTCTGCTTTATTTAACATACCAAAACATCTGGAAAAAAAATTCTATCAATAATAAAATATGGTTCTCTCATGGTAGCACCAAAGGATACAGAACTTCACATCACATCACATGACCAGGTCACATGCCTCACTAATCACTCCGTGTCTCGTTATGCTTTGTTAGCGCCACTATTTAAGTTCTATGCTGCGTCCCAGTTTGTCTACTATCTATCCTAAATAGTATCCGAGATTAGAATTAGTGTGTCCCAAATCGTATTATGTTGAAATGAGTATCCCAAAGGTACCCATATGGTCTACTATTTCTGGTAGATTTTTGAAGTGTGGTTTGGCAGAAACTTTTTCAGCTAATATTGCCCACAACTCCTTGTGCAAGAGAGGAGGAGTTTTGTGACAGTTTGCTTTGCAAAATGTGGCAAAAAAATAAATCAAGGGAATGGTAAATTAAATTATATAGTATAAATTATATAAGGAATAACGAATGAAAAAAAACACTGAAATGCAGCAAGGAGTTTGTTTACGGTGACAGTGTGCATAACTAGGCAACAACGTTCTCTTCCATAACATGACGTGTTAGTATATCACAGTACTTGCAAACTCCTTTTTTTGCACACTCAAAAGTATGTACTTTTTCTGCACAAAAAGAGTTGTCATTTGTTGTTGTGTGTGCCACATTATTGTTATAGTCTTTATGGCTCTTGCCCACGGTTCATGTTTAAAGTTCTCACAGTTTTTGGTTGTTTTGTTTGCACTTTACATAAGTTCTCTGCACTTATATCTGCTGCCTTCTCCATTCCATGACAGCTTGACCGACAAATGGATGCAGCAGAGATGATTTCCAGCAAGGGCTCATGGAGTGATGAAGAGCTGGCTAGTGGGGCTATTGGAATGCTGGAGCACTGGAGCTGGTGGGATGATGGTGAAGCTGTAAGATAGAATAGAATATTATCTGAAATTAATCAGAAACTCAATGTCTGTCAAGTGCCAATGCTACCAAAAACAAGGCAACACATTTTTCTCAATTGTTCTGAAGCAGATATGTTAGGCGATTAAAATGATATGAACAGCATATTCACAATCGATGAAACTAAAACATAAGGGACCAGAAAAACGGGCAAAACAGACCCTCCATACCTATTCAAGCTAAAGCCATTCTAGGTGGTGGGACATTTATAGGGGCAAAGGTCAGACCAAGCTCCTCCATGGCAACTGTCAAAGTGTTTGGTGGGGACCTCCTTGTTGTAGGTCTAAATGTTGCTTGGCTTTCCTGGGTCTTTTTTGCCCTTTTTGTCTGGCTTTTACTTCCAAAATGTCCATTGTTGGACAGCACTTTTTTTCTTTCAGCCCAGATGTGCTTTGCTGCGATTCTCAGCCTCAGCCTGATGTATCTTTGGTTATTTTTTTTGTACATCATGGCATGAGGGAAGCCTGCTGTCCAAAAGCCTAGCCTCTCTCATCAGCAAATCCATGGCATTTGGGAGCTCCATGAACGAGGCACTGGTCCTGTTTCAGAACAGCTCCTTGATTTGCTGGACTAAAAAGGAAGGCTCTTGTGATGGTTGATAAAGCACACCTGGCTTGAATTCCTTCAGCTTTAGTATACTTTTAGAATACTGTGCTCTCCTTCAGGACTGTAATCACTGTATTTAATTTCACATTGGCATTCTTCACAAATGTTGGAATTTCTGATTACTTTATTCACAGTGTAGCTCATAAGATGGTAGAGAGTACAGGTCTCAGTTTTTGTGAGGTCAGGAGCAGCTCTGCACTCCATCAACTCCTCTTCTCTGAGGCCAGGACTGGCAAATCCAAGATTTGAATCCAGGAAGTCTGCCAAAAGGGTGTTGTCATCCTCCTGAACACTTCCTGATTTCACTGTTCAAGAAACTGCTCAACTGTCTTATTCTCCATCTTATGCAGCTGAATAGGTTTTAGAGATATTCTTTCGTAAACCTGCTGGTCAACACAAACGTGTCCCTGGGCCAGCATGTCTTGTTGGATTGATAGAATTGTAGATGTTGCCATCACAATTCCTGTTTGCACAGGCTTCCAGCTACCCATTCATCTTCAGCTCACGGAAGAGTAGGATCATGTCCTGGAGGAACTTGATGGCTTTTTGGTACTCCTCCGTCTTGTGCCTGCTCAGTGCCATTACTGGGTGGCAAGAGGACATGGTGTCAAACCAGTTGTCCACCTGCTCGAGAAACCATGCTGTTATCTGGTAAGTGGGGTAGTTGCTCCTGCTCCACCATGTATTTTAGACCTGCATTTGTTATCTTGCTGAAGACATTCATCGCAGGGCCCACCTTCATCTTATCAAAATAATTGAGTTGAAGGGTTTTAGGGTTTTATGCATTTGGAGCAATTTTCAATGCCATCCCCTCTTGAAAATCCACCAAATATTTCAAGGGACCAATTGAAACTTCACTGGAGGAGAGGTTCTCCTTCTCATCTGGTGGAATCATAAATATCTATCCACAAACCAGGGCACTCTTCAAGTTCTTCACTAGATGTGGGATGTCTGGCATGAAGTGTAGCATCTTGTCTGGTCTTGTTGGATGTGGGAAAAGCATTTTGTTGTGGTCCACTCCAAAGGCCTTCCACATTGCCTGATTAGAGCTGCCCATGTCAGTGATGTTAACCACACAAAGCCCTATGGAAGCTGCTTTGTCAATAATGTCGAGGATGATTGTACTTAGTGGAATTGCCCACCCCATTAGTGGAATTGCCACTGTAGTGGTAAGCCACTACTTGCTTCCATCTTGTCCTGCTCCCTGCCAAAATAAAAAGACCCGCATGTATTGCCACCCCTATGTGGCCGGGTAACATCATGTCCCCATAAAGCTCCCCTGTTCCCAGGTGCAGCTCCACACTTGGTGTGATTGCCATCTGTCACCATGTCAGCACACACTCTCTCTCCATCTCTGTTGGGCCATCTACCTTCAGCTTCAGCATGTCAAAACACCTCCCCTAATACTCCTGGTTCCATCTGTATATGCTGCCATCTTCTTTGCAGGGTTCTGATGTCAGGGAGAGGACTCTCCATGCCCTGAAGCAGCGTGTAGCCTATTGAGCCTATGGCTAAACAGACTTTTATGGCTTTTTTAACTGTGGTGTTTTCCCCATCTCATGACCCTCTTATTCTTCCTACCAATCACCTTTATCTGATCTTTAGAAAAAAATTAAGCAAATTTCTTTTACATAACTAAAATTTTTTTATCATTTTTTTCTACCTTTTTAAGGCTCTCTCCACCCTTCTTGTCTGATCTTTTTTTCTAACTCCTCCCTCAGATCTTTCACACTGGCTCCTGGATCACATGGCCTCTGCACACTGGTTCCTGTCTCACTGGTTCCTGGTATGTCCCTCACAATCTCCTCACAGTCTTCACCTTCCTTGTCCTCTCTTCCCTCACTTTCCTCACTTCCTCCCTCTATCTCTGAAATGATGACAGTTTTAGTGTAGGTAGGGAGGGTGTGTAAGCTAGTCATTGAAATTAGAAATATACAGTACTGTGCAAAAGTTTTAGGCAGTTGTGAAAAAATTCTGTAAAGTAAGACTGCTTTCAAAAATAGACATGGTAATAGTTTATCAATTAACAAAATGCAAGGTGAGTGAACAGAAGAAAAATCTACATCAAATCAATATTTGGTGTGACCACCCTTTGCCTTCAAAACAGCATCAATCAGCAACATTCTGTTTTTTATTTAACGTTGATTCTTTTTTTAAAAAGTTGAATCGTTTTAAGTAAAGTTGACTCTTTTTATTTACAGTGTAAATTTTAACTAATCATTGGTATTCATATATAAGATGAGGACAATTATTTAGTTCTAATTCAGAACTAAACATTATTGTAGGTACACAAATGATGGTTGATCTTTAAAAGCAACTTGACATCATATACAGGGGGTTTAAGATGCGAAGTTAAACATGCAAATAGCTCCATCTTGTGAGAAAAGTACAGTGTAGTTGGGTTTCCTGTCACTGTGGGCCTCAGAGCGCAGTAGTACAGTGCAGAGTCTGTCACTACAGCAGAGGAGATCCGGAGCAGATCCACTTTCGTACTCTTTTTGTCAAGTTTTATGGACAATCTTGGATGGTTGGTTCAATCAGGTGGTTGAGACTCTGTGACAAGCTTACTGGATTCATCAATCAGCAGCAGAAACATTGGTCTTGATCCAAGTTTTTGTTGATACCAGTGGAGATCTCTAACTGATCCAGTATATGTGCAGGACAGTGTGGTGTTGCTGCCTTCAGTTACAGATATGGTGGTTTGGTCTGGTTTAATGCTGTTGTCAGCAGCCTCTGCTATGAATACATTACAATCATATCATGACCAAGTATTATTAATAAACTATTATTTAAAAAGTAAGTGTTCTTTTTGTATGTTGAAAACATTAAAAATAATAATAATAAATAAATAAAAAATTCATGTGCAGTGCATATGACTTACCAATATCAGCAATAGTGAAGAAAAGCAAGAGAAGGAGTAACATTGTTATCCTGAGTGTTTAGTTCAGACCTCTAGCTTTAAAATGAAATGCCAGTCTAGTGTATTTGAGATCGTCTCTGATGTCTCCACATGTAGTTCCACCCACTCAGATTTATTCATATTCATCATAACTCTGCTTCATCTCATACTGCAAAAGTAGGCAAACAAATGGTTGTGCTACAGGATGAAATATTAAATGCATTTATTCAGTTTGCTTGTTTAACAACAGAAAAATATGAATCGTGGGGAAAACTGACCAGAAAAGTTTAATTTAATTGCTTCCGGTTCTGGTAGTGTCATTAAAATATATATTGGAGCATGAAAAATTTATATTTGTGAATTTAATGTGATTAATGTGTAGAGTTGTGTTAATCCCTCTTTATTCTTCGCTTTCTATTTTTTCAGCTGCATATATTACTGTCATGTAAATAAGACTAATTACTACGATTCCCATCAGCCACTGCATGTCACCTGATTCCATCACATGACTGCCAGCACCTGATTCACGTTTGGAACTAATTAGCGCCTGTATATAGAGCCACGCTTTCACCGCACACATTGTCTTTCGTTGTCTTTCCTCATCACAGTTTATGTTTCTTGTCTTGGTCATAGGTTTATATCTATTTTCAAGTCTTGTATGTTCCTAGTTCCTGGTTTTGTATTTTGTTTTCACTATTTATTAAAACCAAAATCTGCACTTGCAGCCGCCTTCTACTCCGTCTCTATCTACATCGTGACAATTACCACAAATTCTGTGCCTGTGGTTAACTGATGGGATAAGAAGATGGGAAAAGAAATGTCTTTGAGCCTCTGTGGTTTTATAAACGAAATATGTATTACTGTGCTACTAATGAATCTGAGCGCTCTAATAGTAAGTTCAATAGAGTCTCTGGTGGTTTTTGCCTCTAATCCAGTGTCAGTAGGAGTGCTCCCTGCATATCTATATGACTTTGTGGTGTGCTGTTGGGATACTGTTTGTACCAGTAAACAAAACAATTATTAATAAATAAGTTTTAATTAAATCTGACTTAGTTTGGATAAGGCCCCAGGGTGTAATGTTCAGGTGTCCATAAACTTTTGGCCATATAGTGTATGAGCATTCATTTGGCATAAATGAAAACAGCCTTCATTTTACAGGGCCATAATACTTATCTATACCCTGTAGATACTGAAATACCACACGAATGAAGGTAGATATTACATACGTTTGTAATTCTAAATAATATTCCTTTCAATCTGGTAATGATTGGTTTATTAATTGGTGTGGTTTTGCATGCAGTGTTATTTGTATCTGTCTCTTTGTTTCTGTTTTCTTTGCAGCTGTTCCACGGTGAGGTGGTGTGTGTGAGTAGACCCAACGTTCTTGTGTGGAGGCTACTGTCTTTTTATTTTGCACAATTCTCTAAATGTGCTTAGAACATACGATAGCAGATTTCAGTGTAACATAGCTACATTAAATCAGATTTTGGCCCAAAAAAGTATTAAACAGAGCTGCAAAGACACACATAAAGAATACATTAAATCTCAGCCCAATAAACAAAGAAATAACTGCTCATCAAAAGAATGAACAAAATTTAATTTCATTATTCCTGTAGTACTAGTATTAAATTTAGGCATATTTCAGCCAAGTGAACACTGCACTGTAATTTAGCTATGGTGCCCTCCACTAATGTTGGCACCCTTGGTAAATATGAGCAAAGAAGGCTGTGAAAATTTGTCTTTATTGTTTAACCTTTTGATCGTTTGTTAAAGAAATTCACAAAAATACTCTGCTCTCATGGATAGCAATTGCAAACAACCCAGGTTTATTAATATATATATATATATATATATATATATATATATATATATATATATATATATATATATATATATATATATATATATGTGTGTGTGTGTGTGTGTGTGTGTGTGTGTGTGTGTGTTAAATATAAGTGTGCAACAATTATTGTCACCCCTATGAATTCATATGAGAAAAAATATATTTGAAGTATATTCCCAGTGATATTTTCCTTTTTTTTTTTTTTTTTTTTTTTTTTTTTTTTTTTTAGTACACCTGGGTGACTAGGAACAGGAAATTGTTCAACCATGACTTCCTGTGTCACAGGGGTATAAATATGAAGTAACACATAGGCCAAATTCCCTCAGTCATTCATAACAATGGGTAAGACCAATGCATATAGCTGTGATGTGCGGCAAAAGGTTGTTGAGCTTCACAAAATGGGAAGTGGCTATAAGAAAATAGCACAAGCATTGAAAATGCCCATTTCCACCATCAGGGCAATAATTAAGAAGTTCCAGACAACTGGAAATGTTATTAATCAACCTGGAACTGGACTTATGTCTATATTGTCTCAACACACTGTGAAGAGGATGGTTCGAGTGGCCAAAAAATCTCCAAGGATCACAGCTGGAGAATTGCAGAAGTTAGTTGTGTCTTGGGGTCAGAAAGTCTCCAAAACTACAATCCGAAGTCACCTACATCACCACAAGTTGTTTGGAAGGGTTTCAAGAAAAAAGCCTCTACTCTCATCCACACTCATTCAAGTGTCTTCAGTTTGCCAGAGACTACTGGAACTTCAAATGGGATCGGGTTCTATGGTCAAATGAAATATCAAAATAGAGCTTTTTGTCAATAAACACCAGAGGTGGTTTTGGTGCACACAGAGAGGTAGCCATATGGAAAAGTACCTCTTTAATTTTTTGGGGCTATTTTTCTGCCAGAGGACCTGGACATTTTGTTAGGATACATGGCATAATGGACTCAAATAATATCAAATATTAAACTATATTAAACGAAAACCTGACTGCCTAAAAGCTTAAAATGGGCTGTGGTTGGATCTTCCAGCAGGACAATGATCTAAAACATACATCAAAAATCAACACAAAAATTGTTGGAGGAATGGTCTTAGATCCCTAGCCATGTATATTCCAACCTCATCAGGCATTATAGGAGACGACTCAGAGCTGTTATCTTGGCAAAGGGAGGCAACACAAAGTATTGACTAAAACGGTGCCAATAATTGTTGCACACCTATATTTAACAAATATATTTTTTTTTGGATAAACCTTTTTTGTTTGCAATTGTTTGATATCCATGAGAACAGAGTATTTTTGTGATTTGTTTTAAAGAAAAGATCAAAAGGTTAAACAATAAAGACATTTTTTCACAGCCTTCTTTGCTCATATTTACTAAGGGGGCCGATATTAGTGGAGGGCACTGTAGACAGCTAAAGTAAGCCAGCTACCCTGCCAACATTGGCTATGAGAACTGCAGAGTGAGTGAACATGTGGCAACATACTGAGAATTTAGAGCGGAGCAACCATTTCAATTTCAACCAGAGTTTGTTTCCTGCAATAAGCTTTAGAGTCTCAGGAAGCACAGCAAAGTAAACTCAATGTGGGCCTCCTCAAGGGATCAGAACAGATAAGCCTTTTCTATTCAACAAGGCATAGTGTTTTAGTGAACTTGCCTGCTTGTTAGCTGCTTGTGCTTGCCATTTATGGCATCTGGCATTATGGCATTTGCTTGACTGTGTTCTGCTTCCAAATAACATACAAGACAAGTAGACCTCTGAGGAACAATAAATAGGAGGAGCATACAGCTGCCTGGGAAAGCTGACCTCTAACATCAGAGTGCTGCATTAAGTGTTATTTTACAAGCTGTTCAATAAGAGGGTGGAAACCATAGTGTTAAGAACCAAATTAAGAATCAGCATCTGAAATTATTTAACTTCATATTAAGGTTTTTGAACTTTGTATTTGGAAGTGTTACATCTTTATCACATCAGGGGAATTGACAACATGAACCTTATCAGAAACGATTCTCTTTGTTTACAATGTAAAAAAAAAAAAAAAAATGTTAAGCATTTTTTTCATTGATTGTTCAAACAATACGTATAGCCAACATAGGTAAGAACATGATTGTTGATATTCAAAGCAAATAAACATCAAAGTTTGGCAACTAAGAAAGAAAACTGTATTTGAATGAAACAGGTAAATAGCTCCCCCTCCTGAGAAAAAAAATATCGAGCTTCACTTTTTGTACAGTCTGTTTGAGTTTTGTGTCACTGTGGGCTCCATGGCACAGTAATACAGTGCAGAGTCTGATACCGCAGCAGGAAAGATCTCCAGATCTACTTTGTTTTCCTTTTTACGAAGTTTGATGGACAGTCGTGGGTCAGGTTGTTCAGCTCTAGTGACACTTTCTGTGGATATATAAATCAGCAGAAGAAACTCTGGTCCTGATTGAGGCTTTTGTCGATACCAGTGGAGATAGTAAGCTGAATCATCATATTTGCAGGTCAGTGTGGTGTTGCTGCCTTCATTTGAAGATATGATGGTTTGGTCTGGTGTAATGCTGCTGTCAACAGCTGTAAAGACATTGTAACAACATAAACATTTCTATTTCCATTGCTAAAGGACTTTTTTTTTACCAACTGAATCATGATGTTTAGGTATCAGTACAAATCTCCAGCATTCACCTAATATTTGTGCATAATATAAATGACTTACCAACGTTTTTAACAATTATGAGAACAAAGAAGAGTAACATGATTATTGTGAGTGTCTCTTGTGCAGTAGATATAAATGGCAGCATCTCTGTGAAACTGTCTAAACTGCATCTTACCACATCTAGCTCCACCTTCTTTTACATAGTCATGTCAATTCTGGCATCAATCTCTCAGCTTATAAACATCATGAAAATTCTGCCTTCATGTAATTTGAAATTACAAAGGTAGACTAACAATGCATTAGTTAAATCAATTAATTAAAACAAATATTAAATGTAGAAAATACAGTCCATATTGTGCTGAATATATATAATTATATAAAAATATAATATTTTTAAAGAGGTATAGGCTAATATCTGCTACTATAGTGCATTTTATTTTAGATAATCTAAAAAAAAAAAACCTGTACTTGAGAAAGTGGCACAATCCAACTTCTTTTTTGTGATTTGATTTGATAGTATTTGCTCTGTGGCAGAATAACATTATAGGCTCATTAATATTGCACATGCATTGAAATACTAAGCAGTTAATTAATTTAAAAAATACCTGTTCATTTTCACTTTATTTAACTAGTCTGCTCCATTTTGTTTAAATGCAGTTACTTTTCCTATGGCATGACGTATCAATCACAGGAACAAAACATGAAATGCACATTGCTTGCTCTTGAGGTGATCACCTGCATAACATAATTAACTACCACAATTTAACACTTTAGTTTCATTGTATGTTAACAATCCTATTCCATTGTACATCAATCTAACTGCATCAAATTTCACAAGGTGTTATCTGTATTAGTCTGGATTGTGATTGTGAAATACATGATTAGTATTTGATCAGCTTATTGAGTAGATAAACTGTTTATTCTTAAAGTTTTAGTGATGCATAAAACTACAGAAAAAGTGCTATGTATGTGGTGTAATATATGAATTATATTGTTTAAGCTGTCCATATTTTTCACACATTTTAATTTAATACAGTTCTGAAGTAAACTATTCATGAGCAAATAATACACAGTTTACTAATTAAAGATTATCTGAAACACTGAAGAATTTTCAGCACTTTTCCTGTCTTGCAGTGATTCAGGATTTCCTGCTTCCAACACAGATGCAGTCTCTTTTATTAAATAAACATATGCATATACATACAGCGGGGGGAAAAAGTATTTGATCCCCTGCTGATTTTGTATGTTTGCCCACTGACAAAGAAATGATCAGTCTATGATTTTAATGGCAGGTGTATTATAACAGTGAGAGACAGAATAACAACAAAAAAATCCAGAAAAACACATTTAAAAAAATTATAAATTGATTTGCATTTTAATGAGGGAAATAAGCATTTGACCCCTTCGACTTAGTACTTGCTAGCAAAACCCTTGTTGGCAATCACAGAGGTCAGACGTTTCTTGTAGTTAGCCAAGAGGTTTGCACACATCTCAGGAGGGATTTTAACCCACTCCTCTTTGCAGATCCTCTCCTAGTCATTAAGGTCATTTTCAATGTCCTGGCTGAGGGAATGAGGTTCTCACCCAAGATTTGACAGTACATGGCCCCGTCCATCGTCCCTTTGATGCGGTGCAGTTATCCTGTCCCCTTAGCAGAAAAACACCCCCAAAGCATAATGTTCCCACCTCCATGTTTGACAGTGGGGATGGTGTTATGACTTGGGGTCATAGGCAGCATTCCTTCTCCTCCAAACACGGCGAGTTGAGTTGATGCCAAAGAGATCTGACCACACCTGACCACAACACTTTCACCCAGTTCTCCTCTGAAACATTCAGGAAAACTTCAGACGGGCCTTCTCATGTGCTTTCTTGAGCAGGGGGACCTTGCGGGCGCTGCAGGATTTCAGTCCTTCATGGCGTAGTGTGTTACCAATTGCTTTCTTGGTGATTATGGTCCCAGCTGCCTTGAGATCATTAACAAGATCCTCCCGTGTAGTTCTGGGCTGATTCCTCACCGTTCTCATGATCATTGAAACTCCATGAGGTGAGATCTTACATGGAGCCCCAGACCGAGGGAGACTGACAGTTTCTTCCGTTTGCGAATAATCACACCAACTGATGTCACCTTCTCACCAAGCTGCTTGGCAGTGGTTTTGTAGCCGGTTCCAGCCTTGTGTAGGTCTACAATCTTGTCCCTGACATCCTTGGACAGCTCTTTGGTCTTGGCCATGGTGGAGAGTTTGGAATCTGATTGATTGATTGCTTCTTTGGACAGCTGTCTTTTTTACAGGTAACAAACTGAGATTAGGAGCACTCCCTTTAAGAGAATGCTCCTAATCTCAGCTCGTTACCTGTGTAAAAGACACCTGGGAGCCAGAAATCTTGCTGACTGATAGGGGATCAAATACTTAATTCACTCATTAAAATGCAAATCAATTTATAACTTTTTTGAAATGCGTTTTTCTGGATTTTTTTGTTGTTATTCTGTCTCTCACTGTTAAAATAGACCTACCATTAAAATTATAGACTGATAATTTCTTTGTCAGTGGGCAAACGTACAAAATCAGCAGGGGATTAAATACTTTTTTCCCCCACTGTAAATGTTTATGGTATTGCAGATAAAAATTAATTCCTTAATCTTTCTGCAACACAGAGTGATTTAATTCCAAGCTTTGCTGCAATATCCCTTGAAGGCAACCATTCACTCTTACTCCAAAGATGAGAGACTTTTATAAACTGGGCTTTCACCATAGCAGCCTGTATTGAATGAGAGTTCAAGATTTTCATAGGTAATGCAGGATTATGAAGAAGAGGTTCCTCTTTAATCCATGGTCCACTTACAATACCATGTTCTCGAACAATTCTCAAAACATTCTATGATTTTAGAACTGCCTTATAAAAAGGAGTTAATTCAACTAATACCACATCATTTAAATTCATTAAAAACAATTGTCGGTCTAGTCACAGTCGTCCTCCTCTCCTCAAAAGACCACAAGCCACATCAGCCCAACTGACATCTTCCCCATACAAAAGTCTCTGGGCAGCTTGTAGTCTAAAAGCAGCAATCCTACATCCTATAACAATTAGACCTTGCCCCCTTCATAAAGAGGCAGATAAAGTACCGCAGGTTTCAACCAATGCAGACCTGTCCAAAAGAAGTCAACAAGGCATCCTTGAATGTCTTTAATGACAGCAGCAGGGGGGTCTAATACAGTCATTTTATGCCGCAGAGTTGAAGCAAAAAGATTATTGACTATTAAGACCCTTCCCCTATAGGACAGCTGAGGAATTAGCCATTTCCAGTTAGATAACCGGAGACACATTTTTCCCAAAGGTCCTTCCCAGTTCTTTTTCTAGTATGTCTCAGAACCTAAAAACACTCCTAAAAACTTAAAACGATCTTTTCTCCATGTGACATTATTAGGCAACACCTTCCAAGCATTGTCCCTGCCTCACGTTCTTGGACAATGCCTGCCTCGGGATCTGGGGAGCAGAGTAGACAATCTTGCCCAGAGGCCCAGGACTGCCAGAGGGGGTAAACGTTTTGGTGCTTCGGCCACACTTTGGTGGGGGACTCTGTTACGATTCCCCCTCGCACTGATCGCTGATGCAAGTAGCACGAGCAGCGCATGCTTCTGGGTTCAGTGACACTGACTCTGTTGATAGTTTACACGTGTTTTATTTTGGTTTATGTCCTGTCTCTGCCCCTGTGATGTCACTGGTTCCTCCCTCATGTCTCAGCTGTCTTGTATTACTTCCCATTGTACCCCTTGTGTTTCCGTGTTTGGGGCGATGTATTTGCTCAGTTACCTTCGCATGCTGTCATTACTAACCCTTTTCATCCTCGTTTTGTTTCCTGGTTTTTGATCCCTGTTTTCGTCTTCGTGTTTATTGATTCCTGTTTTGCCCAGTTCACGTCCATCTGTAGATCGCCTGACCAACGCCTGTTTTTCGACCACGATTTCTGCCTTACATTTTGGATTTGTCTGCTGGTGTACCTAATAAACTGACTGGTGTTCCCAATAAAGTGACCTTAAACTGCATTTGCTTCTGCCTTGCCCCTATCATTACACCTCCTCCTCCACACTCGCTGACATGTAGGCCTACATGACTCACTTCAAGTTGCTCTTTTACAACTGCAGTACCATTTACACTGCTACAACTAGGCTTTTCATTATCAAAATGGTTTAAGTTACTAACAGCATTCTCATTCGCCTCCAATCCATTGTCCTTACTCGTCTCAGCCACGGGATCTCCATCCAAGCCTGACTTTTTCTCTCCTGTTTTCTGTTTCACCTCCACATCTTTACGCACTAACGATTCATCCGTCTCACCACTAATCCTAGGTTCCTCTGAAATTTTCTTTTGAGGGCATGAGAATCTTTTGTGTCCATACTCCCCACATTCAAAACATCGCAAACTCTCCATACTAGCAGAAATCATGTACGAGCTATCGCCATCAAACTATACATCCAGTAATTTATCTGGAGAATTCAGAAACATGAACACTTCAAAAGTGTGAAAGACATCACTTGTTTAAACGCAGGATTTTTACATCCTAAAGAAATCATTTTAGCTTTGCTTACCACTTTTCCAAATCTGGCAAGTTCTCTCACTATGACTTCGTTTTCAATGAACAGAGGGACGTTTGAAATTTACATTTATGGCATATGCCCTTATCCAGAGCAACTTACATTTATTTCATTTATACATTTGAGCAATTGAGGGTTAAGGGCCTTGCTCAAGGGCACAACAGTGGTTGGGATTTGAACTCGTGATCTTCCAATCAGTAATCCAAAGCCTTAACCACTGAGCTGCCACTGAAATGATTACTTTTGTTGCCAGAGTAAACAGCAGAGTAGTATTAACGAACATTTCTTTCACCCACAAACTGATTTCAATAACCTTGTTGACCAATGCTTCTGTTTTGAGAAAAACAACTACGGCTTTATTCATTCTCAAAGCCAAAACAATATTTTCATAGCCTATCTACTCACCAACCTCTAACAAAACATTTTCAATTGTAGCACTCACCTCTGGCACTATATTAATCTTTACAAACAATAAACTGGTATAAACAATAAAAGGTCGACTGTAAAGCCCACCTACCGAGAAAACTGATAGGTTAATTAGCACAAAGAGAGACCAATCAGGACATGCGCTGTGTCACTCTCTCACCACGTCTGTCACTCGCTGTCTCGGTTTCGTCTACTAGGTCTATTAGAAATGACCATTGAACTCTCTCTCGCTCGCTCTAAAAAAAATGTTTTAATCGATTTCCAGGATATTGTATATAATTTGCGGGCGTCAGGGAGCTGCTGTTAAAATGTGGGATACTCACGGAACTTCCGGCAGAGTTGGCCTGTCTGCTAATAACTAACATTGTCATTATTGTCGAGTGGAACTCCTAGGCTTGAGTGAAAATTTAAACTTAACCGTGGCTTTGAGAGCACTTGTTTGCACTTGTGTAATGGGATTTAACCAGTGATCTAACTTGCAAGCACCGGACCACTGATTCGTCAAATCTGCTTGCTTGCGGTCTGTGTTCTTCCGATTTTATTTTGTAGTAGCGAATATGCTTTGGGAAATGTATCAGAGTAAAAGTATAAATTTTTAGGGGGAAATGTCATGGAGTAGAAGTGAAAGTTGACAGAAATATAGAAATTCAAGTAAAGTACAGATTCTCCCAGAAAGTACTGTAACGAAGTATTATTACTTTGTTACATTACACCACTGCATATTGCATAATTGTCCACCAGGCTTGCTGGAATTTTTGACCACTCTTCCATGCAATATTCTTTCAGTTGCAAGATGTTTGAGAGTTTTCTTGCACGTACTGCCCGTTTCAAATCCCCCACAGTATTTCAATGGGATTTAAATCCTAGGCCATTCCATAACCCACCATTTCTTTTTTTTGAGCCATTGCTTGGTGGATTTGCTAGTGTGCTTAGGATCATTATCCTGTTGAAAGGTCCACTTTTGGTTCAACTTCAACTTTCGGACAGATGGTCTCACATTATCTTCAAGCACTCTTTGATATGATGCAGAATTCATAGTTGAATCAATGAATGCAAGCTGAGGCAGCAAAGCAACCCCAAACCATTACATTTCCACCACCGTGCTTCACAGTTGGTATGAGGTGCTTCTCCTGAAAAGCTGTCTTGCGCCAAACATGTCTGCTGTTACTGTGGCCAACCAACTCTATCTTTGATTCTTCTGTCAAGAGCACATTATTCTAAAACACCTGGTCTTTGCCTATATGCTCATTGGCAAACTGTAGTCTTGCTAAGGCTTTTTCCTGCCATGCCTCCCATGCAGGTCACATTTGTGCAATCTCTTTTTGATTGTAGAAGCATGCACTTTGACACCAACAGTTGCAAGACTTACTAGCAGCTCCTGTGATGAAATTTTGGGATTCTTGGAGACTTCGTTTTGCATCAGACGGTCTGCTCTTGGATGGAATTTGCTTGGATGGCCAGTCCTGGACAAATTGGCAGTCGTTTGAAATCTGCACCATAATAATTTGGAGATCTTTTTGAATCCTTTGCCAGACTCATAGGCATCCACAACCTTTTTTCTGAAGGCCTTACAGAACTTTTTAGATCTTGGCATGATGACACCACACACCTCAATAGCAAAGGGGACACCAAACACTAGATATGTGAGGCTAGGGGTATAAATAAGACAGGTTACACTTGCACTCCCTAAGCAGGTTCTAATCACTGGCACCCTATCTTGAACACCTGATTCTAATTTTATGGATTTGCAGGTGTGACACATGTAGGGGTGTACTTACTTTTTCCATGTGACTGATCTGTTTTTTGTTAATTTCACCAGAGCGAGGGACAGAGATAAAGAGAGGAGAGAGAGGAAAAAACAATGCTGGGTGACACGATGCTGGGTGATAGCACTGGACTTCTGAGCAGATGGCTACGGCTCCTCCCGCCACATCTCCAGCGGACGGCAGCAGGTCCTCCATCCCCTGGAAGACAGCAACCGCTCCTCCCCTTTTCAGGCAGACGGCCGTGGTTCCTCCACCTCATCGCAGCGTCGCAATCCTCCCACAGTGGTGAGAGCTCTCCAACAGCGCGTCCCTCCTCCCTCCCGGGTTTTGGCACCAGTGTAACAAACTTTAAAAGTCGGGCAAGGAGGAGGCGGGAACTGGCTGAACGTAAACATACATTTTAATAGTAAACAAACTCAAACATAAAACAAAAACACACAAAGGGAAAATGCGTCTCTCTCTCTCACTTGCACCTCCAGCCGCTCCTTTATCTCTCTCTCTTCTACTGATTAGCCAAATGAGTGACAGGTGTGCTTCCCCACAACCTGGCTTCTCCCTCCTCCTCATCACAACTAGCTTCTGAGGCCAAGGGTGTACTTACTTTTTCCACAGAAGAATATCACATCTATTGATATTTCTGTTGAATAAATGATTGAAAAAGCTATTTTCCTTGTGGTTATGTTCAAGTATATCAACTTTATTAAAAGGCACTGTTTCAAAGATGATCAAATGTTTGCTTGTCCAAATATACTGAACAAAAATATAAATGCAACACTTTTGTTTTTGCCCCCATTTTTCATGAGCTGAACTCAAAGATCTAAGACTTTTTCTATGTACACAAAAGGCCTATTTCTCTCAAATATTGTTCACAAATCTGTCTAAATCTGTGTTAGTGAGCACTTCTCCTTTGCCGAGATAATCCATCCACCTCACAGGTTTGGCATATCAAGATGCTGATTAGACAGCATGATTATTGCACAGGTGTGCCTTAGGCTGGCCACAGTAAAAGGCCACTCTAAAATGTGCAGTTTTAGTGTATTGGGGGGTCCGGGGGGGTCCGAAAACCAGTCAGTATCTGGTGTGACCACCATTTGCCTCACGCAGTGCAACACACCTCCTTCGCATAGAGTTGATCAGGTTGTTGATTGTGGCCTGTGGAATGTTGGTCCACTCCTCTTCAATGGCTGTGCAAAGTTGCTGGATATTGGCAGGAACTGGAACACGCTGTCGTATACGCCGATCCAGAGCATCCCAAACATGCTCAATGGGTGACATGTCCGGTGAGTATGCTGGCCATGCAAGAACTGGGATGTTTTCAGCTTCCAGGAATCGTGTACAGATCCTTGCAACATGGGGTCGTGCATTATCATGCTGCAACATGAGGTGATGGTCGTGGATGAATGGCACAACAATGGGCCACAGGATCTCGTCACGGTATCTCTGTGCATTCAAAATGCCATCAATAAAATGCACCTGTGTTCGTTGTCCATAACATATGCCTGCCCATACCATAACCCCACCGCCACCATGGGCCACTCGATCCACAACGTTGACATCAGCAAACCGCTCACCCACACGACACCACACAAGCTGTCTGCCATCTGCCCTGTACAGTGAAGACCAGGATTCATCCGTGAAGAGAACACCTCTCCAAAGTGCCAGATGCCATCGAATGTGAGCATTTGCCCACTCAAGTCGGTTACGACGACGAACTGCAGTCAGGTTGAGACCCCGATGAGGACGACGAGCATGCAGATGAGCTTCCCTTAGATGGTTTCTGACAGTTTGTGCAGGAATTCTTTGGTTATGCAAACCGATTGTTGCAGTAGCTGTCCAGGTGGCTGGTCTCAGACGATTTTGGAGGTGAAGATGCTGGATGTGGAGGTCCTGGGCTGGTGTGGTTACACGTGGTCTGTGGTTGTGAGGCCGGTTGGATGTACTGCCAAATTCTCTGAAACGCCTTTGGAAACAGCTTATGGTAGAGAAATGAACATTCAATTCACAGGCAACAGCTCTGGTGGACATTCCTGCAGTCAGCATGCCTACTGCACGCTCCCTCAAAGCTTGAGACATCTGTGGCATTGTGCTGTGTGATAAAACTGCACATTTTAGAGTGGCCTTTAATTGTGGCCAGCCTAAGGCACACCTGTGCAATAATCATGCTGTCTAATCAGCATCTTGATATGCCACACCTGTGAGGTGGATGGATTAACTTGGCAAAGGAGAAGTGCTCACTAACACAGATTTAGACAGATTTGTGCACAATATTTGAGAGAAATAGGCCTTTTGTGTACATAGAAAAAGTCTTAGATCTTTGAGTTCAGCTCATGAAAAATGGGGGCAAAAACAAAAGTGTTGCGTTTATAATTTTGTTCAGTGTATGTCAAAAAAGCCAATAATTTCCATGGAGTGTACTTATTTTTTCACATGACTGTATATGGTGGGGCCGAGGCCCCTAATGTAGAGACTAAACTAACTAAGACATAACACTAAAGCATATGGTAAATATTTAATAATATAAATAATAGACTATATTTTTATTGATTACAATAATTATTTTTAGATTACTACATTATCGTCCTGCTTAGAGTTTGACTTTTTTTGGGTTTTTTTTTATTAATGATTCGTTGATCAAGAAACAAAGTTGTGTCAGTTCGAATTTGGTGTATCAAATTGGGGCCACTTGACGGCAAATTCCTGGGCTCCTTTTTGTTGCCAGTCCACCCCTGGTTATGGATAGATAGTTGAAGTAGTGCTATATGCAACAAAAAAAGGTCTCTCAATATAATAGAAGAACTCTTCTTTAACGAGTCTTTAATGAGACATTTTTTTTTAATGTTGACTTCTTTTTATTTATTTTTAAATTCTTTTTATTTACTTCTTTTTTTTTCATTTAAACAATTATTTTATTAAAGCTGGAATATATTTAGTTAAAGTTGACTTTTTATTTAAAGTGCCTCTTTAATTAGAGTTGACTTCTTATTTGAAGCTGCCTCTTTTTATTTGAAGTTGACTCTTTTTTATTAAAAGTTGACTTTTATTTAACGTTGATTCTTTTTTAAAAAGTTCAATCATTTTAAGTAAAGTTGATTCTTTTTTATTTACAGTGTAAGTTTTAAGTAATCATTGGTATTCATATATATATTAGATGAGAAGAATTGTTTAGTTCTAATTCAGAACTAAACATTAGCAGTTTATTGTAGGTACACAAATAATGGTTGATCTTTAAAAGCAACTTGACATCATATACAGGGGGTTTAACATGCAAAGTTAGACATGCAAATAGTTCCATCTTGTGAGAAAAGCATGACTCTATAGCAGACATGTGTAGTGCTTTTTGTACAGTGTAGTTGGGTTTCCTGTCACTGTGGGCATCAGAGCACAGTAGTACAGTGTAGAGTCTGCAGATCCACATTATTACTTGTTTTGTTAATGAACAATCGTGGATGAGGTGGTTGAGCCTGTGTGACATGTCCACTGCCTTCATTGATCAGCAGCAGAAACTCCACTCTTGATCCAGGTTTTTGTTGATACCAGTGGAGATCCTCAACTGATCCAGTATATGTGCAGGACAGTGTGGTGTTGCTGCCTTCAGTTACAGATATGGAGGTTTGTTCTGGTTTAATTCTGTTGTCAGCAGCCTCTCCTATAAATACATTACAATGTCATGGCCATTGATTATTAATAAACTATTGTTCTTTTTGTTTGTTAAAAGCTTACATTCCATGTGTAATGTACATTATATGACTTACCAATATCAGCAATAATGAGCAAACGCAAGCAGATGAATAACATTGTTATCCTGAGTGTTTAGTTCAGACCTCTAGCTTTACAAATAAATGTCAGTGTTGTGTACTTGAGATCATCTCTGATGTCTCCACATGTAGCTCCGCCCACTCATATTTATTAATATTTATCACAGCTCTGCTTTGTCTCATACTGAAAAGGTAGGCTGACAAATTATTGTGTTATAGGATCAAATATTAAATGCATATGTTCAGTTTACTTGTTCATATTAGCATCCTAAAAATATCTGGAAAATTATTTTATATCAACAGTATAAATACACTTGCACTAAAAGGCCATGAATTAATTTATTTTATTTAGTCCTTTCCTGTGACAATCATTTAATATTTTTTCTCATCTTAAAGTATTTGTCATTATCTCAAAATAAAAAATGTGTTTCCATTTTCTCAGGATCATAACATACTGAAAATTAACTTTGTGGAGATAACGGCATAATTTGAGATCATAACATTCTATATGACTAGTATAGAATATTCTAGTGGTGTGCACTGAGTGCTATCTCTTTCATGTTTTTTGGTTAAGTAGGGAAAAAATACATAATTGTTGCATGGCAGAGAAAGAAAAGTTGTAACATCGCAGGTGCCTTCTTAGGCAAATCCCTGGCTACCTAGCACTTTTGGCCCATGCAGGTAATTAGCGCTGATTCATAACACCCGTGCACGCCACTACTTAAACCCCCGGGTTTTGGCAATCGGCGTGCGGACATACTTCTGTGTCACAGAGTAGAGCGGTAATGGCTCTGTGAGGTCATTTGCAATTGCCACAAATCAGAATCGATTTTTTTTGGCCCAGCGGACATGCATTTACTCATCTTGACCGCTAAGAGGCGCTATAACCACGGATTTGAATTTTTTCAAATAACTGTCAATCACGCCTTGCCAATAAACTAGATTTTATGGTTGCAGTCAGTGGAGAATACAAGACAACCTCAATCTGTAAGTTAAAAACAAATCATATTAACACAATATGTATTTAGTAAATTTAGTACTCGCAAGCCCATGTAGGCATTTGTTGTTTAGAATGAATTCAAGCCGAATAGTAAACGTCAAGACTGTATAATGTGGTAGCCTACTACTACCCCGTATTTTATTTTATTGAACTTTAGAAAGATGTGCTTTTTTTAATATTATATCTTGTATTTTTTTTGTCCTTGCCATAAAATATAAACGATAGAGAAGGTGGATTACTCTGCATGGGAGCATTAAGGGTGGAAGCCTAGTGATCTAATATTTTATATATTAATTAATATATAAATAATAATTAAATATATATATATAACATTAATTACGCTGAAAACAATTGAATGTGTGGTCGGTTAGATTTCAGAAAATATTACGTATGGTTTACATAAAAATATTACGTTTCTCATCAAAACGTGATTTCATTGCTTATGCTAAACTTAAACCAATTACATTATGAAATCTTGTGTGGTCTTAAAACTTGTGGTAGAATAGTGGAGCGGTAATCTCTCAGTGGGTTTGACCCTCAGCTCAGAGCGCGGAGTTCAATTTTATTCAGGCCATTGAAGATACATGATCAAATCACGTTGGATGTATGAAAACAAACTGTTAATGTAACTCGGTTCAATCACGTGGAACCGATGTATTCATTTGAATTAAGTTTAATCAATATTTATTATATATAATTTTTTTAAGCATAACCTATTTTACATATAAGAACAATGCAGTTAGGTCTAGGAATACAATTTGATTGGCTAAAATATTTAACCCAACATGTTCCAATTTCCTTCACTCTTCTGTGTAATCACAAGGGCTGCAACGGTATATTTCCAGTATAATGTATAACATGAGAGAAATTTTCAGTTTATGGATGAACTATTCCTTTAAAGCTGCACTACAAATGATTTCTTGTTTATTTCTCATTAGAAATCAACAAAATACCATTATTGAAGCAGTACAAAAAAAAGAAAAGGAAAAAAAAAACCTGCATTCTTGCCTTACCCTGAGTCACTATGGTAAGCCTACTCTAATGATTTATATTCAATCATTTGCCCTAGCATCATTACGTCATGTCTGTTTTCAGTTGGTTTTAAAAAAAAAAAAAAAAAAAAAAAACAGCGACCGATATGCTATTTACTTGCTTAGATGAGATTTTTTCTTATGTATGTCTTATAAAACTTTTTTCTTACTATCAGTGACTCTTGGTTTAGCTAGTCATATCATACAAATAGGTATAATGCAAACCAATCAGATGCTTCTGCACAAACCAGCTGACGTGAAAAACAAAACGTTCCTCTGCAAGTAACTTGCAATTTTATGTTTTTAAATTCCGTAAGTTTAAAGCTGTGATAATTATTACATTACAGAAGCATCAAAACCATGTAGTGTAACCATGTAGTATTACCTACTGCACAACATGCATGTTTTCAGAAGAAAAAAAAACATAACCAACTAGCCATAAAGCTGGGGTGTGGCTTACCCTTTGAACTCAATGTGGAGCATATTTTAAGGTGCCAGCAATGTACTCTTCAATCACTTTAGTAGCACCTTTGGATGCATCCTATGACATGCCATTAAAAAGATGTTTTGCATAAGCTGTCTACATCAAAAAGCAAATTACATTTTTATGTAATTTTTAACTGAATGTGGCCACTGATAAAGTGCTTGCCAACATTTCAGCCGTGAGTCTTATATTTTGGTAGAGTAGCCAAAAGAAACAATGAAAAAAAAAATCTTGAAAAAGTAAACATGCTGTTATAACTTGTATAAAACTAATATACTTTGCCTTCAAAACAGAATCAAGTCTTGTAGCTACACTTGCACGAAGTCAGGGATTTTGTAGGCATATAATCAGGTGTATAATTAAACAATTATACTAAACAGGTGCTAATGATCATCAATTCAATATGTAGGTTGAAACACAACCATTAACTTAAACAGAAACAGCTGTGTAAGGAGGAATAAAACTGGTGAGGAACAGTCAAACTCGGCTAACAAGGTGAGGCTGCTGAAGACATCTTACTGTCAAAAGTCATACACCATGGCAAGACTAAGCACAGCTTACAAGACAGAAGGTAGTTATACTGCATCAGCAAGGTCTCTCCCAGGCAGAAATTTCAAGGCAGACAGGGGTTTCCAGATGTGCTGTCCAAGCTCTTTTGAAGAAGCACAAAGAAACGGGAAACATTGACGCAGTGGTTGGCCAAGGAAATTTACTGCAGCAGATGGACCCTGGTACACCCATCTACTGTCTGGAGAAATCTGGTCAGAAGTGGCCTTCATGGAAGACTTGCGGCCAAAAATCCATACTTCCGACGTGAAAACAAGGCCAAGCAACTTAACTAACAGGAAAAACACAGGAACTGGGGTGCAGAAAAATGGCAGCAGATGCTCTGGGTGGATGAGTCAAAATTTTCCATATTTGGCTGTAGCAGAAGGCAGTTTGTTCACAGAAGGGCTGGAGAGCGGTACATGAATGAGTGTCTGCAGGCAACAGTGAAGCATGGTGGAGGGTCCATGCAAGGTTGAGGCTGCATTTCTGCAAATGGAGTTGGGGATTTGGTCAGAATTAATGGTCTCCTCAGTGCTGAGAAGTACAGGCAGATACGTATCCATCATGCAATACTATCAGGGAGGCATCTTATTGGCCCCAAATTTATTCTGCAGCATGACAACGACCCCAAACATAGAACTATCTTCAGTGTAAAGAAGAACAAGGAGTCCTGAAAGTGAGCAGAGCCCTGATCTCAACATCATCGAGTCTGTCTAGGATTACATGAAGAGAGAGAGGCAACGGAAGCTGCCTAAATCCACAGAAGAACTGTGGTTAGTTATCCAAGATGTTTGGGCCAACCTACCTATCGAGTTCCTTCAAAAACTGTGTGCAAGTGTACCTAGAATTGATGCTGTTTTGAAGGCGGTCGCACCAAATATTGATTTGATGTAGATTTCTCTTCTGTTCACTCACTTTGCATTTTGTGCATTTTGTTAATTGATAAATATAAACTATTGGCAACTATAAACTAACATCTATTTTTGAAGGCATTCTTACTTTACAGCATTTTTTTCACAACTGCCTAAAACTTTTGCACAGTACTGTATATATGCAGGCAACTATGAAAAGTCATTGTAGGACTACATAAAATGCATAAGGTAATGTTCTTTGAAGAGGCACATAAAGACAACATTTACTACTGTGAGTACTTACCACTATCCAACCACCGCCTGTATCATGCTGGAAGTCGTATTTTTCTCTTCACCACTCTCCAAGTTTGATGTCATTGTAGCCTGGTTTGATTTGCACCTGGCTTCTTCATAGCTGTCTGGAAAATACGTGATAGAAGAAGTTGTACAGTGCCCTCCGCTAATATTTGCACCTTTGGTAAATATGAGCAAAGAAGGCTATGAAACATTGTCTTTAATGTTTAACCTTTTGATCTTTTGTCAAAAAATTCACAAAAATACTCTGCTCTCATGGATATCAAATAATTGCAAACAAAACAGGTTTATAAAAAATACTTTGTTGTTTAGCAATTATTGCCACCCCTATGAATTCATATGAGAAATATATTTGAAGTATATTCCCACTGATATTTTCCTTTTTTTAAGTATACCTGGGTGTCTCTAAACAGGAAATTGTTCAACCACAACTTCCTGTTTCACAGGGGTATAAATATGAGGTAACACATACAGCCATGGCCAAAAGTTTTGAGAATGACACAAATATTAATTTTTACAAAGTCTGCTGCCTCAGTTTTTATGATGGCAATTTGCATATACTCCAGAATGTTATGAAGAGTGATTAGATGAATTGCAATTAATTTCAAAGTCCCTCTTTGCCATGAAAATGAACTTAATCCCAAAAAACATGTCCACTGCATTTCAGCCCTTCCACAAAAGGACCAGCTGATATCATGTCAGTGATTCTCTCGTTAACACAGATGAGAGTGTTAACGAGGACAAGGCTGGAGATCACTCTGTCATGCTGATTGAGTTAGAATAACAGACTGGAAGCTTTAAAAGGAGGGTGGTGCTTGAAATTATTGTTCTTCCTCTGTTAACTATGGTTACCTGCGAGGAAACACGTGCAGCCATCATTGCTTTGCACAAAAAGGGATTCACAGGCAAGGATATTGCTGCTAGTAAGTTTGCACCTAAATCAACCATTTATCGGATCATCAAGACCTTCAAGGAGAAAGGTCAACTGTTGTGAAGAAGGCTTCAGGGCGCCCAAGAAAGTCCAGCAAGCGCCAGGACCGTCTCCTAAAGTTGATTCAGCTGCACCACCAGTGCAGAGCTTGCTCAGGAATGGCAGCAGGCAGGTGTGAGTGCGTCTGCATGCACAGTAAGGCGAAGACTTTTGGAGGATGGCCTGGTGTCAAGAAGGGCAGCAAAGAAGCCACTTCTCTCCAGAAAAAACATCAGGGACAGACTGCTATTCTGCAAAAAGTACAGGGATTGGACTGCTGAGGACTGGGGTAATGCCATTTTCTCTGATGAATCCCCTTTCTGATTGTTTGGGGCATCTGGAAAAAAGCTTGTCCAGAGAAGAAAAGGTGAGCGCTACCATCAGTCCTGTGTCATGGCAACAGTAAAGCATCCTGAGACCACTCATGTGTGGGGTTGCTTCTCAGCCAAGGGAGTGGGCTCACTCACAATTTTGCCTAAGAACACAGCCATGAATAAAGAAGGGTACAAAAACATCCTGAGAGAGCATATTCTCCCAACCATCCAAGAAGAGTTTGGTGACGAACAATGCCTTTTCCAGCATAATGGGACAGCTTGCCACAAGGCAAAGTTGATAACGAAGTGGCTCGGGGAACAAAACATCGACATTTTGGCTCCATGGCCAGGAAACTCCCCAGATCTTAATCCCATTGAGAATTTGTGGTCAATCCTCAAGAGGCGGGTGAACAAACAAAAACCCACAAACTATGACAAACTCCAAGCATTGATTATGCAAGAATGGGCTGCCATCAGTCAGGATGTGGCCCAGAAGTTGATTGACAGCATGCCAGAGCGAATTGCAGAGGTCTTAAAAAAGAAGGGTCAACACTGCAAATATTGACTCTTTGAATAAACTTCATGTAATTGTCAATAAAAGCCATTGACACTTATGAAATGCTTGTGATTATACTTCAGTAACAGTTAGTAACATCTGACAAAAAGATCTAAAAACACCGAAGCAGCAGACTTTGTGAAAATTAATATTTGTGTCATTCTCAAAACTTTTGGCCACGGCTGTAGGCCAAATTCCCTTAGTCATTCATAACAATGGGTAAGACCAAGGAATGTAGCTGTGATGTGCGGCAAAAGGTTGTTGAGCTTCACAAAATGGGAAGTGGCTATAAGAAAATAGCAAAAGCATTGAAAATGTCCATTTCCACCATCAGGACAATAATTAAGAAGTTCCAGTCAACTGGAAATGGTATGAATCAAACTGGAATTGGATGTGTGTCTATATTGTCTCAGTGCACTGTGAAGAGGATGGTTCAAGTGGCCAAAAAATCTCCAAGGATCACAGCTGGAGAATTGCAGAAGTTTGCTGGGTATTGGGGTCAGAAAGCAGGGTTTTTATTTTTTATGTGACTTTTAATGTGATGTTTTCAAGGTTTGAAAAGTGTTTGGATTTTGAATAAAGTGCTTAAAAGTGCTTGAAATTTTAATTGCTTGCTTTCATAATTATTCACTATGTGACAATAGTTCGCTTTTTAGATAAAATACGTCGGAAAGGCTTAATTGCTTTTGCCTTTTGCATGGGGAAAAAAAAAAAACATTCTGCTCGAGCCTCGCTTGCCACTCTGATTCAGCGTGAGTGCTATAGATGGAACAGACAACATGCTGGGAGGTTACCGATGATTGTTGGCTTGAAAACGATAAACACAAACTATGGTTGAAATGAGGACCAAATCCTCAAGTAGCCTCCTGCAAAATCTGCAAAAAGGACATTCAACTTTTCACCATGGGGGAGTCAGCACTTTCAAGCCACGTAAAAGGTAAGCCATGGGGAATTTTCATTACACTTTAAGTTTGTTTAAGCTAGCTTGCAAATGATAGTCGATTTTTGGATGGGATGTAAAATGTATTTATTCTGCCAGACAGTGAGTGAAGAGAGTTTGTCACTGAATGTTGATGAACTGCTCTGGGTGTGTTCACAGTTTGTAGTGTGTGTGTGTTCACTATTCACAACTTCTAATGTGTGTGCACTAACTTGGATGGGTTAAATGCAGAGGACAAATTCCAAGTATGGGTTACCATACATTGGCCTTCACATGTCACTTTCACTTTCACTCCAGCAGCAGCACAGTGAGACCCAGTGCAGTGGAAGCAGCCAGAGGAGTAGCGACAGGAATTGCCCCTCTGCCACCAGTCAACCGGCAACTCCATAGGCACCATATAATCATTTGTTAGCGCTAATCCAACACTTAAAGCAGAAATATGCTGGGCAACAAAAGTTGTAACCAGCCACTATTCACATTGTCTGAATCATTCAAGACTGCTCAGATGATTGTTCAAGATGACCTCTTCCCGGCAAAGCTCAACTTCTTTCTAATGGTGGCTAGGGAAATCACACCATTTTTGAAGTATACCAGACAGACTGTTGCCGTTTATGTGTGGGGATCTCCCCAATATGCTTAGGAGTCTAATGAAGAAGTTTATCAAGCCCAGTGTCATGAAGGATGCAACTACTACAGTAAAGCTTCTGCAAGTTGACTATAACATCAATCACATGGATGTAACCAAACTAAGAGTGGGACTTGTCACAGAGCGAGCCCTGGAGGAGCACATGAAGAAGAACTCGGATGCTGAGAGGCTGAGGCTGGAGTTCAGGCAGAACAGCAAACTGTTTTTGCTGAAGATGGTCTCCATGCTTTTTGAAAAGGCTCCACTCAAATATCCTCTTGTGAGAAGCCTGTCTGTTCTGGATCCAAGGGTGTTCAAGAGCAAAGAGGTAAACACCTGAAAACTCACTACTGTTCGCGGGTCCCTGTGGAAACCAGCCGCATTGAAGAGAAATGCTGTGATGAGATTCTGAAGGAGTTTGGTCACTTCTATGACCACAGCCTGATGACAGCATCAGATTCCTTTAGAAACTTCAACCCAGAAAGTGGAAGTTTGGATATATTCTACCATAAACATTTATCCAGCAATGCAGAGTGTCGTCATCTATGGGAAGTAGTGGAACTTGTCCTGATCCTTTCACATGGCCAAGCCTCTGTTGAGAGAGGGTTTTCAGTCAACAAGGAGGTGATGGTGGAGAACCTCAAAGAGCATTCATTGATTTCCCAGCGGGTTATTAATGACCATGTGCACAGTGTTGGAGGACTTCTCAACATAGCCTACACAAAGGAGCTTCATATGTATCTTGATACCCAAAGACGTCTGAAGCAGGATGAGCAGAAGACACAGAAGAGGAAAGGACTAATGGCAGAGATAACAGAGATAAAATCCAAAAATAGGAGACTAGAGGAGGATATGAGGGTTCTCCTCAAGTCTGCTGATGACGATGCAGAAAAAGCTGAGTCACAAGGAAAACTGAGCTTCATCTCAAAGTCTAGTGGCCTTTGAAGAGCATCAAATGAAAAGGAAAGAAGTCTGGAGACTTTGGAGAAACAGCTAACCGACAAACTGAAAGAACTGAAGGACACTCCTTAATAGGCCCTACCTTGTTTGGCCTAACCTTGGATAGGCCGATTATTGTTTTTGCACTATATTGTGGTGTTCATTGCAGTTTCGTTTTTGCACTATTTTTGCACTTGTGGTGTTCATTGAATTTTTTTTTTTCCCCCAACTCAATGGCGTAAAGGGCACTTATAATGCCAATTTAAGTTATTGATAGTGTTATTCATGCCATGTGTTTGAGGGCTGCTCAAGATAAGCAGAAGATTTATAATAAAGTATTCACTGAAATTTAAGTTATTTGTCTAGTGATTATTTGTGATTTTTTTTTAAATATCAACTCATCCAGGTTATATAGGATGCCAAGTCTACTTACATACAGGTGATACATTTTGAACCATTAAACAAGTTTTCCTTTAACCCCTTAATTGTCACCATCCGACAGGTGGGACATTTTCCATTATATTGTTAAAACAGTATCTTAGTGTAAACCTAAAGTAATATTGACAAACTATATCATTTGAAAACTTACAAACAATAGTTTGCATATTCGGTAACTGATTTTCAAAACAAATTATATAGGAACAGTAGTTTATTAATTTGCAACAAGAATATTTTCAAACTCATAAGGCATGTTCATACTTTAATTTTGAAATGGCGATGCACATGAAAAATCATCAGTTTGGTAGAAACCTTCTTTTTTTATAATGCCAAGAGAAATGAAAGGCCTGAAAATGTTTTAAATATAAAGAGACAATTGATATATTCTCTATTTGTGATGCAGCGGCAAGCTATAATGCACATGCATGTTCTTTCCGTGTTTCTTTTGTGTTATTTTATTTGTTTGATAGAGGTTCAATTCATATCAAATACTGCCAGAGTGCCCATACTACTTCTGAATAGGATGTCTACTTCATAAATAATGGAACTATATGATTCAGATCACTCAAACCATTTATCGAAATGGAAGAGTGCTTGTATGGATTACCTATAGAGTTTGGAGGTCATCTAGTGGAAAAGTTTGGTACTGCGTCCAAACAAAATCTAACTGTAAGCTCATTTTTTGAGATATCAGCCTTCAGTAAAAAGGGACCAAACTTAAGCTCCAAAGTATTCAAGATTTACAACAATTTAATTTGGAAATGTCATTTTGGGGTCTTTTTTTATAGCACAATAACATCAGATTTAATGTGATGAAGTACGTATATGTATGTAAACATGTAATGTACCACAGTTGGAAGGTGCTGGAAAAGCATGAAAACACCTTGAAAGTGCTTGAAAAGTGCCGGAATTTGTTGTTGAAAAAGGTGTAAGAACCCTGAGAAAATCTCCAAAACTACAGTCCGAAGTCACCTACATCACCACAAGTTGTTTGGAAGGGTTTCAAGAAAAATGCCTCTACTCTCATCCAAAAACAAACTCAAGCATCTTCAGTTTGCCAGACACTACTGGCACTTCAAATGGGATCAGGTTCTATGGTCAGATGAAACCAAAATAGAGCTTTTGGGCAATAAACACCAGAGGTGGTTTTGGTTCACACCGAGAGGTAGCCATATGGAAAAGTAATTCATGCCCACGGTTAAATATGGTGGTGGCTCTTTAATGTTTTGGGGCTGTTTTTCTGCCAGAGGACCTGGACATTTTGTTAGGATACATGGCATCATGGAGTCTATCAAATATCAAAGATATTAAATGAAAGCCTGACTGCCTCTGCTAGAAAGCTTCAAATGGGCCGTGGTTGGATCTTCCAGCAGGACAATGATCTAAAACATACATCAAAATCAACACAAAAATGGTTTACTGACCACAAAATTAAGGTCCTGCCCTGGCCATCCCAGTCCCTTGACTTGAAACCAATAGAAAACATGTGGGGTGAACTGAAGAGCAGAGTCCACCAGCATGGACCTCGACATTTGAAGGATCTGGAGAGATTCCCTATGGAGGAATGGTCTCAGATCCCTTGCCATGTATTCTCCAACCTCATCAGGCATTATAGGAGAAGACTCAGAGCTGTTATCTTGGCAAAGGGAGGCAGCACAAAGTATTGACTAAAAGGGTGCCAATAATTGTTGCATACCTATATTTAACAAAGTTTTTTTTTTTTTTTTTTTTTGATAAACCTGTGTTGTGTTTGCAATTGGGGGGGAGAATAAATAAATAAATGAATTAATAGTAGATCTAGATCTAATCTAGATCTTAATCTAGATTAAATAGATCAGATGTAAATTGTAAAGGTTTCAGCTCAACTTAATGAAAAAGGAACAGGACCTAACAGGTTTTAGTACAAACTAAAGCCCATATCCATGACTGGAGAAGTAATGGCTATCTCTAGAAGTGATTGGGAGCTAGTAATCTGGATCAGTGTAAGGTGGCTTGAGCCCCGCAGCTCCACCCTTATACCTATTATTACGGAACCCTGGAAGTCACCTGTAGGAGAAAAAAAAAACAATCCGTGGCAACGGTTTTGCAGTTCATCCCCCTCTGTTTATAAACCATACTCACAAATTCTTAAACTGTTCCCTCGGTTTAACAAAACCTGTCCACGGATTAATAAACCTTACCCACGAGTTCCCAATCCGTGCTCTCAGATTTGTAAACCGTACCTTAAATTTTTGCAATCTGTACCCACAAATTCATAAACCATGCCCCTGCTTTTGCAATTCGTTCCCACGGGTTTGTAAACTGTACTCATGGATTTGTGGCCAGTCTGTGCCAGCTGATTCAACCAGGCTGCCCCACCTATGGTTTAGATGCAGGGATGCATTGTTTTTAAACTTTATTTTTCAAAATGGAGAATTTCCTGAATTTTCTAAAAAATAAGAATAATAATTTTAAAAAAAAATGATAGAGAGTTGGAGGACGCGACTGTGTCAACGTTTTGAGAGGAGAAGGTAAAAAGCAATACAAAACTAATAATGTACAGGTTATGTTGTCATTCCTTTGTTCTCTGGCTGAATGCAATTTTATATAGTAATTTAATAATAACATAACCAAACATTAACCAAAGAAGCCTGTTACATGCATCTAACCCTTACATTTTGTTGGTGTGACCTAATGAAGTCAGCTTATTTAAGACATATATTGCAATATTTTTAAATAAAACCCATTAATTAAAATTTTACAACATGAAGCACATTTAGGTTGCCACTTTTCCAGTGAGGAAACATGCAGTATGCCATATATTTCTCAATGCCATTTGATTAAAGACAAAACACAAGACACACGACAGTTCAGCTTCACATATAATAAAGAAATTAATAAAAATGTTTAGTGGCAGACATTACAATTTCATAATTTATGATATCCATAAGGAAGTTTGGAAAGCAGGAATCAAAGTGAAATTGCACCATCTGTTGGTCATAAAATCAAAATAAATAATGAACGGGATAATCAAATGAATAATAAAGTTCCCTTTATTTCATTAAAAGGCTAGTCCAAAAATGAAAATTCTGTCATCATTTACTCAAGTGAACTATCCCTTTAATGAAATAAAGAAAGCTTTTGCAGGCAGATTATCTTCAAACACAGGTTACATTTCTTTTCGTCTTTTCTTCTAGATTGACTGCTATGCATATGTCCCCAGATTTGGAGACCGGATAGCAATAAGACAGTACTGCAGAAGAGAAGTACAGTAACTGCATTAGAAGGAAATACCAGTATAGTATCTACAGCCATGGCCAAAAGTTTTGAGAACGACATAAATATTAATTTTTACAAAGTCTGCTGCCTCAGTTTTTATGATGGCAATTTGCATATACTCCAGAATGTTATGAAGAGTGATCAGATGAATTACAGTTAATTTCAAAGTCCCTCTTTGCCATGAAAATGAACTTAATCCCAAAAAACATGTCCACTGCATTTCAGCCCTTCCACAAAAGGACCAGCTGATATCATGTCAGTGATTCTCTCGTTAACACAGGTGAGAGTGTTAACGAGGACAAGGTTGGAGATCACTCTGTCATGCTGATTGAGTTAGAATAACAGACTGGAAGCTTTAAAAGGAGGGTGGTGCTTGAACTTATTGTTCTTCCTCTGTTAACTATGGTTACCTGCGAGGAAACACGTGCAGCCATCATTGCTTTGCACAAAAAGGGATTCACAGGCAAGGATATTGCTGCTAGTAAGTTTGCACCTAAATCAACCATTTATCGGATCATCAAGACCTTCAAGGAGAGAGGTTCAACTGTTGTGAAGAAGGCTTCAGGGCACCCAAGAAAGTCCAGCAAGCGCCAGGACCATCTCCTAAAGTTGATTCAGCTGCGGGATCGGGGCACCACCAGTGCAGAGCTTGCTCAGGAATGGCAGCAGGCAGGTGTGAGTGCGTCTGCACGCACAGTAAGGCGAAGACTTTTGGAGGATGGCCTGGTGTCAAGAAGGGCAGCAAAGAAGCCACTTCTCTCCAGGAAAAACATCAGGGACAGACTGCTATTCTGCAAAAAGTACAGGGATTGGACTGATGAGGACTGGGGTAATGTCATTTTCTCTGATGAATCCCCTTTCCGATTGTTTGGGGCATCTGGAAAAAAGCTTGTCCGGAGAAGAAAAGGTGAGCGCTACTTGGCGACTTGGCGGGCAAATCCATAAGTGATTTGGCCGACCAGACTTCATACTGAAACTTTACCTCTAAAGCACAGACAATTTCAAGCCCCCACCCCTACCCACTTAACATGCCTGGAAAAAATTTAGACAGATAAGACTGTGTTAGAGGACCTGTAGACTGAACAAATACGATACAAAGGACATTTCAAGGTGAGTGTCATTTCATTTACAAATAAACTCTAATAAAGCAATGAATTTGAGCATATTCTCATTGTGATATGCCCAATAGTGGGCTCGTGTAAAAGTTAGGCTACACCTGCTAACACCCCCTGCACCAGCTAATACAGTTGATGAACCATGTTGTGCTACTACACATATCTAACGCTAGTAATATTTAGCAGTGTAATTTGAATATCTACCCTTTAGTTTAGCATAGCCGTGGATAAGGGCTTATAGAGGACTTTTCATTTGTGCCGTAGGAAGGAAAAGCATGATTAAATTTCTGCTTATTTGTGTACACATTTGTAAAAAATAATCTTTTGTCATTCACATAGATAGTCTTATAGCTCCATTGTAGTCAATTTGTGTAGTTTTTTCAAGATTTATTGTGTCCTTGAATATTGTGTTTAAATACACGACTGCAGTTCAAAATAAAAAAAGTTTATTGTTTAGCAATATTATTGTTGAATGAATTCATTTCTTAAAAACTCCTAAATTACCAAAAACATGGAAAAGCTAAAACTACTGAAGAAAATCTAGTTGGAGCAACTTAAAAGGTTTAATTAAATTAATAAATTAGTATTTTTATCTTGCAACCACGCGTTTAATTAAGTTGTGTTAATAGGTCCCCTGAATTACTTTTTAGAGTGTGTGGCAGCCTGTTGAGGAGTGTAAACTTAAAAATTCTTGTGAAAGCTTGAAATTGTCTGTGCTTTAGAGGTAAAGTTTCAGTATGAAGTCTGGTCGGCCAAATCACTTATGGATTTGCCCGCCAAGTTGCCATAGCCTTGTGGATACACCGCTTATGCATAGGTAAGGTTTGGACAATGACGTTAGTTAGCACGCAAAAGCGTGAATTCAAATGTAAATGAGTTTAAGAGTTAAATAAAGTTAATATCTTGTAACTTTGTTTAGTTTTTTTTTTTTTTTTGTCACCTTGCATAATTACTATAGTTATGTGTAGATCTGCACGATTAATCAGAAAAAGATCATGATCTCTATTCGAACACCCACACCATCTCTTTCCTAAATGATAACGATTCGTCTGTCTAATTAACCTTTGACAAAAATCACACCGGAACATTCAGATCTGTGTTGGTGCTGCCGCTGAGCCACAGAGAGAGCAGTTATCATCTCTACATGGTTTTGTAAGAATCTAAAAGCTCTTTATTCCACAGATACTCCAAGCTAGTCAGTGTATTCAACAGGTTGTTTCAGAGGCATAAGGTATTGTAAGTATTACATACAACGATGCGACAATAATCAAACAAGGTGTTGACATGAAAAAGGAAATTTACTTCTGATACTCAAGTACTTTTAAAAAGCAAAAATCTGTCTTTACAACTTTCACTTGTAATGGAGTAATATGTGACCTGTAGTATCTGTACTTTGTCCACCTCTGGTTCTTTTCAATATATCTAACCACTCCTTGGACCTTCGGATGGATCAGGATCTGTACCTGAAGCATTCTCCGTTTTCTAGTTCAGAAGTTTGGCGGTTTAGTTGGGGTCTTGCTGTATGGTCGTGTTGACCTGTTCATGAAGTCTTGAAATATTGTGTCTTTGTGACTTTTGGTTTTATGATGAACATGTTGATCAACTTATGTTGTTAAAAAAGCTCATGCAGATTGTATTATTCCTGTATTGTTTGAAGGGCCCTGTTGGGCAATATGTGAACTTGTGAAGTGAATAAAATAATATTTCATGTACAAATTAACTTTGCATTGTTTTTAGGACCATGTTCTCACATAGCGTCCGTTAATGTAAATGTGAAAAAGTACGATATTTGTCTTTCAAATGTAGTTAAGGTAAAAGTCACAGGTTTCCAGAAAAAGTACAGATACTCAAAAAGTGTACTTAAGTACAGTACTCAAGTAAATGTACTTTGTTACTGTCCACCTCTGAAAAGAACAAAGAGGTCAATATATTACATATATTATAAATATTTATTTATTTATTTATTTAATGGTATGATAGGTACAGTTAGAGAGATGATAGATACAGATAGGTTGAAGTTTTTGAATACCATACTGCATTTGCATTCGACAAATTCCTTATGCCTATGTGTGAAATTTCATATGTCTTACATATGCCAAAACAGTAATCAGATTTATGTGGGCAAACTGACATGGGATCATCTTGAAAATGATGCTTATTGATGCTAGCTATCATTAATTCCCACACCTAGAAAATAATGCTATAAGGGGGTCAGACAGTAAATCTAAATAAAATAGCCTATAGCTGACAAGGCAGAAAGGGCGTGAAAAAAGAAAAAGAAAAAAAATGCTCTGGTCTTTTTATGTATTTTAAACAGTTAACTGCTCTACACATGCACACCTCACTGTTTACATTTAAACAACACCCTGAAATACGTTTTTCATGAACTCCTTGAAAGAAACACTTGAATGAGCGATACTTCTACAGCATTTACTGATGATGTATCTGTTAACGTTAGTTAAAGCAATATGAAAAACACACTAGTTAACATACTAGTTAGTTAAAAATTGTTCAAGATGAATAAATGCTGTAAAATACATTGCTCATTGCTGGTTGATGTTAGATAATGCATTAACTAAAGTGAATCTGTCAAATCTGTTAATTTGTTTTTAAAAAGGCTTATATCAGTTCACCTAAAAACGGTCACCTAACTAAACTTTACAGTAACACTGTGAATAATGTTTTAATCAGTAAAATTGCCTGAATTCCAAAACCGACCTGTTGAGCCAGAACCTCGAGGTGTGGACACCTTTATCAGTCTCCACCGGCTACAGAAACACATCAGTGTTATGCAAGACTTGTAATTAGTCCTCTATGTACCATTTTCAAGCTCAGTATGAATGTAAACTTAAAACTTACACAAGTCTTTCTGTGAAATATATGTGTAATAACAAAGGTTACCGGTGTTTGAATATACAGACAGCGTTCATCTGCCCAGCTTAAAAGCCACCACTGAAAAAAAAAATGCGTGGAGTTATAGTAGCCTATTACTTAATAATAAAAACAAATCCTCGTAACTCTCATAAAACCTTTATTGTCCCTGAAGAAATATGGAATAAAAACAACGTTTGCATAATTCAATTGCGTTCATAAAAATAAGAAGAGTGTGGAAAGTAAAAATACAAATACAAACGACCTGCTCTTTCTACTTGTATATACACGGGTCAGAGTGCTGCTCGTCAAAGATTAGTGCAGCGTGAACATTCACTTTTTACAAGGTCCTTTATGAACATCTGCAAGTACAATACTCGAAAAGTAAATGTGAATCGATGCTTACCCCAATTGTTTTATCTAAATGGTCCCATATCTCTTGTTTTGTTCGCGTCCTTCCCGCACAAACATGGCTGCCATCTCCCACTACTACAGGGACAAGACCCCTCCCACTGCTGTGTGAGTGAAGATGAAATCACCTGAGAGCACAACGACGTGCGTTTATAATGAATAAAAGCATATAAAAGAATATGTTGCATTATATCTAAATATATTTGCTACTGTTATAAATATTAGGGCATCTGATTGAACCAAGCCGAGTCATCGCCAGAAGTGGCCCAGACTCTAAAGCCAGATCCGGGTTAGTTATGGTGAACAAGAATCGGCCCCCAGTACTTTACCGCCGTAACAAAAACACACGTGTCAGAGCGAGCCGTGGGCCACACTCGGCCCCGGATAATACATGCCGATGCCGTGTCTGAGGCACAGGCACCGCGGGGCTGCCGAGCTCGGGCCCATTACCACATGCTATCTGACGCTCGTCCAAGAAGAGTAAAAACAGAAAACGCCCACAAGTTCGCCATCAACACATTCAAATTACCCAGATGACCATGTATTCAATTCACCCCAGTTATCTGTATTACTGAATGTGATGATTGTATAAAAAGTATTATCGGCTAAAATGAGTTAAGAATGAACGCAGCATATTCCTCGTTAAATGTGTACCATGACAGGATATTCAGATTCGATTCCACAAAAGAATAACTCACATGGTTTTTAAATGTTTGGGGATTTCAGTTCAGTAAAGTGAACAAGAGTTTTTCTCAACGTAATCAACAAATGTTTCAACAATTTCACAATACATCAGTTTGTCCATTTCATGAAACACTTTTACAAACAAACTAACAAAAACTTTGATGCGACCACGTTTTCATAAAAACATCGCTTTTCTCTGGCCACAACACACATAGCATGTGTGTAAAACTCATCTCATTATCATATAATGCGTCGTGAAACACACACACACACACAGACAGGATACAGGCAAGGTCGGGGGTTATTTAATCAATGTTTAAACATCAGTTCTCAGGACGCGCACATATAGCAGGGGTGTAAAACCCCCATTAACACATAATACTTTCGTGAAACACACACACACACACACACATACACATACACACACACACACACACACACACACCTGGGAAAGAACAAACTTCCAGGATACAGGGGAAAAAAAGTTATAAATTACAGCGCTCGCCAAACTGTCTGTTCAGGGGATCATAATTCACACACATTCGCGAGTGACACTTGAGTCATAATTTATACACATTTCATGACAGTGACATGAGCTTTTTGTGATTTATGTACCTTACAGAAACGTTCGTGGGGAGGGTTTAAGGGATGGTCTTCGGTTTTTGATAACACCCCTGTTTTCCCCCACTGACACAAAAGACGACACCACTCATTTCAACACGTATTCTTGGTGAAATACACATCGTCCTTCTAAGGGTTTGGGAAACTCGTGGATCAGCCGCCGTATGGGTGTTACGGAGCCTCTTCTATGTTTTATCCACAACTATTTATTTAATGAATAGCTTTTTCAACACGCACATAGTGGGGGTGTAAAAACCATTAACACACACACACACACACACACACACACACACACACACACACACACACACACACACACACACGTATGTACGCACGCACGCACGCACACGCACGCACGCACATACGCACGCATGCGCATACATACACACAGACAGAAGACTGGTGGGGTCATAAATTACTGGTTGGGCTGAACTGTCAATCAGACTGACATGAAGGGTCATAAATCATATGACAGGGGGGTCATAAATGATTTTTTGACATAAAGTATATGATATAACTACTAATATATTGGCCATCAAACACAGCTTTTGTAATACTAATGCATTGTCGTTATTTCAAAATTGTGTTACATGCCTGTCTTTGTGCTTATTATGCATAAAGTTGCGTGAAACAATTTTTCAGGGTTGCACTGGGTGGGATTCGAACCCTTGTCCAGACGAGCATGAAAATAAAATGTGAAAAAATCTGACTGGCTGCGACATATTTTCAGCACCTGGGATAGCAGCAGAAAAGCTTTTAATTTGATTGGCTGGCACTGGATGCCAACTATCCATTACCTGCCCTCACATAGCCATCCTGCCTTGAAAAGGCATGCTGGCAGCGGTGGGATTTGAACCTACGCTTTACATCTCACTTATGGTGGTGCTTGAAAGCTTGTGAACCCTTTAGAACTTTATACACATCTGCATAAACATGACCTAAAACATCAGATTTTTACACAAGTATTAAAAGTAGATAAAGAGAACCCAATTAAAAATGAAACAAATTATTACACTTGGTCATTTATTTATTGGGGAAAATAATCCAAAATTATATATCTGTGAGTGGCAAAAATATGTGAACCTTTGCTGTCATGGCTGCACCGTGCACGCTTCCTTTACCGAACATGTTTAAACAAGGTCTTTTCAAGAAAAACGGGATCCAAACCCACATGGGCTGTGCAGAGCTCTTACATGTACAGTAAATGAACATACTTTCCAGAAGGCCAACAATTCACTAAAAATGTTTTTTTTATTGGTCTTATGAAGTATTCTAATTTGTTGAGATGTGAATTGGTGGGTTTTTGTTAAATGTGAGCCAAAATCATCACAATTAAAAGAACCAAAGACTTAAACTACTTCAGTCTGTGTGCATTGAATTTATTTAATACACGAGTTTCACAATTTGAGTTGAATTACTGAAATAAATGAACTTTTCCACGACATTCTAATTTATTGAGATGCACCTGTATATGTCCAAGAATTTTAATAAAACTTTATGAAGAGAAACAATTATGTTAGAATCTCAACAACAATGAATGTGATTATAGATTCATGCTCCACATTCTGGGTGACCAAATTCGCGGAAAGTTGCCCCAACTTGTTAGCACTTACATTAAAACTGCAGTGAATGTGCTACAATTAGGGTAACATTCAGAGATACATTGCAGGACTCACACAGGTTAGACAGATGAGACTGCACCAAAGAGTAGCTCTTATTGATGAAATGAAAATCAGTGCTTCTGTTTGAAGTAATCTAATTGTGCTTTACCTTGAAATGATCCCAACCCACACCGAAATCCAATGTGACAACAGCTCTGACGATGGTACATCACTTGACGCACAGGTTCGAAGCCTGCCGACCGATACTTGTACGGTTCCGTAACACAACAGGAACGTCAACCTTTGTGTCAGGATGGCCGAGTGGTCTAAGGCGCTGCTTTCGGGTCGCAGTCTCCCCTGGAGTTCAAGTTCAGTTTATTTGTATAGCTCTTTTAACAATGGACATTGTCATAAAGCAGCGTTACAGAAGTATATAAATTCAGGACATAGATTTTAAATTTATGAATTTATCCCCAATGAGCAAGCCAGCGGCGATGGTGGCAAGGAAAAACTCCCTGAGATGATATAAGGAAGAAACCTTGAGAGGAACCAGACTCAAAAGGGAACCCATCCTCATCTGGGTAACACCGGATAGTGAAATTATAAATAAATAAATCCCTTCTATAAATGTAGAAGTACAACATGGTCAGATAGCGGTTGTGAGACCATGAAAAATTCATTATAGTTTTTATATGAAGTCTGTTTTGTTGAACTTCACCACTGTAATCTCAATGATCTTTAGGCTGCACTGTGTGGGGCCATCCTCAGCAGCATCATGTGACTTCAATTGATGAGGTCTCCAACCATAAGTAGGGCATCAGGATGGATTGGGCAGGTCCAGAGAGCAGAAGGGGTCGGGATCACGGGCATCTCAGGAGTATCATGTGAGGCTCGACAGAAGGGGAGGGAGAGAGAGTGAGAGAGCGAGAGAGGGGGAGAGAGAGTGAGAGAGAGAGATCATTAGGTATGCTTATTGTCCCATAATGGTTAAGGACAATGTACTTTGCGTAAGTGAAAGCAGGTACTCTGGCAAGACTAGCTTATGACAGGATAACTAAAAGGGAGAGCCAGAGGGTAACACAGACATGAGGGCTCCCTGGGACAAGGCGGCCAGCCACCCCACCACCAACAAACCTCGGTGGACGCCTGAAGGTGGGGGGGTGACAGCATCCAGACATCCCAGTTCACCACAACACACTATGCCCGTGAGACCTCTAGATCTGCTCCTTTACCATTCACGAAAGGCTTGATTAAACAAATATGTTTTCAGCCTGGACTTAAACAGTGAGACTGTGCCTGAGTCCCGAACTTTTAATTGGAAGGCTGTAAAATAACTGTGGGGCTTTGTAAGAGAAAGCTCTTGCCCCTGCTGTAGCCTTCACTATTCGAGGTACTGACAAATAGCCTGCGCCTTTTGATCGAAGTAGGCGTGGCGGATCATAAAAGACCAATAGTTCACTCAGGTACTGTGGTGCGAAGCCATTTAGCGCTTTATAAGTCAATAGTAGTATTTTATAATCAATGCGGGATTTCACTGGCAGCCAATGTGGTGTGGACAAGATAGGGGTGATGTGGTCATGTCTTCTAGTTCTAGTAAGGACTCTTGCAGCTGCATTCTGGACTAACTGGAGTTTGTTTATGCTCCTACTGGAACATCCAGACAGTAAGGCATTACAATTATCCAACCTAGAGGTGATGAAAGCATGAACTAATTTTTCTGCATCATGTAGTGACAATATATTTCTTATCTTAGCAATATTTCTGAGGTGAAAGAAGGCTATCCTAGTAATATTCCCTACATGGGAGTCAAAGGAAAGACTGGAGTCAATGATCACACCAAGGTCTTTTACTGCTGCACATGATGAAACAGAAAGGCCATGCAGAGTTACTATATAATCAGAAAACTTACTTCTAACTGCATGTGGTCCTAGTATAAGTACTTCTGTCTTGTCAGAATTTAATAAGAGGAAGTTAATAAGCATCCACTGTCTAATGTTCTTTACACATTCCTCGACTTTATTAAACTGGTGTCTGTTATCTGGCTTTGCTGAAACATAAAACTGTGTGTCATCAGCATAACAGTGGAAGCTAATTCCATGTTTACGAATAATTTGACCCAGAGGTAACATATATAAAAAAAAAGAGCAGTGGGCCTAAAACAGAACCTTGCGGAAAACCAAACTTTACCTCAATATGCACAGAGAATTCACGTTGTTGAACTTGTATTAGATCTTTCTTAATGAAGTTCATTGTTGCGTGATAAGATATTGAAAGAAAGCCATTCTAGGATTAAATTTACAACGCACAACGTGAACCAACGGCACTGTCTTGTTGTGTTGTTGACGAAACACTGAGCATGTTCCCTATGGTCCCTACAACTTCTGAAACAAAGCGCAGTGAGACATCTTCTGACAATGGTCCACGCCGAAGCTTGTGCTTTATGTAGTCGTGGCCGAGTAGTTAAGGCGATGGACTTGAAATCCATTGGGGTCTCCCCACGCAGGTTCGAATCCTGCCGACTACGTCTGAAATTTGTTTTGCTGATGCTGAAACTGGGTTTGTGCTAGCTGTTACCCAAGCTTGTATGACAAATTCTGAACTCAATCCCACTGAAGGGTGTTGAGGTTTCCTGGCGCAGCTTCAAATGCTGAAGAGTAGGTTCTTTGAATCACTGAGAACTGCCCCAAACAAATAGAACTGTGCAAGGGTGAGCGAGTGTTGGGGTATCAAGTGTGATAATAATGCTGACTGTCCTCTTCACTGAAACGTCACCTGCAATAATTACCAATAAAAGTATACGATCATTACATACATGCTATTGCACAACGTCTTCACTGGGAGTGTACCAGCTGAACGAGTTTTTCCGTTCTGAGCGACCTGACGCCAGTGTTCTTCCTTTGAAAGTTCAGGATCTGACCACACCTTAGATGGTTCACATCCATTCACATAACTTCATGTGAATTTCACTGAGCACATGGGGAACACTTTAACTAAATATTTATGAAGTGAAAAAAACAAATCAAAGTTTCAACATTTCACATTATTGATCTCACAGAAAGATTCCAAATCTTGCAGATAGTTACATTAAAACTGCAGTAAATGTGATACACAGATGAGACTAACCCAAAGAGAAGCACTTGTTAATGTATTGTTAATCGGTGCTTCTGTTTGAAGTAATCTATTTGTGCTTCCTTTTGAAAGCATTGGATGTTGTCCCAATTGAGTTTAGTTTAATAAATTGTAAAAAGTATCTTTAGTTGCTTGAATCACCCAAAACCACCCCAACAAATAGTACTTACCAAATTATTCAGGAAGGTCAGAGCCATTGTTAAGGTATCAACTGTGACAATAAGACAGATAGGCGGACTTCTTCTTTGCATCTTCTCCTGCCATATTTACCACTAAAAATATAATCATTACATGCCTGCTACTCTAGAAAGTGTCCACTAAGAATTTACCAGTTGACCACTATTTGATTCAGAGGGGTCTGAAGTCAGGTGTTGTTCATTTAAATGCTCAGATTCTGATCAGAACTTAAGATGATTCACAGTCCAAGCCACAAAATCCAATTCGACAATAGAAGTGGCTCCTTGTGAAACAACCAGGTGAGTCACACACTAGTTATCACTCCTAGAATGAGTGTAGGTACACAGACAAATGATGCTTTCACTGATGCATTTACAAGGTATTGCTTTAAGAGCTTTCAGCATGTATTTCACTAAATATATGTCCAAGAATTTTAATAAATATTTATGAAGAGAAACAATTATGTTAGAATCTCAACAACAATGAATGTGATTATAGATTCATGCTCCACATTCTGGGTGTCCAAATTCGTGGAAAGTTGCCCCAACTTGTTAGCACTTACATTAAAACTGCAGTGAATGTGCTACAATTAGGGTAACATTCAGAGATACATTGCAGGACTCACACAGGTTAGACAGATGAGACTGCAAGAAAGAGTAGCTCTTATTGATGAAATGAAAATCAGTGCTTCTGTTTGACGTAATCTAATTGTGCTTTACCTTGAAACAATCCCAACCCACACCAAAATCCAACGTGACAATAGCTCTGACGATGGTACATCACTCGACGCACAGGTTTAAAACCTGCCGACCGATACTCGTATGGTTCCGTAACACAACAGGCATTGCAAGCTTTATGTCAGGATGGCCGAGCGGTCTAAGGCGCTGTGTTCAGGTCGCCGTCTCCCCTGGAGGCGTGGGTTCGAATCCCACTTCTGACATCCCATTCCTTTGCTGCATGCTTTTGAACTTGTATTAGATCATTCGTAATGAAGTTCTTTGTTGCGTGATAAGATATTGAAAGAAAGCCATTCTAGGATTAAATTTACAATGCACAACGTGAACCAACTGCACTGTCTTGTTGTGTTGTTGACGAAGACACTGAGCATGGTCCCCAACTGAGGCCTACAACTTCTGAAACAAAGCGCTTTGAGACATCTTCTGACAATGGTCGACGCCGAAACGTGTGCTTTCCGTAGTCGTGGTTATGCATTTAAAAGGTATTGCTTTAAGAGCTTTCAGCATGTATTTCACTAAATATATGTCCAAGAATTTTAATAAATCTTTATGAAGAGAAACAATTATGTTAGAATCTCAACAACAATGAATGTGATTATAGATTCACGCTCCACATTCTGGGTGTCCAAATTTCGCTCCGATGTTGGTACATCAATTCACGCACAGGTTCAAATCCTGCTGACCGATACTCGTATGGTTATGCAACAGTCACCACGACTAAGCTTCACATTATTGTTAGCCAAATGCCATTTTGTGAAATCAACAGTCTAGCTCTGTTAAGGAGTGTGTTGATATCAGTCTGTTTGCTGGTTTTCATTGCCAAAGTTGATACTCCAAGGCACTAAACCGAAAGCAGACTAAACCTGAAAGGTTGGACTCCCCGAGAAGGAGCTTTTGTGATAAACACACTAGCATCAACATGCTCCTTATTCAGAGCTGCTCTGTTGATAAGGAGCCATCTGTGCAGGGTTCCCTTAGTTTTTTTCCAGACAGAGGTAGGCTATTCAGCGTAAAAGCTGGGCTCATTAGGGATTTGAACCCGGACCTCTCGTCTGGCTTTAATGCTTTTGCTCTATTCAAACAGGGCTGTAACTAAATTGTCTTGGGAGATTGGAGATAATCCAAAGCAGGGTTTGTCATTTCCAGGAGAGTTGCCACAAGCTATCCACTATCATAACTAGCTTTTTTACTAGATTTAGTCTCGATGAGGTTTTTTTACTGAGAGATGGACAATTCCTGGTAAAGAATACAAAGGGCGTCAATATTAAGCAGCAGGAACTCTGACTTTACTTTGTCCCCATGACCTGTAAGCAAGAGCCTCCATTTTTCCTATATTGGACCAGGGCTGAAAACGATTTCTCCTGGAAGTTGGTTCTGATTCCTGATATTTTCCCTATTTGAACGTCTTTGGAACTCTAGATTTCCAACCAGCCTGGTTCTGGTTTCAGTTGGGTTTTTTTTTCCAGAAAGAGGTAGGCTATTCAGAGTAAAAACCTGGGCTCGTGCGGGATTTGAACCCGGGACCTCTCGCACCCTAAGCGAGAATCATACCCCTAGACCAACGAGCCAACCCATGTTTTCGTCAGAACATCTGTCTGGCTTTACTGCTTTCACTCTACCCAAACAGGGCCATAACAAATTGTCCTGGGAGATTTTTGTGGTTTGTGGTTCCAGGGAGAGTTGCGACAAGCTATCCGCTATCATAACTAGCAAGAAAATCCTTTGTTTATTTTATCCATGATTTATTATCCTCTGTCTGGAAAAACTACCGGAACCCTGAACCTCTGGCTGCTTGGTTCTCAAGAGGTCCAAAAAAGTTCAAATTCCACAGAAGCCCTTGCTTTTCTGTCAACTTGTCTTTCTGTAACCGAGGGCCATTTTGCATGGACAACAGTCTCCATGACCAAGTTTCCCATCATTGCTAGCCAAATGCCATTTTGTGAAGTCAACAGGAGCTTTTGTGATAAACACACTAGCATCAACATGCTCCTTAATCAGACCTGCTGTCCAGGGCTCCCTTAGTTTTTTCCAGACAGAGGTAGGCTATTCAGAGTAAAAACCTGGGCTCGTCCGGGATTTGAACCCGGGACCTCTCGCACCCAAAGCGAGAATCATACCCCTAGACCAACGAGCCAATCTACCTGTATGCAGTTTATGATGCACCACTCGAAGTTCGCTGGACCCTGCACATGTATGTCTTTACAGTTCTACAGGTTCATGCTAAACTGTTGAGACAGTTGCACAAGATATTAAGGTGAACAAAGGTACAAGTCACCCATGTTTTCTTCAGAAAATCTGTCTGGCTTTAATGCTTTTGCTCCATTCAAACAGGGCTGTAACTAAATTGTCTTGGGAGATAGGAGATAATCCAAAGCAGGGTTTGTCATTTCCAGGAGAGTTGCCACAAGCCAGTGATGCCAATGATCCCAACCCCTCCAGCTCTCTGAACCTGCCCGATCCAGCCTGATACCCTACTTCAGGTTGGAGATATCATCAATTGGAAGTCACATGCTGCTGCTGAGGATGGCCCCACACGGTGCAGCCTAAAGACCATTGAGATTACAGTGGTGAAGTTCAACAAAACAGACTTCATATAAAAACTGTAATGCATTTTTCATGGTCTCACAACTGCTATTTGACCGTGTTGTACTGGTACATTTATAAAAGAGATTTATTTATTTATAATTGCACTATCCGGTGTTACCCAGATGAGGATGGGTTCCCTTTTGAGTCTGGTTCCTCTCAAGGTTTCTTTCTTATATCATCTCAGGGAGTTTTTCCTTGCCACCGTCGCCTCTGGCTTGCTCATTGGGAATAAAGTCATTAATTTAAAATCTATGTCCTGAATTTATATACTTCTGTAAAGCTGCTTTGGGACAATGTCCATTGTTAATAGCGCTATACAAATAAACTGAACTTGAACTTAAACTTGAACAAGCTATCCGCTATCATAACTAGCTTTTTTTTTTTACTAGATTTAGTCTCAATGAGGTTTTTTTGTTTTTTTACTGAGAGATGGACAATTCCTGGTACGAGCCAAAGAATACAAAGGAAGTCAATATTAAGCAGCAGGAACGCTGACTTTACTTTGTCCCCATGACCTGTGAGCAAGAGCCTCCATTTTTCCTATATTGGACCAGGGCTGAAAACGATTTCTCCTGGAAGTTGCATTTCCTAAAAAGGGTCTTCTGTGGTAAGCAGTCTAGTATCAATGTGCTTATTCAGAGCTGGAATCTTCTGCAGGATATTCTGCTTCTTCTTCCTACACCGACCCAGTTAGCTCACAGATTCAAACCGTAAAGTTAGTCAAGAAGGTCTATATCGGACTTAAGAGCTGAATTCATGAAGACTGGATTCAGGTGAGTTTGGTTTATTAGCAGTCAAGCAAGACAGCAAACAAACCAGTTGGTACCAGGTACACAAGTGCCATGAACATGTAGCTTGCACTGAGGTTCTGCTGGTTACAGAATCCTTATATACATTTCGTGCATGTTTCTCTTATCTACCCCTATCCAATCACACATGTTTCACCTTCTGCTTTCATCCAATCACAATTCTCTACACGTATTCCAGCTGTGTAAATTTTCCCATTATCTTTAACTTGCTTTGCTTTTCACGACAGTATTTATGTCATCACATTGAAGAGTTTATAGCTTGCCCCTATTTCCTGATTCCTCTTTATTTTACTCTTGAGACTTCTTCTAACATGGGTGAGTGAAAATTTTAACATTATCTGCTCTATGCTGTGTACCCATGGGCCTCCTTGTTTACATTCTCATGTCACTCATATTCTATAGTTATTTATGCTTTCAACTATTCCCATACATTATGTGTTTCATTGTCAGACATCACCAACCCTGAGTTTCCCACGGACCCCTTTGCTCCTCATGCGAAAGGGTTGAAGACGAGTGGACTACTCACCAACCCTTCTATTACCAAGATGGTTGATGTATCCACGCAGACCCCTGTTTATTCTTCACGTGGGACTAAAACGCCTCTACTCTCGACCTCATCCAAGAGTACCCAAGTTACTCAGTGGCCCTGGCATGTTAACAAAAGGACCATGTGCCCTGTGCGAAACACTGTGAAACCTTACCAGGTAAAAAAGTAATATCCCTTTTGCATATGCTTTGCTCCTCTCCGAAGGGCTGCCACCTTATTGTGGTGGAGAGGCTTGTGTGTCTCGTCGACCCGGAGAGCTATGTTGGCTGGAGCCTCGTGCTCCTGGTAGGGCCTCCCATGCCAGACAGGTTGAAAGGTAGAGACCAGACGAAGAGCAATCCCTGGTCCTCCAGGTTGGGGGTTTGGCACAGGGCTAACCACTGTGTCCTAGAAAACTTTGGCGGTTACGGAAACAGCGATGAAATCTACATCCACTAGCGCGTGCGACGGGCCTCCAGAGTCTCCACAAGGGACTTGTACGAATGTCAGCGGTGAAAGCCGGCCTCCGGGAGCCACTGACAGGAAGATGAAAGTCTTGAGCACCAAAACCAAGACCAGGATAGGATTCTGGAATGTAAGAACAATGTTCCAGGCCGGCAAGTTGGCGCAAGTGACATCAGAGATGCGTCGATACAACTTACACATTCTTGGCGTCAGCGAAGCAAGATGGACAGGATCATCAGGCAGAATGATAGCATCAACAGGAGAAACAGTTTTGTACTCAGGAAGAGACGACGATCTACACTACGAAGGAGTAGCCATCATTTTGAAGAAAGGAACAGAGAAAAGCCTGATGGAATGGAAGCCTATTAACAACAGATAGATGAAAATTAGGATGAAAGGAAGACAGATCAACAAGACCATCATACAGTGCTACAGCCCAACCACTGATGGCGATGAAGAAGAAAAAGACCTTTTCTATGAACAACTTGAGGCGGAAGTCAAGTCAACACCGCAACACGACCTCTTGATTGTCATGGGAGATTTCAACGCCAAGTTTGGAAATGACAACACCAACAACGAACGCACCATGGGCAAACACGGTTGTGGGACAATGAACGAAAATGGAGAAAGACTGATTGAGCTTTGCAACACCAACAACCTAGTAGTGGGAGGTACTTTGTTTACACATCAAGACATTCACAAGCTGACATGGTACTCACCCACAGACAGAGACAAGAACCAGATTGACCACCTGCTGATTAACGGCATGTGGAGAAGATCACCACTGGATGTTAGAGTCAAATGAGGAGCAGACGTAGGCAGTGATCACCAATTGGTCACTGCTATGGTGAGGCTGAATCTAAGGAAAGCGCCAAACAAGAGTCACGCCCCGAGAAGATTCGACACCCAGAAACTGCAAGATCCACGAACAAAGCACAGCTTCGTCACACAGGTGAAAAACAGATTCCAAGCTCTGCAAGATCTGGATACAGAAGACAGCGCCAATAGCATGGAGACAGCCTATGACAACATGAAGAAAGCCTATCAGCAAAGTGCAGAGGAATGTCTCGGCTACAGGGAAAAGAAAAAAGGCAAAAGAATGGATTACACAAGAAACCTGGAAAACAATTGAAGAAAGAAGAAAACTTAAAAACAAGGTGTCATGCACCCGATCACAAAGACTGCAAGAAAGATTCAAGCAACAGTACAGCAAAGCAAACAGGACAGTGAAGAGGATGGTGCGCGCTGACCGCCGAGCGTTTGCTGATGCGTTGGCAGAGGAGGTGGAAGGTGCTGCAGCCCGAGGAGAGCAAGGCCAGCTGTACAGAATCACGCGGCAGGTGTGTGGCAAGTACCACTCTACTACAGTTCCACCCATCAAGGACAAGCAAGGCAAACTACTTACCATAGAAGCAGAACAAGATTCACGGTGGGCTGAACATTTTCAGGAAGTTCTGAACAGACCACCGCCCGAAGAAGAAGCACATATTCCCGAAAGGGAAGCAGATCTGGACATAAACACAGAACCACCAAGTAAAGAGGAAATTGTTGTAACCATCAAAGCACTCAAGAACAACAAAGCTCCAGGATAAGACAACTTGAACGCAGAACTTTTCAAAGCAGATCCAAAAGTAGCAGCAGAAATATTGGAACCACTCTTCAGGACCGTTTGGACCACAACCAACGTACCAGAGGACTGGACCAAGGGAGTAATCATCAAGATTCCGAAGAAGGGAGCAGTCAGCGACTGTAACAACTGGCGCGGCATTACCCTTCTTTCAATCCCCAGTAAGATCCTTGCCAAAGTGATCATCCAGCGACTTTCGAGAGCAGTTGATGAGACACTCAGGAAAGAACAGGCAGGTTTCAGACAAGGCAGAAGGTGCACAGAACAAATCTTTGCACTTCGAAACATCATTGAGCAGAGTTCAGAATGGCAAAGACAACTCCTCGTCAACTTCATAGACTTTGAAAAAGCCTTTGACAGTGTGCATAGAGACAGCTTGTGGAGAATCTCGAGGGCCTATGGGATTCCAGCACACATGGTTCAGCTGAGCAAGGGATTCTACAACAACTACAGCTGCTGTGTGGGAGGAAGCAACATCTGGTTTGAGGTGAAATCCGGAGTGAGACAAGGTTGTGTGATGTCTGCGCTGCTCTTCAATCTAGCAATAGACTGGGTGATGCGGCGCACGACAGAAGCAGGATCTACCGGCATCAGATGGACGCTTCTCTCCACCCTCGAAGATCTAGACTTTGCTGACAATCTGGCGCTCCTGTCTCATACACAGCGACACATGCAAGAAAAGAGGCCTCAGATCAGCCTCAAAATCAGCCAAAAGAAATCGGAAGTCATGGCACTGAACACCTCTACACCAACCTCTGTCAAGGTCAACAACGAGGATCTCCCCCTTACAGACAACTTCACTTACCTAGGAAGCATCATCACTACAGACAGAGGCAGCAAGAAGGACATCCAGAACAGACTGAACAAAGCCAGGAGTGCCTTCATGAGCATGAACAACGTCTGGAAGTCCACACAGTACAACACAAGGACCAAACTCAGACTGTACAACAGCTGTGTTCTATCAGTACTCCTCTATGGAGCCGAGTGCTGGCGAATGACCCAACAGGACCTCACAAAACTTTCTACCTTCCATACCAAAAACCTCCGCCGAATATTGAAGATATTTTGGCCCAACAAAATCTCCAACGAAGAACTGTTCAGAAGATGCAATTCAGAAGACATGCAAGCAATCGTCACCAAAAGAAGGTGGCAATGGATAGGGCATGTGCTCAGACGAGAAGACGGCACCATCATCAAGACAGCGCTACACTGGACCCCTGATGGAAAGAGGAAGAGGGGAAGGCCGAAGACAACCTGGAGGCGGACAATAGAAGCAGAGATGAAGGCCTGCAACCACTCCTGGGGAACGATCGGCGCCCTGGCTCGTGACCGCTGCAAGTGGAGAGACTCTGTTGCTGCCCTATGCGCCACTGGGCATTTAGGATGAAGAAGAAGAATATGCTTTGCTAATATACTAGCTTATCTTAAACCTTATCCCTGTGTGTGTGTGTTCTGTGAGATTTGAACCTCTTTGGAACTCTTGAGAACCAAGCAGCCTGGTTCTGGTTTCCGTTGGGTTTTTTTTTTCCAGAAAGAGGTAGGCTATTCAGCGTAAAAACCTGGGCTCGTCCGGTATTTGAACCCGGGACCTCTCGCACCCTAAGCGAGAATCATAGCCTATGTAATATACTTTTGACCACTGGAGCTTTTGTGGCGCTGTTCCGAGTTTTTGCTCCGCCGGGAAATGTGAAGTCACCATTTTATTTCCCTATCCGAGTAGAAGAGCGCGCTGCTGGATTACTTATTCATCGCATCGTCAGCTCATCGGTCAAAGGTAAGTTACTTTATATTACATCGGCATGTGTAAATCACATTAGTTTATATGTTTATATGTGAACGCGCCGGCATCGCCCTATGAGAGACTGTTTGTTACCAAACTTTTCTCTCTAACGCATCGCTGGGTGGTTTAAACGCACAACTATGAATGAACATGACTGTAATTTATGTTTTTGCGTAATGTTTGTTTGTTTATATTTACACTGTAGATTAAGTTTGAGCTCCGTGCTTGTGCGCGCTCGCGCTCTCTCTCTCTCTCTCTCTCTCTCTCTCTCGGTATTTAACAGTCAGTTTACCGTCTTTTCTCTCTGGAACACCGGCGGATGAATGAACGGTGATGTTTTTCAGTTGTGTAATGATTTCTGTGTTTGCTCTTGGATACACGGGCTAAGTTTTATCAGTGTGATACTGAAATCACACACGTTTTTCCGTCAACATGCACGTAATGCGCCTCCTATGAGAGAGAGTTTGTTTGTTCGCTTTAAAACGTCGCTGGTTAATTACAAGCTAAACTATGAATGAACATGACTGTCGTTTCAATTTATCTGTAGTGTTTATCAGTTTACATCCATTACACTGTTCTAAAATTAGATTAGTTTCGCCGTTGGAGTAGCCCTGTTGTAGTGTTTGCTGTCTAACACATCATTAGATGATTTAAAAGCTAAACTATAAATGAATATGGCTTATCTATTTATTTATTTTTTTATGTAGGCCTATTTCATGACTATTTTGAATGTCAGAAAACCAATTGTACATCTACATATTTCAAGTTTCCAGAAAACACAACGAGTGTGATTATTCTGAAGTTTTATTTTAAAACAGACATACTAACATCTAACAAATTCGGCTTTTTCTCTTTTACAGCTCATCATGCACACAAAAAAGTTGTGTTTTTCCTATGAAGAGTTAAGGTTGTGTTCTCTAAGGAACCACTGGGAGATCTCCTTCAGGAGCCAACCGAGGAGGCCGGGCTGATCAAAAATAACCCGTCTCTGCAGGACAAGTCAGCACAGAAGAAGGAGAAGCTTCAGACAAAACGCTCTGACTGTGGTCCGTCAGAGAGAGGGGATGTCTCAGACGAGAGAGAAGTTTTTGGTGCATACATCCTGCATTTTGGCAAATACAAGAAAATGTCATGGGGTACACCATCTACCTGATGAGGAACCTTCAGCAGGAAGAGGCTACAGGAGTCTTTACGACAGAGTCACTGGCACACGTGTTTCCTCTGAGCTGTTTGTAGCCCAGGGCATGACCGGAGTGGTGCGCTGGAACTTTCAGCGTCTGTTGGACCTGAAACCGCCAGATGTTCTGCTTCCGGGACTGTTTGATCCATGTCTGATTGCAGATCTCAATGCTGTCTCAGAGAGGGTGTTAGGAATCGCAAAGTATCTTGCCCTTCAGGTGTCCAACAAAGATTCTGTGGAGATGTTTTGGCTGGAGTATGTTGAACCTGGATGACACCCTGTTCTGCTGGACTGGGAAAAACACAAAAGCAAGACCATTCAGCCTTTAAATCCAGCTGAACAAAGCAGCCCACCCAATGCCCAGTCTGGAGACCCTCCTGCTGATCTTGATGTGAATCCACGTCCTCAGCTAGAATCAGGTAAGCATTTTAAAGAAGGAAAAACTCACAAGACACTGTTATCCTGCATTTAATATTTGTAAAGTAAAACTCTTCATACTCTTTTGTTGTTCTTGTAGAATCCACTGGCACTCTGCCTGTGCCCATGCTGTCCTCATCTCATGGTGCCCATGTGGCGCTATACCACCTTTGCCCATGCTGGCCTCATCTTAGAGCACCCGCTCTGGAACTGTGAAGACTGGTGGGAGGGTGTTTGTGCTGCACCACAAATGGTGGACATCCCCAATGAAGGAGGCCACTGACAACTTGCTAAAGAAGCATCGTGGGAAGAAGGACGTGCTAAGGCTTGTGGATCGGGAGTATGCAGCAGTGGTCCATAACTCCTCTATAAGAGCGATGGCTCCTCTGTCCCCCCTTTTTTTTTTTTAATCAACAAGGCCCTGTCAGGTACTTCTACTGTTCCCAAAGGTTTTTAAAGCTTACAGTGGTAAAGGATTAACAAATCCCAGAATGCCATTTTAAGACTTTATGGAAGTAGAGTTCTTTCCGAGAGAACTCGAGTCCACAAATAAATGGGTGGAGAAAAGGACGGCAGAAACGCAAAAGGCCTGAATCTCAACACATTGGTCGCTTGTGTAGATTTTGTAAAATAGAACTGGAGCAGGGCCCAAACAGTAAGTCTGCTTTCTATGAGATGGAAAGACAGAGATAGGTGGAAGAAAAAAAAGAAAATTAATATAAATGTTCCACTGTAAATATCTTGCACTTGTGGTGATATTTAACTAATGTTTATATTTTTACTTTATTTTACAGCGTAAGTTTAAGTTTGCGTTATTACGTAAATATGGGCAGACTTACAGTATTCGTACTGAAATTTTATTTCTCACACACACGTATGTGTATGTACGTGTTTCTTCACTATAATTGTGGTTTTCACTGCTGTATAATAGTGTTTAAAATGCTAATAAAAAATGATACTACACCAAAGCAATTAGTGTTTATGTCTCTGTTTGCAGGATTCATTATTTACTCTATTATATTGCCAACATTTAACTGATAAGTTAAGTTGAGACTCCCATCCTTCAATAAACCATATGCATTCAGCACTGGAATTCATTATATTAGAGTAAAACCTTATTTAAAATTTTCATTTACATTCATGTAAATTACAATTTTATTTCGATTGTTGACACAATTGTAACGTATGACGGTGCCCAAACTGATTTCTAAATTAACCCAAACGAAACATATAAAGTTTCACTACTCAGGTGACCTAGAATAACCCGAGAGGCCTCCTTTGACCAGATGCACCTTTGGAATGCAAGAGCCTCTTTGGAACCCACACAGGACTTACCCCTGCAATAAAAGAAACCTTTGATGACTGAATGTCTGGGAAACTTCATGATTAGTTCGTCAGCAGGGATCCACCAAAACTCCGACCAAGGGCCTGTAAATCTTTGATCTAATCTCAGTTTACGATCTCATAGATTAACATCAGAGCCCACCGGTCTAGCAAAGAAAACATCCTCCCTAAAGGTCACCCTGAGGTGACCAAGGACCGGTGGGACTTTAGAAGAACGCCAGCCCCCTCTTCTGGACATGCACACACTCAGGCACACACACAGTGAACATGTCTCTTGAATCTAACCTGTAATCATAACTCTAGATAGTTATAATGTATTCGTATATGCATGTGTTGTGTGTCTAGATAACCTAGTTATAGTGATTTTAGATAGTTTGAGCGAGAAGCTAATTTTTAAGTTGTCTGTAACCATGTCTAATGATCCTACACTGTCCAAGACATCATAATTTCCTTGAAGTTTGGTACCAAAATCATTGTCTCATAATATGCCAATTAATGATGCATACTACAGGACGATAGGATGTATCATTCTATACTTTTCCATATTTTATCAAATACCATATTAATCCAAACTTAACACAAACCCCGCCTTGACATGCGACCCGCTCGGGGACAGACCAAGGAAGTTTTCCCCCAGAACTTTCTCATCTCTCTCTGGATTCGCCAGCAGCTCAGAGAGGCGTGTACATTGGCATTGTCCATAAAAGACCGCGACACGCGTCCCTCTAGGCCTTTTTTTCTTGCCCTTTTCTTGCTTTTCGCCTTTGCTTCCTCCTTTTCACTACTTATTCTTCTTCCTCTCCTTTCTCTCTACTTGGACTTCACTTTTCTCTCTCTCTCTCCCTCTCGGGGACTTGCTTTCTTCCGCCTTCCGTTTCCGCCATTCCTCCGGACTCTCCTTTGTCTCGTTAAACCACGTGGCAATTACCATATTCTTTATTCTTTGGCGAGACCCAACTCCGTTCACCCCTACTCTACCGACGCGGAAGATTCAGCAAACTCCTCGCTAAATCTACGAACCAAGGACCCTCGTGAACGGCATAAAATTAACGCAGGTATAATTCCAATCGATCTATAGAGGTGTCCTTTAAGTCAGAGCCACCTTTGTTAAAAGGTGAATTCGAATTCATTTGCTGATTGTCGAGGTTAAACTGTTGTGTGTTCTGCCATTGTTATTTTCATCACTTTTCCTTTTGTTTCTTTCACTTACCCTGTATATATGTATTATTTGTTTGTACCTAGTTGTGTATATCAGTAGTTTTTACGTAGTTATTAAAATCCATGGTTACCCCGCTGGATCGTCTGTTTTTACTCGTGACAATGTTCACTTTTAACGTTGCTCTTCGCTACGCGCTGTATTTCTGTTAACTTAGAATAAACTATGCTTCGTGGCCAGAAGAATAATTTATTCTTTTAGAGTAATACGAAGATTGCCCTGGTAAGTTTGGTGGACAAACAGATCAAGCTGCTTCGCATTTAATTCTAAAGCTAGGTTACAGTAATTAATATAACATTCCCTTTCATGGTCGATTTATGTCCATACTTAATCAGAACACGCTTCGATTAGAGCTATAGATATATTTCAACCATTTGAGCTAGATTCGCTACACAATGTTGATGAACAAATATTTGAACTCTATATGCATGTCAACATTAGTTAATAACAATATATTGGCCATCAAACACAGCTTTTGTAATACTAATGCATTGTCGTTATTTCAAAATTGTGTTACATGCCTGTCTTTGTGCTTATAATGCGTAAAGTTGCGTGAAACAATTTTTCAGGGTTGCACTGGGTGGGATTCGAACCCTAGTCCAGACGAGCATGAAAATAAAATGTGAAAAAATCTGACTGGCTGCGACATATTTTCAGCACCTGGGATAGCAGCAGAAAAGCTTTTAATTTGATTGGCTGGCACTGGATGCCAACTATCCATTACCTGCCCCCACATAGCCACCCTGCCTTGAAAAGGCATGCTGGCAGCGGTGGGATTTGAACCTACGCTTTACATCTCACTTACGGTGGTGCTTGAAAGTTTGTGAACCCTTTAGAACTTTATACACATCTGCATAAACATGACCTAAAACATCAGATTTTCACACAAGAATTAAAAGTAGATAAAGAGAACCCAATTAAAAAATGAAACAAAATATTACACTTGGTCATTTATTTATTGGGGAAAATAATCCAAAATTATATATCTGTGAGTGGCAAAAATATGTGAACCTTTGCTGTCATGTCTGCACCGTGCACGCTTCCTTTACCGAACATGTTTAAACAAGGTCTTTTCAAGAAAAACGGGATCCAAACCCACATGGGCTGTGCAGAGCGGATTGGAAGTCCATCGCCTTAAGCTCTTGCTGATCACGCATATGAACTTACATCTTAGTCTGTGGAGAAAAAAAGAGGTTGCGGTGCAGGTTCTTTGCCACTGTTGCCTGGACTGCAGACAGCGTTCTACGTTGACGTAAGAACCTTACAGCAGCTGTGGCCAAACAGAATTGAAATACAGCCCACAGTTGCAAGACACACAGACACAGTGCTAGCTTTTCACGTTCCTCCACCCAGTCTAGTCTAGGATCCGCACGAAGCCTTCCACTTGTAGGCCTTCTAGATGTGAGACAGACTGCAACAAACCAAGACGACGTTGTAAATTGGAGGCTAAAGGGCACACCCACGACGAGGATGGGATTCGAACCCATGCGTGCAGAGCACAATGGATTAGCAGTCCATCGCCTTAACCACTCGGCCACCTCGTCCAGGGTCTGCTGTTTTCAACGCAAACTATGCAAAGAAGGGTTTATTGTTAGCAAACCCGATGACTGCTTCTCTATATAATTGTACTACGAAGTATGAGTTGTGCTGTCATATCAAGTGAAGGGTCCAGATGCTGCGGGACGGCCCAAAGTTCACAGAGAACGGGACAATTCCAGCTTCGAACCTTTGCGTTAGGATGGCATTCAGGTCGCAGTCTCCCCTGGAGGTGAGGGTTCGAATCCCACTTCTGACATTCCATACCTTTGCTGCATGTTGTTGAACTTGTATTAGATCATTTGTAATGAAGTTCATTGTTGCGTGATAAGATATTGAAAGAAAGCCATAATAGGATTAAATTTACAACTGCACTGTCTTGTTGTGTTGTTGACGAAGACACTGAGCATGGTCCCCAACTGAGGCCTACAAATTCTGAAACAAAGCGCATCGAGCGCTTAAGATGATTCACAGTCCAACCCACAAAATCCAATTTGACAATACAAGTGGCTCCATGTGAAACAACCAGGTGATTCACACACTAGATATCACTCCTAGAATGAGTGTAGGTACACAGACAAATGATGCTTTCACTGATGCATTTACAAGGTATTGCTTTAAGAGCTTTCAGCATGTATTTCACGAAATACAGGTGCATCTCAATGAATTAGAATGTCGTGGAAAAGTTCATTTATTTCAGTAATTCAACTCAAATTGTGAAACTCGTGTATTAAATAAATTCAGTGCACACAGACTGAAGTAGTTTAAGTCTTTGGTTCTTTTAATTGTGATGATTTTGGCTCACATTTAACAAAAACCCACCAATTCACATCTCAACAAATTAGAATATGGTGACATGCCAATCAGCTAATCAACTCAAAACACCTGCAAAGGTTTCCTGAGCCTTCAAAATGGTCTCTCAGTTTGGTTCACTAGGCTACACAATCATGGGGAAGACTGCTGATCTGACAGTTGTCCAGAAGACAATCATTTGACACCCTTCACAAGGAGGGTAAGCCACAAACATTCATTGCCAAAGAAGCTGGCTGTTCACAGAGTGCTGTATCCAAGCATGTTAACAGAAAGTTGAGTGGAAGGAAAAAGTGTGGAAGAAAAAGATGCACAACCAACCGAGAGAACCGCAGCCTTATGAGGATTGTCAAGCAAAATCGATTCAAGAATTTGAGTGAACTTCACAAGGAATGGACTGAGGCTGGGGTCAAGGCATCAAGAGCCACCACACACAGACGTGTCAAGGAATTTGGCTACAGTTGTCGTGTTCCTCTTGTTAAGCCACTCCTGAACCACAGACAATGTCAGCGACATCTTACCTGGGCTACGGAGAAGAAGAACTGGACTGTTGCCCAGTGGGCCAAAGTCCTCTTTTCAGATGAGAATAAGTTTTGTATTTCATTTGGAAACCAAGGTCCTAGAGTCTGGAGGAAGGGTGGAGAAGCTCATAGCCCAAGTTGCTTGAAGTTCAGTGTTAAGTTTCCACAGTCTGTGATGATTTGGGGTGCAATGTCATCTGCTGGTGTTGGTCCACTGTGTTTTTTGAAAACCAAAGTCACTGCACCCGTTTACCAAGAAATTTTTGAGCACTTCATGCTTCCTTCTGCTGACCAGCTTTTTGAAGATGCTGATTTCATTTTCCAGCAGGATTTGGCACCTGCCTACACTGGCAAAAGCACAAAAACTTGGTTAAATGACCATGGTGTTGGTGTGCTTGACTGGCCAGCAAACTCACCACACCTGAACCCCATAGAGAATCTATGGGGTATTGGCAAGAGGAAAATGAGAAACAAGAGACCAAAAAATGCAGATGAGCTGAAGGCCACTGTCAAAGAAACCTGGGCTTCCATACCACCTCACCAGTGCCACAAACTGATCACCTCCATGCCACGCCGAATTGAGGCAGTAATTAAAGCAAAAGGAGCCCCTACCAAGTATTGAGTACATGTACAGTAAATGAACATACTTTCCAGAAGGCCAACAATTCACTAAAAATGTTTTTTTTATTGGTCTTATGAAGTATTCTAATTTGTTGAGATAGTGAATTGGTGGGTTTTTGTTAAATGTGTGCCAAAATCATCACAATTAAAAGAACCAAAGACTTAAACTACTTCAGTCTGTGTGCACTGAATTTATTTAATACACGAGTTTCACAATTTGAGTTGAATTACTGAAATAAATGAACTTTTCCACGACATTCTAATTTATTGAGATGCACCTGTATTTCGTGAAATACATGCTGAAAGCTCTTAAAGCAATACCTTGTAAATGCATCAGTGAAAGCATCATTTGTCTGTGTACCTACACTCATTCTAGGAGTGATATCTAGTGTGTGAATCACCTGGTTGTTTCACATGGAGCCACTTGTATTGTCAAATTGGATTTTGTGGGTTGGACTGTGAATCATCTTAAGTGCTCGATGCGCTTTGTTTCAGAATTTGTAGGCCTCAGTTGGGGACCATGCTCAGTGTCTTCGTCAACAACACAACAAGACAGTGCAGTTGTAAATTTAATCCTATTATGGCTTTCTTTCAATATCTTATCACGCAACAATGAACTTCATTACAAATGATCTAATACAAGTTCAACAACATGCAGCAAAGGTATGGAATGTCAGAAGTGGGATTCGAACCCTCACCTCCAGGGGAGACTGCGACCTGAATGCCATCCTAACGCAAAGGTTCGAAGCTGGAATTGTCCCGTTCTCTGTGAACTTTGGGCCGTCCCGCAGCATCTGGACCCTTCACTTGATATGACAGCACAACTCATACTTCGTAGTACAATTATATAGAGAAGCAGTCATCGGGTTTGCTAACAATAAACCCTTCTTTGCATAGTTTGCGTTGAAAACAGCAGACCCTGGACGAGGTGGCCGAGTGGTTAAGGCGATGGACTGCTAATCCATTGTGCTCTGCACGCGTGGGTTCGAATCCCATCCTTGTCGTGGGTGTGCCCTTTAGCCTCCAATTTACAACGTCGTCTCGGTTTGTTGCAGTCTGTCTCACATCTAGAAGGCCTACAAGTGGAAGGCTTCGTGCGGATCCTAGACTAGACTGGGTGGAGGAACGTGAAAAGCTAGCACTGTGTCTGTGTGTCTTGCAACTGTGGGCTGTATTTCAATTCTGTTTGGCCACAGCTGCTGTAAGGTTCTTACGTCAACGTAGAACGCTGTCTGCAGTCCAGGCAACAGTGGCAAAGAACCTGCACCGCAACCTCTTTTTTTCTCCACAGACTAAGATGTAAGTTCATATGCGTGATCAGCAAGAGCTTAAGGCGATGGACTTCCAATCCGCTCTGCACAGCCCATGTGGGTTTGGATCCCGTTTTTCTTGAAAAGACCTTGTTTAAACATGTTCGGTAAAGGAAGCGTGCACGGTGCAGACATGACAGCAAAGGTTCACATATTTTTGCCACTCACAGATATATAATTTTGGATTATTTTCCCCAATAAATAAATGACCAAGTGTAATATTTTGTTTCATTTTTTAATTGGGTTCTCTTTATCTACTTTTAATTCTTGTGTGAAAATCTGATGTTTTAGGTCATGTTTATGCAGATGTGTATAAAGTTCTAAAGGGTTCACAAACTTTCAAGCACCACCGTAAGTGAGATGTAAAGCGTAGGTTCAAATCCCACCGCTGCCAGCATGCCTTTTCAAGGCAGGGTGGCTATGTGGGGGCAGGTAATGGATAGTTGGCATCCAGTGCCAGCCAATCAAATTAAAAGCTTTTCTGCTGCTATCCCAGGTGCTGAAAATATGTCGCAGCCAGTCAGATTTTTTCACATTTTATTTTCATGCTCGTCTGGACTAGGGTTCGAATCCCACCCAGTGCAACCCTGAAAAATTGTTTCACGCAACTTTATGCATTATAAGCACAAAGACAGGCATGTAACACAATTTTGAAGTAACGACAATGCATTAGTATTACAAAAGCTGTGTTTGATGGCCAATATATTGTTATTAACTAATGTTGACATGCATATAGAGTTCAAATATTTGTTCATCAACATTGTGTAGCGAATCTAGCTCAAATGGTTGAAATATATCTATAGCTCTAATCGAAGCGTGTTCTGATTAAGTATGGACATAAATCGACCATGAAAGGGAATGTTATATTAATTACTGTAACCTAGCTTTAGAATTAAATGCGAAGCAGCTTGATCTGTTTGTCCACCAAACTTACCAGGGCAATCTTCGTATTACTCTAAAAGAATAAATTATTCTTCTGGCCACGAAGCATAGTTTCTTCTAAGTTAACAGAAATACAGCGCGTAGCGAAGAGCAACATTAAAAGTGAACATTGTCACGAGTAAAAACAGACGATCCAGCAGGGTAACCATGGATTTTAATAACTACGTAAAAACTACTGATATACACAACTAGGTACAAACAAATAATACATATATACAGGGTAAGTGAAAGAAACAAAAGGAAAAGTGATGAAAATAACAATGGCAGAACACACAACAGTTTAACCTCGACAATCAGCAAATGAATTCGAATTCACCTTTTAACAAAGGTGGCTCTGACTTAAAGGACACCTCTATAGATCGATTGGAATTATACCTGCGTTAATTTTATGCCGTTCACGAGGGTCCTTGGTTCGTAGATTTAGCGAGGAGTTTGCCTGATTTAGCCGAATTTGTTAGATGTTAGTATGTCTGTTTTAAAATAAAACTTTAGAATAATCACACTCGTTGTGTTTTCTGGAAACTTGAAATATGTAGATGTACAATTGGTTTTCTGACATTCAAAATAGTCATGAAATAGGCCTACATAAAAAAATAAATAAATAGATAAGCCATATTCATTTATAGTTTAGCTTTTAAATCATCTAATGATGTGTTAGACAGCAAACACTACAACAGGGCTACTCCAACGGCGAAACTAATCTAATTTTAGAACAGTGTAATGGATGTAAACTGATAAACACTACAGATAAATTGAAACGACAGTCATGTTCATTCATAGTTTAGCTTGTAATTAACCAGCGACGTTTTAAAGCGAACAAACAAACTCTCTCTCATAGGAGGCGCATTACGTGCATGTTGACGGAAAAACGTGTGTGATTCCAGTATCACACTGATAAAACTTAGTCCGTGTATCCAAGAGCAAACACAGAAATCATTACACAACTGAAAAACATCACCGTTCATTCATCCGCCGGTGTTCCAGAGAGAAAAGACGGTAAACTGACTGTTAAATACCGAGAGAGAGAGAGAGAGAGAGAGAGAGCGCGAGCGCGCACAAGCACGGAGCTCAAACTTAATCTGCAGTGTAAATATAAACAAACAAACATTACGCAAAAACATAAATTACAGTCATGTTCATTCATAGTTGTGCGTTTAAACCACCCAGCGATGCGTTAGAGAGAAAAGTTTGGTAACAAACAGTCTCTCATAGGGCGATGCCGGCGCGTTCACATATAAACATGTAAACTAATGTGATTTACACATGCTGATGTAATATAAAGTAACTTACCTTTGACCGATGAGCTGACGATGCGATGAATAAGTAATCCAGCAGCGTGCTCTTCTAGTCGGATAGGGAAATAAAATGGTGACTTCACATTTCCCGGCGGAGCAAAAACTCGGAACAGCGCCACAAAAGCTCCAGTGGTCAAAAGTATATTACATAGGCTATGATTCTCGCTTAGGGTGCGATAGGTCCCGGGTTAAAATACCGGACGAGCCCAGGTTTTTACGCTGAATAGCCTACCTCTTTCTGGAAAAAAAACCCCAACGGAAACCAGAACCAGGCTGCTTGGTTCTCAAGAGTTCCAAAGAGGTTCAAATCTCACAGAACACACACACACAGGGATAAGGTTTAAGATAAGCTAGTATATTAGCAAAGCATATTCTTCTTCTTCATCCTAAATGCCCAGTGGCGCATAGGGCAGCAACGAAGTCTCTCCACTTGCAGCGGTCACGAGCCAGGGCGCCGATCGTTCCCCAGGAGTGGTTGCAGGCCTTCATCTCTGCTTCTACTGTCCGCCTCCAGGTTGTCTTCGGCCTTCCCCTCTTCCTCTTTCCATCAGGGGTCCAGTGTAGCGCTGTCTTGATGATGGTGCCGTCTTCTCGTCTGAGCACATGCCCTATCCATTGCCACCTTCTTTTGGTGACGATTGCTTGCATGTCTTCTGAATTGCATCTTCTGAACAGTTCTTCGTTGGAGATTTTGTTGGGCCAAAATATCTTCAATATTCGGCGGAGGTTTTTGGTATGGAAGGTAGAAAGTTTTGTGAGGTCCTGTTGGGTCATTCGCCAGCACTCGGCTCCATAGAGGAGTACTGATAGAACACAGCTGTTGTACAGTCTGAGTTTGGTTCTTGTGTTGTACTGTGTGGACTTCCAGACGTTGTTCATGCTCATGAAGGCACTCCTGGCTTTGTTCAGTCTGTTCTGGATGTCCTTCTTGCTGCCTCCGTCTGTAGTGATGATGCTTCCTAGGTAAGTGAAGTTGTCTGTAAGGGGGAGATCCTCGTTGTTGACCTTGATAGAGGTTGGTGTAGAGGTGTTCAGTGCCATGACTTCCGATTTCTTTTGGCTGATTTTGAGGCCGATCTGAGATCCAAATCGACTCAGTTTGTCAGTCTTTTCTTGCATGTGTCGCTGTGTATGAGACAGGAGCGCCAGATCGTCAGCAAAGTCGAGATCTTCGAGGGTGGAGAGAAGCGTCCATCTGATGCCGGTAGATCCTGCTTCTGTCGTGCGCCGCATCACCCAGTCTATTGCTAGATTGAAGAGCAGCGCGGACATCACACAGCCTTGTCTCACTCCGGATTTCACCTCAAACCAGATGTTGCTTCCTCCCACACAGCAGCTGTAGTTGTTGTAGAATCCCTTGCTCAGCTGAACCATGTGTGCTGGAATCCCATAGGCCCTCAAGATTCTCCACAAGCTGTCTCTATGCACACTGTCAAAGGCTTTTTCAAAGTCTATGAAGTTGACGAGGAGTTGTCTTTGCCATTCTGAACTCTGCTCAATGATGTTTCGAAGTGCAAAGATCTGTTCTGTGCACCTTCTGCCTTGTCTGAAACCTGCCTGTTCTTTCCTGAGTGTCTCATCAACTGCTCTCGAAAGTCGCTGGATGATCACTTTGGCAAGGATCTTACTGGGGATTGAAAGAAGGGTAATGCCGCGCCAGTTGTTACAGTCGCTGAGTGCTCCCTTCTTCGGAATCTTGATGATTACTCCCTTGGTCCAGTCCTCTGGTACGTTGGTTGTGGTCCAAACTGTCCTGAAGAGTGGTTCCAATATTTCTGCTGCTACTTTTGGATCTGCTTTGAAAAGTTCTGCGTTCAAGTTGTCTTGTCCTGGAGCTTTGTTGTTCTTGAGTGCTTTGATGGTTACAACAATTTCCTCTTTACTTGGTGGTTCTGTGTTTATGTTCAGATCTGCTTCCCTTTCGGGAATATTTGCTTCTTCTTCGGGCGGTGGTCTGTTCAGAACTTCCTGAAAATGTTCAGCCCACCGTGAATCTTGTTCTGCTTCTATGGTAAGCCTTGCTTGTCCTTGATGGGTGGAACTGTAGTAGAGTGGTACTTGCCACACACCTGCCGCGTGATTCTGTACAGCTGGCCTTGCTCTCCTCGGGCTGCAGCACCTTCCACCTCCTCTGCCAACGCATCAGCAAACGCTCGGCGGTCAGCGCGCACCATCCTCTTCACTGTCCTGTTTGCTTTGCTGTACTGTTGCTTGAATCTTTCTTGCAGTCTTTGTGATCGGGTGCATGACACCTTGTTTTTAAGTTTTCTTCTTTCTTCAATTGCTTTCCAGGTTTCTTGTGTAATCCATTCTTTTGCCTTTTTTCTTTTCCCTGTAGCCCAGACATTCCTCTGCACTTTGCTGATAGGCTTTCTTCATGTTGTCATAGGCTGTCTCCATGCTATTGGCGCTGTCTTCTGTATCCAGATCTTGCAGAGCTTGGAATCTGTTTTTCACCTGTGTGACGAAGCTGTGCTTTGTGCGTGGATCTTGCAGTTTCTGGGTGTCGAATCTTCTCGGGGCGTGACTCTTGTTTGGCGCTTTCCTTAGATTCAGCCTCACCATAGCAGTGACCAATTGGTGATCACTGCCTACGTCTGCTCCTCGTTTGACTCTAACATCCAGTAGTGATCTTCTCCACATGCCGTTAATCAGCAGGTGGTCAATCTGGTTCTTGTCTCTGTCTGTGGGTGAGTACCATGTCAGCTTGTGAATGTCTTGATGTGTAAACAAAGTACCTCCCACTACTAGGTTGTTGGTGTTGCAAAGCTCAATCAGTCTTTCTCCATTTTCGTTCATTGTCCCACAACCGTGTTTGCCCATGGTGCGTTCGTTGTTGGTGTTGTCATTTCCAACCTTGGCGTTGAAATCTCCCATGACAATCAAGAGGTCGTGTTGCGGTGTTGACTTGACTTCCGCATCAAGTTGTTCATAGAAAAGGTCTTTTTCTTCTTCATCGCCATCAGTGGTTGGGCTGTAGCACTGTATGATGGTCATGTTGATCTGTCTTCCTTTCATCCTAATTTTCATCTATCTGTTGTCAATAGGCTTCCATTCCATCAGGCTTTTCTCTGTTCCTTTCTTCAAAATGATGGCTACTCCTTCGTAGTGTAGATCGTCGTCTCTTCCTGAGTACAAAACTGTTTCTCCTGTTGATGCTATCATTCTGCCTGATGATCCTGTCCATCTTGCTTCGCTGACGCCAAGAATGTGTAAGTTGTATCGACGCATCTCTGATGTCACTTGCGCCAACTTGCCGGCCTGGAACATTGTTCTTACATTCCAGAATCCTATCCTGGTCTTGGTTTTGGTGCTCAAGACTTTCATCTTCCTGTCAGTGGCTCCCGGAGGCCGGCTTTCACCGCTGACATTCGTACAAGTCCCTTGTGGAGACTCTGGAGGCCCGTCGCACGCGCTAGTGGATGTAGATTTCGTCGCTGTTTCCGTAACCGCCAAAGTTTTCTAGGACACAGTGGTTAGCCCTGTGCCAAACCCCCAACCTGGAGGACCAGGGACTGCTCTTCGTCTGGTCTCTACCTTTCGACCTGTCTGGCATGGGAGGCCCTACCAGGAGCACGAGGCTCCAGCCAACATAGCTCTCCGGGTCGACGAGACACACAAGCCTCTCCACCACAACAAGGTGGCAGCCCTTCGGAGAGGAGCAAAGCATATGCAAAAGGGATATTACTTTTTTACCTGGTAAGGTTTCACAGTGTTTCGCACAGGGCACATGGTCCTTTTGTTAACATGCCAGGGCAACTGAGTAACTTGGGTAGTCTTGGATGAGGTCGAGAGTAGAGGCGTTTTAGTCCCACGCGAAGAATAAACAGGGGTCTGCATGGATACATCAACCATCTTGGTAATAGAAGGGTTGGTGAGTAGTCCACTCGTCTTCAACCCTTTCGCATGAGGAGCAAAGGGGTCCGTGGGAAACTCAGGGTTGGTGATGTCTGACAATGAAACACATAATGTATGGGAATAGTTGAAAGCATAAATAACTATAGAATATGAGTGACATGAGAATGTAAACAAGGAGGCCCATGGGTACACAGCATAGAGCAGATAATGTTCACTCACCCATGTTAGAAGAAGTCTCAAGAGTAAAATAAAGAGGAATCAGGAAATAGGGGCAAGCTATAAACTCTTCAATGTGATGACATAAATACTGTCGTGAAAAGCAAAGCAAGTTAAAGATAATGGGAAAATTTACACAGCTGGAATACGTGTAGAGAATTGTGATTGGATGAAAGCAGAAGGTGAAACATGTGCGATTGGATAGGGGTAGATAAGAGAAACATGCACGAAATGTATATAAGGATTCTGTAACCAGCAGAACCTCAGTGCAAGCTACATGTTCATGGCACTTGTGCACCTGGTACCAACTGTTTTGTTTGCCGTCTTGCTTGACTGCTGATAAACCAAACTCTCCTGAATCCAGTCTTCATGAATTCAGCTCTTAAGTCCGATATAGACCTTCTTGACTAACTTTACGGTTTGAATCTGTGAGCTAACTGGGTCGGTGTAGGAAGAAGAAGCAGAATATCCTGCAGAAGATTCCAGCTCTGAATAAGCACATTGATACTAGACTGCTTACCACAGAAGACCCTTTTTAGGAAATGCAACTTCCACGAAAAATCATTTTCAGCCCTGGTCCAATATAGGAAAAATGGAGGCTCTTGCTCACAGGTCATGGGGACAAAGTAAAGTCAGCGTTCCTGCTGCTTAATATTGACTTCCTTTGTATTCTTTGGCTCGTACCAGGAATTGTCCATCTCTCAGTAAAAAAAAAAAAAAAACCTCACTGAGACTAAATCTAGTAAAAAAAAAAAGCTAGTTATGATAGCGGATAGCTTGTTCAAGTTTAAGTTCAAGTTCAGTTTATTTGTATAGCGCTTTTAATAATGGACATTGTCCCAAAGCAGCTTTACAGAAGTATATAAATTCAGGACATAGATTTTAAATTAATGACTTTATTCCCAATGAGCAAGCCAGAGGCGACGGTGGCAAGGAAAAACTCCCTGAGATGATATAAGAAAGAAACCTTGAGAGGAACCAGACTCAAAAGGGAACCCATCCTCATCTGGGTAACACCGGATAGTGCAATTATAAATAAATAAATCTCTTTTATAAATGTACCAGTACAACACGGTCAAATAGCAGTTGTGAGACCATGAAAAATGCATTACAGTTTTTATATGAAGTCTGTTTTGTTGAACTTCACCACTGTAATCTCAATGGTCTTTAGGCTGCACCGCGTGGGGCCATCCTCAGCAGCAGCATGTGACTTCCAATTGATGATATCTCCAACCTGAAGTAGGGTATCAGGCTGGATCGGGCAGGTTCAGAGAGCTGGAGGGGTTGGGATCACTGGCATCACTGGCTTGTGGCAACTCTCCTGGAAATGACAAACCCTGCTTTGGATTATCTCCTATCTCCCAAGACAATTTAGTTACAGCCCTGTTTGAATGGAGCAAAAGCATTAAAGCCAGACAGATTTTCTGAAGAAAACATGGGTGACTTGTACCTTTGTTCACCTTAATATCTTGTGCAACTGTCTCAACAGTTTAGCATGAACCTGTAGAACTGTAAAGACATACATGTGCAGGGTCCAGCGAACTTCGAGTGGTGCATCAGAAAGCACATGCAGGTAGATTGGCTCGTTGGTCTAGGGGTATGATTCTCGCTTTGGGTGCGAGAGGTCCCGGGTTCAAATCCCGGACGAGCCCAGGTTTTTTTACTCTGAATAGCCTACCTCTGTCTGGAAAAAACTAAGGGAGCCCTGTACAGCAGGTCTGATTAAGGAGCATGTTGATGCTAGTGTGTTTATCACAAAAGCTCCTGTTGACTTCACAAAATGGCATTTGGCTAGCAATGATGGGAAACTTGGTCATGGTGACTGTTGTCCATGCAAAATGGCCCTCGGTTACAGAAGGACAAGTTGACATAAAAGCAAGGGCTTCTGTGGAATTTGAACTTTTTTGGACCTCTTGAGAACCAAGCAGCCAGAGGTTCAGGGTTCCGGTAGTTTTTCCAGACAGAGGATAATAAATCATGGATAAAATAAACAAAGGATTTTCTTGCTAGTTATGATAGCGGATAGCTTGTCGCAACTCTCCCGGGAACCACAAACCACAAAAATCTCCCAGGACAATTTGTTATGGCCCTGTTTGGGTAGAGTGAAAGCAGTAAAGCCAGACAGATGTTCTGAAGAAAACATGGGTTGGCTCGTTGGTCTAGGGGTATGATTCTCGCTTAGGGTGCGAGAGGTCCCGGGTTCAAATCCCGGACGAGCCCAGGTTTTTACTCTGAATAGCCTACCTCTTTCTGGAAAAAAAACCCCAACGGAAACCAGAACCAGGCTGCTTGGAAATCGAGAGTTCCAAAGACGTTCAAATAGGGAAAATATCAGGAATCAGAACCAACTTCCAGGAGAAATCGTTTTCAGCCCTGGTCCAATATAGGAAAAATGGAGGCTCTTGCTTACAGGTCATGGGGACAAAGTAAAGTCAGAGTTCCTGCTGCTTAATATTGACGTCCTTTGTATTCTTTACCAGGAATTGTCCATCTCTCAGTAAAAAAACCTCATCGAGACTAAATCTAGTAAAAAAGCTAGTTATGATAGTGGATAGCTTGTGGCAACTCTCCTGGAAATGACAAACCCTGCTTTGGATTATCTCCAATCTCCCAAGACAATTTAGTTACAGCCCTGTTTGAATAGAGCAAAAGCATTAAAGCCAGACGAGAGGTTCGGGTTCAAATCCCTAATGAGCCCAGCTTTTACGCTGAATAGCCTACGTCTGTCTGGAAAAAAACTAAGGGAACCCTGCACAGATGGCTCCTTATCAACAGAGCAGCTCTGAATAAGGAGCATGTTGATGCTAGTGTGTTTATCACAAAAGCTCCTTCTCGGGGAGTCCAACCTTTCAGGTTTAGTCTGCTTTCGGTTTAGTGCCTTGGAGTATCAACTTTGGCAATGAAAACCAGCAAACAGACTGATATCAACACACTCCTTAACAGAGCTAGACTGTTGATTTCACAAAATGGCATTTGGCTAACAATGATGTGAAGCTTAGTCGTGGTGACCGTTGCATAACCATACGAGTATCGGTCAGCAGGATTTGAACCTGTGCGTGAATTGATGTACCAACATCAGAGCGAAATTTGGACACCCAGAATGTGGAGCGTGAGTCTATAATCACATTCATTGTTGTTGAGATTCTAACATAATTGTTTCTCTTCATAAAGATTTATTAAAATTCTTGGACATATATTTAGTGAAATACATGCTGAAAGCTCTTAAAGCAATACCTTTTAAATGCATAACCACGACTACGGAAAGCACACGTTTCGGCGTCGACCATTGTCGGAAGATGTCTCAAAGCACTTTGTTTCAGAAGTTGTAGGCCTCAGTTTGGGACCATGCTCAGTGTCTTCGTCAACAACACAACAAGACAGTGCAGTTGGTTCACGTTGTGCGTTGTAAATTTAATCCTAGAATGGCTTTCTTTCAATATCTTATCACGCAACAAAGAACTTCATTACGAATGATCTAATACAAGTTCAACAGCGTGCAGCAAAGGAATGGAATGTCAGAAGTGGGATTCGAACCCACGCCTCCAGGGGAGACTGCGACCTGAACGCAGCGCCTTAGACCGCGCGGCCATCCTGACATAAAGCTTGCAATGCCTGTTGTGTTACGGAACCATATGAGTATCGGTCGGCAGGCTTTAAACCTGTGCGTCGAGTGATGTACCATCGTCAGAGCTATTGTCACGTTGGATTTCGGTGTGGGTTGGGATTGTTTCAAGGTAAAGCACAATTAGATTACGTCAAACAGAAGCACTGATTTTCATTTCATCAATAAGAGCTACTCTTTGGTGCAGTCTCATCTGTCTAACCTGTGTGAGTCCTGCAATGTATCTCTGAATGTTACCCTAATTGTAGCACATTCACTGCAGTTTTATTGTAAGTGCTAACAAGTTGGGGCAACTTTCCACGAATTTGGACACCCAGAATGTGGAGCATGAATCTATAATCACATTCATTGTTGTTGAGAGTCTAACATAATTGTTTCTCTTAATAAAGATTTATTAAAATTCTTGGACATATATTTAGTGAAATACATGCTGAAAGCTCTTAAAGCAATACCTTGTAAATGCATCAGTGAAAGCATCATTTGTCTGTGTACCTACACTCATTCTAGGAGTGATAACTAGTGTGTGACTCACCTGGTTGTTTCACAAGGAGCCACTTCTATTGTCGAATTGGATTTTGTGGCTTGGACTGTGAATCATCTTAAGTTCTGATCAGATTCTGAGCATTTAAATGAACAACACCTGACTTCAGACCCCTCTGAATCAAATAGTGGTCAACTGGTAAATTCTTAGTGGACACTTTCTAGAGTAGCAGGCATGTAATGATTATATTTTTAGTGGTAAATATGGCAGGAGAAGATGCAAAGAAGAAGACCACCTATCTGTCTTATTGTCACAGTTGATACCTTAACAATGGCTCTGACCTTCCTGAATAATTTGGTAAGTACTATTTGTTGGGGTGGTTTTGGTTGATTCAAGCAACTAAAGATACTTTTTACAATTTATTAAACTAAACTCAATTGGGACAACATCCAATGCTTTCAAAAGGAAGCACAAATAGATTACTTCAAACAGAAGCACCGATTAACAATACATTAACAAGTGCTTCTCTTTGGGTTAGTCCCATCTGTGTATCACATTTACTGCAGTTTTAATGTAACTATCTGCAAGATTTGGAATCTTTCTGTGAGATCAATAATGTGAAATGTTGAAACTTTGATTTTTTTTTTTCACTTCATAAATATTTAGTTAAAGTGTTCCCCATGTGCTCAGTGAAATTCACATGAAGTTATGTGAGTGGATGTGAACCATCTAAGGTCTGGTCAGATCCTGAACTTTCAAAGGAAGAACACTGGCGTCAGGTCGCTCAGAACGGAAAAACTCGTTCAGCTGGTATACTCCCAGTGAAGACGTTGTGCAATAGCATGTATGTAATGATTGTATACTTTTATTGGTAATTATTGCAGGTGAAGTTTCAGTGAAGAGGACAGTCAGCATTATTATCACACTTGATACCCCAACACTCGCTCACCCTTGCACAGTTCTATTTGTTTGGGGCAGTTCTCAGTGATTCAAAGAACCTACTCTTCAGCATTTGAAGCTGCGCCAGGAAACCTCAACACCCTTCAGTGGGATTGAGTTCAGAATTTGTCATACAAGCTTGGGTAACAGCTAGCACAAACCCAGTTTCAGCATCAGCAAAACAAATTTCAGACGTAGTCGGCAGGATTTGAACCTGCGTGGGGAGACCCCAATGGATTTCAAGTCCATCGCCTTAACCACTCGGCCACGACTACATAAAGCACAAGTTTCGGCGTGGACCATTGTCGGAAGATGTCTCACTGCGCTTTGTTTCAGAAGTTGTAGGGACCATAGGGAACATGCTCAGTGTTTCGTCAACAACACAACAAGACAGTGCCGTTGGTTCACGTTGTGCGTTGTAAATTTAATCCTAGAATGGCTTTCTTTCAATATCTTATCACGCAACAATGAACTTCATTAAGAAAGATCTAATACAAGTTCAACAACGTGAATTCTCTGTGCATATTGAGGTAAAGTTTGGTTTTCCGCAAGGTTCTGTTTTAGGCCCACTGCTCTTTTTTTTATATATGTTACCTCTGGGTCAAATTATTCGTAAACATGGAATTAGCTTCCACTGTTATGCTGATGACACACAGTTTTATGTTTCAGCAAAGCCAGATAACAGACACCAGTTTAATAAAGTCGAGGAATGTGTAAAGAACATTAGACAGTGGATGCTTATTAACTTCCTCTTATTAAATTCTGACAAGACAGAAGTACTTATACTAGGACCACATGCAGTTAGAAGTAAGTTTTCTGATTATATAGTAACTCTGCATGGCCTTTCTGTTTCATCATGTGCAGCAGTAAAAGACCTTGGTGTGATCATTGACTCCAGTCTTTCCTTTGACTCCCATGTAGGGAATATTACTAGGATAGCCTTCTTTCACCTCAGAAATATTGCTAAGATAAGAAATATATTGTCACTACATGATGCAGAAAAATTAGTTCATGCTTTCATCACCTCTAGGTTGGATAATTGTAATGCCTTACTGTCTGGATGTTCCAGTAGGAGCATAAACAAACTCCAGTTAGTCCAGAATGCAGCTGCAAGAGTCCTTACTAGAACTAGAAGACATGACCACATCACCCCTATCTTGTCCACACCACATTGGCTGCCAGTGAAATCCCGCATTGATTATAAAATACTACTATTGACTTATAAAGCACTAAATGGCTTCGCACCACAGTACCTGAGTGAACTTTTGGTCTTTTATGATCCGCCACGCCTACTTCGATCAAAAGGCGCAGGCTATTTGTCAGTACCTCAAATAGTGAAGGCTACAGCAGGGGCAAGAGCTTTCTCTTACAAAGCCCCACAGTTATTTTACAGCCTTCCAATTAAAAGTTCGGGACTCAGGCACAGTCTCACTGTTTAAGTCCAGGCTGAAAACATATTTGTTTAATCAAGCCTTTCGTGAATGGTAAAGGAGCAGATCTAGAGGTCTCACGGGCATAGTGTGTTGTGGTGAACTGGGATGTCTGGATGCTGTCACCCCCCCACCTTCAGGCGTCCACCGAGGTTTGTTGGTGGTGGGGTGGCTGGCCGCCTTGTCCCAGGGAGCCCTCATGTCTGTGTTACCCTCTGGCTCTCCCTTTTAGTTATCCTGTCATAAGCTAGTCTTGCCAGAGTACCTGCTTTCACTTACGCAAAGTACATTGTCCTTAACCATTATGGGACAATAAGCATACCTAATGATCTCTCTCTCTCACTCTCTCTCCCCCTCTCTCGCTCTCTCACTCTCTCTCCCTCCCCTTCTGTCGAGCCTCACATGATACTCCTGAGATGCCCGTGATCCCGACCCCTTCTGCTCTCTGGACCTGCCCAATCCATCCTGATGCCCTACTTCTGGTTGGAGACCTCATCAATTGAAGTCACATGATGCTGCTGAGGATGGCCCCACACGGTGCAGCCTAAAGATCATTGAGATTACAGTGGTGAAGTTCAACAAAACAGACTTCATATAAAAACTATAATGAATTTTTCATGGTCTCACAACCGCTATCTGACCATGTTGTACTTCTACATTTATAGAAGGGATTTATTTATTTATAATTTCACTATCCGGTGTTACCCAGATGAGGATGGGTTCCCTTTTGAGTCTGGTTCCTCTCAAGGTTTCTTCCTTATATCATCTCAGGGACTTTTTCCTTGCCACCATCGCCGCTGGCTTGCTCATTGGGGATAAATTCATAAATTTAAAATCTATGTCCTGAATTTATATACTTCTGTAAAGCTGCTTTATGACAATGTCCATTGTTAAAAGAGCTATACAAATAAACTGAACTTGAACTCCAGGGGAGACTGCGACCCGAACGCAGCGCCTTAGACCACTCGGCCATCCTGACACAAAGGTTGACGTTCCTGTTGTGTTACGGAACCGTACAAGTATCGGTCGGCAGGCTTCGAACCTGTGCGTCAAGTGATGTACCATCGTCAGAGCTGTTGTCACGTTGGATTTCGGTGTGGGTTGGGATCATTTCAAGGTAAAGCACAATTAGATTACTTCAAACAGAAGCACTGATTTTCATTTAATCAATAAGAGCTACTCTTTGGTGCAGTCTCATCTGTCTAACCTGTGTGAGTCCTGCAATGTATCTCTGAATGTTACCCTAATTGTAGCACATTCACTGCAGTTTTAATGTAAGTGCTAACAAGTTGGGGCAACTTTCCGCGAATTTGGTCACCCAGAATGTGGAGCATGAATCTATAATCACATTCATTGTTGTTGAGATTCTAACATAATTGTTTCTCTTCATAAAGTTTTATTAAAATTCTTGGACATATACAGGTGCATCTCAATAAATTAGAATGTCGTGGAAAAGTTCATTTATTTCAGTAATTCAACTCAAATTGTGAAACTCGTGTATTAAATAAATTCAGTGCACACAGACTGAAGTAGTTTAAGTCTTTGGTTCTTTTAATTGTGATGATTTTGGCTCACATTTAACAAAAACCCACCAATTCACATCTCAACAAATTAGAATATGGTGACATGCCAATCAGCTAATCAACTCAAAACACCTGCAAAGGTTTCCTGAGCCTTCAAAATGGTCTCTCAGTTTGGTTCACTAGGCTACACAATCATGGGGAAGACTGCTGATCTGACAGTTGTCCAGAAGACAATCATTGACACCCTTCACAAGGAGGGTAAGCCACAAACATTCATTGCCAAATTAGCTGGCTGTTCACAGAGTGCTGTATCCAAGCATGTTAACAGAAAGTTGAGTGGAAGGAAAAAGTGTGGAAGAAAAAGATGCACAACCAACCGAGAGAACCGCAGCCTTATGAGGATTGTCAAGCAAAATCGATTCAAGAATTTGAGTGAACTTCACAAGAAATGGACTGAGGCTGGGGTCAAGGCATCAAGAGCCACCACACACAGACGTGTCAAGGAATTTGGCTACAGTTGTCGTGTTCCTCTTGTTAAGCCACTCCTGAACCACAGACAACGTCAGAGGCATCTTACCTGGGCTAAGGAGAAGAAGAACTGGACTGTTGCCCAGTGGTCCAAAGTCCTCTTTTCAGATGAGAACAAGTTTTGTATTTCATTTGGAAACCAAGGTCCTAGAGTCTGGAGGAAGGGTGGAGAAGCTCATAGCCCAAGTTGCTTGAAGTCCAGTGTTAAGTTTCCACAGTCTGTGATGATTTGGGGTGCAATGTCATCTGCTGGTGTTGGTCCATTGTGTTTTTTGAAAACCAAAGTCACTGCACCCATTTACCAAGAAATTTTGGAGCACTTCATGCTTCCTTCTGCTGACCAGCTTTTTGAAGATGCTGATTTCATTTTCCAGCAGGATTTGGCACCTGCCCACACTGGCAAAAGCACCAAAAGTTGGTTAAATGACCATGGTGTTGGTGTGCTTGACTGGCCAGCAAACTCACCACACCTGAACCCCATAGAGAATCTATGGGGTATTGGCAAGAGGAAAATGAGAAACAAGAGACCAAAAAATGCAGATGAGCTGAAGGCCACTGTCAAAGAAACCTGGGCTTCCATACCACCTCAGCAGTGCCACAAACTGATCACCTCCATGCCACGCCGAATTGAGGCAGTAATTAAAGCAAAAGGAGCCCCTACCAAGTATTGAGTACATGTACAGTAAATGAACATACTTTCCAGAAGGCCAACAATTCACTAAAAATGTTTTTTTTATTGGTCTTATGAAGTATTCTAATTTGTTGAGATAGTGAATTGGTGGGTTTTTGTTAAATGTGAGCCAAAATCATCACAATTAAAAGAACCAAAGACTTAAACTACTTCAGTCTGTGTGCACTGAATTTATTTAATACACGAGTTTCACAATTTGAGTTGAATTACTGAAATAAATGAACTTTTCCACGACATTCTAATTTATTGAGATGCACCTGTATTTCGTGAAATACATGCTGAAAGCTCTTAAAGCAATACCTTGTAAATGCATCAGTGAAAGCATCATTTGTCTGTGTACCTACACTCATTCTTGGAGTGATAACTAGTGTGTGAATCACCTGGTTGTTTCACATGGAGCCACTTCTATTGTCAAATTGGATTTTGTGGGTTGGACTGTGAATCATCTTAAGTGCTCAATGCGCTTTGTTTCAGAATTTGTAGGCCTCAGTTGGGGACCACGCTCAGTGTCTTCGTCAACAACACAACAAGACAGTGCAGTTGTAAATTTAATCCTATTATGGCTTCTTTCAATATCTTATCACGCAACAATGAACTTCATTACAAATGATCTAATACAAGTTCAACAACATGCAGCAAAGGTATGGAATGTCAGAAGTGGGATTCGAACCCTCACCTCCAGGGGAGACTGCGACCTGAATGCCATCCTAACGCAAAGGTTCGAAGCTGGAATTGTCCCGTTCTCTGTGAAAGTTGGGCCGTCCCGCAACATCTGGACCCTTCAGTTGATATGACAGCACAACTCATACTTCGTAGTACAATTATATAGAGAAGCAGTCATCGGGTTTGCTAACAATAAACCCTTCTTTGCATAGTTTGCGTTGAAAACAGCAGACCCCGGATGAGGTGGCCGAGTGGTTAAGGCGATGGACTGCTAATCCATTGTGCTCTGCACGCATGGGTTCGAATCCCATCCTCGTCGTGGGTGTGCCCTTTAGCCTCCAATTTACAGCGTCATCTTGGTTTGTTGCAGTCTGTCTCACATCTAGAAGGCCTACAAGTGGAAGGCTTCGTGCGGATCCTAGACTAGACTGGGTGGAGGAACGTGAAAAGCTAGCACTGTGTCTTGGGCTGTATTTCAATTCTGTTTGGCCACAGCTGCTGTAAGGTTCTTACGTCAACGTAGAACGCTGTCTGCAGTCCAGGCAACAGTGGCAAAGAACCTGCACCGCAACCTCTTTTTTTCTCCACAGACTAAGATGTAAGTTCATATGCGTGATCAGCAAGAGCTTAAGGCGATGGACTTCCAATCCGCTCTGCACAGCCCATGTGGGTTTGGATCCCGTTTTTCTTGAAAAGACCTTGTTTAAACATGTTCGGTAAAGGAAGCGTGCACGGTGCAGACATGACAGCAAAGGTTCACACATTTTTGCCACTCACAGATATATAATTTTGGATTATTTTCCCCAATAAATAAATGACCAAGTGTAATATTTTGTTTCATTTTTTAATTGGGTTCTCTTTATCTACTTTTAATACTTGTGTAAAAATCTGATGTTTTAGGTCATGTTTATGCAGATGTGTATAAAGTTCTAAAGGGTTCACAAACTTTCAAGCACCACCGTAAGTGAGATGTAAAGCGTAGGTTCAAATCCCACCGCTGCCAGCATGCCTTTTCAAGGCAGGGTGGCTATGTGGGGGCAGGTAATGGATAGTTGGCATCCAGTGCCAGCCAATCAAAATAAAAGCTTTTCTGCTGCTATCCCAGGTGCTGAAAATATGTCGCAGCCAGTCAGATTTTTTCACATTTTATTTTCATGCTCGTCTGGAAAAGGGTTCGAATCCCACCCAGTGCAACCCTGAAAAATTGTTTCACGCAACTTTATGCATAATAAGCACAAAGACAGGCATGTAACACAATTTTGAAATAACGACAATGCATTAGTATTACAAAAGCTGTGTTTGATGGCCAATATATTAGTAGTTATATCATATACTTTATGTCAAAAAATGATTTATGACGCCCCTGTCATATGATTTATGACCCTTCATGTCAGTCTGATTGACAGTTCAGCCCAACCAGTAATTTATGACCCCACCAGTCTTCTGTCTGTGTGTATGTATGCGCATGCGTGCGTATGTGCGTGCGTGCGTGTGCGTGCGTGCGTGCGTACATACGTGTGTGTGTGTGTGTGTGTGTGTGTTAATGGTTTTTACACCCCCACTATGTGCGTGTTGAAAAAGCTATTCATTAAATAAATAGTTGTGGATAAAACATAGAAGAGGCTCCGTAACACCCATACGGCGGCTGATCCACGAGTTTCCCAAACCCTTAGAAGGACGATGTGTATTTCACCAAGAATACGTGTTGAAATGAGTGGTGTCGGCTTTTGTGTCAGTGGGGGAAAACAGGGGTGTTATCAAAAACCGAAGACCATCCCTTAAACCCTCCCCACGAACGTTTCTGTAAGGTACATAAATCACAAAAAGCTCATGTCACTGTCATGAAATGTGTATAAATTATGACTCAAGTGTCACTCGCGAACGTGTGTGAATTATGATCCCCTGAACAGACAGTTTGGCGAGCGCTGTAATTTATAACTTTTTTTCCCCTGTATCCTGGAAGTTTGTTCTTTCCCAGGTGTTTGTGTGTGTGTGTGTGTGTGTATGTGTATGTGTGTGTGTGTGTGTTTCACGAAAGTATTATGTGTTAATGGGGGTTTTACACCCCTGCTATATGTGCGCGTCCTGAGAACTGATGTTTAAACATTGATTAAATAACCCCCGACCTTGCCTGTATCCTGTCTGTGTGTGTGTGTGTGTGTGTGTGTGTTTCACGACGCATTATATGATAATGAGATGAGTTTTACACACATGCTATGTGTGTTGTGGCCAGAGAAAAGCGATGTTTTTATGAAAACGTGGTCGGATCAAAGTTTTTGTTAGTTTGTTTGTAAAAGTGTTTCATGAAATGGACAAACTGATGTATTGTGAAATTGTTGAAACATTTGTTGATTACGTTGAGAAAAACTCTTGTTCACTTTACTGAACTGAAATCCCCAAACATTTAAAAACCATGTGAGTTATTCTTTTGTGGAATCGAATCTGAATATCCTGTCATGGTACACATTTAACGAGGAATATGCTGCGTTCATTCTTAACTCATTTTAGCCAATAATACTTTTTATACAATCATCACATTCAGTAATACAGATAACTGGGGTGAATTGAATACATGGTCATCTGGGTAATTTGAATGTGTTGATGGCGAACTAGTGGGCGTTTTCTGTTTTTACTCTTCTTAGACGAGCGTCAGATAGCATGTGGTAATGGGCCCGAGCTCGGCAGCCCCGCGGCGCCTGCGACTCAGACACGGCATCGGCTTGTATTATCCGGGGCCGAGTGTGGCCCACGGCTCGCTCTGACACGTGTGCTTTTGTTACGGCGGTAAAGTACTGGGGGGGCCGATTCTTGTTCACCATAACTAACCCGGATCTGGCTTTAGAGTCTGGGCCACTTCTGGCGATGACTCGGCTTGGTTCAATCAGATGCCCTAATATTTATAACAGTAGCAAATATATTTAGATATAATGCAACATATTCTTTTATATACTTTTATTTATTATAAACGCACGTCGTTGTGCTCTCAGGTGATTTCATCTTCACTCACACAGCAGTGGGAGGGGTCTTGTACCTGTAGTAGTGGGAGATGGCAGCCATGTTTGTGCGGGTAGGACGCGAACAAAACAAGAGATATGGGACCATTTAGATAAAACAATTGGGGTAAGCATCGATTCACATTTACTTTTCGAGTATTGTACTTGCAGATGTTCATAAAGGACCTTGTAAAAAGTGAATGTTCACGCTGCTATAATCTTTGACGAGCAGCACTCTGACCCGTGTATATACAAGTAGAAACAGCAGGTCGTTTGTATTTGTATTTTTACTTTCCACACTCTTCTTATTTTTATGAACGCAATTGAATTATGCAAACGTTGTTTTTATTCCATATTTCTTCAGGGACAATAAAGGTTTTATGAGAGTTACGAGGATTTGTTTTTATTATTAAGTAATAGGCTACTATAACTCCACGCATTTTTTTTTTCAGTGGTGGCTTTTAAGCTGGGCAGATGAACGCTGTCTGTATATTCAAACACCGGTAACCTTTGTTATTACACATATATTTCACAGAAAGACTTGTGTAAGTTTTAAGTTTACATTCATACTGAGCTTGAAAATGGTACATAGAGGACTAATTACAAGTCTTGCATAACACTGATGTATTTCTGTAGCCGGTGGAGACTGATAAAGGTGTCCACACCTCGAGGTTCTGGCTCAACAGGTCGGTTTTGGAATTCAGGCAATTTTACTGATTAAAACATTATTCACAGTGTTACTGTAAAGTTTAGTTAGGTGACCGTTTTTAGGTGAACTGATATAAGCCTTTTTAAAAACAAATTAACAGATTTGACAGATCCACTTTAGTTAATGCATTATCTAACATCAACCAGCAATGAGCAATGTATTTTACAGCATTTATTCATCTTGAACAATTTTTAACTAACTAGTATGTTAACTAGTGTGTTTTTCATATTGCTTTAACTAACGTTAACAGATACAACATCAGTAAATGCTGTAGAAGTATCGCTCATTCAAGTGTTTCTTTCAAGGAGTTCATGAAAAATGTATTTCAGTTGTTTAAATGTAAACAATGAGGTGTGCATGTGTAGAGCAGTTAACTGTTTAAAATACATAAAAAGACCAAAGCATTTTTTTTCTTTTTCTTTTTTCACGCCCTTTCTGCCTTGTCAGCTATAGGCTATTTTATATAGATTTACTGTCTGACCCCCTTATAGCATTATTTTCTGGGTGTGGGAATTAATGATAGCTAGCATCAATAAGCATCATTTTCAAGATGATCCCATGTCAGTTTGCCCACATAAATCTGATTACTGTTTTGGCATATGTAAGACATATGAAATTTCACACATAGGCATAAGGAAATTGTCGAATGCAAATGCAGTATGGTATTCAAAAACTTTAACCTATCTGTATCTATCATCTCTCTAACGGTACCCATCATACCATTAAATAAATAAATATTTATAATATATGTGATATATTGATCTCTTTGTTCTTTTCAGAGGTGGACAGTAACAAAGTACATTTACTTGAGTACTCTACTTAAGTACACTTTTTGAGTATCTGTACTTTTTCTGGAAACCTGTGACTTTTACCTTAACTACATTTGAAAGACAAATATCGTACTTTTTCACATTTACATTAACGGACGCTATGTGAGAACATGGTCCTAAAAACAATGCAAAGTTAATTTGTACATGAAATATTATTTTATTCACTTCACAAGTTCACATATTGCCCAACAGGGCCCTTCAAACAATACAGGAATAATACAATCTGCATGAGCTTTTTTAACAACATAAGCTGATCAACATGTTCATCATAAAACCAAAAGTCACAAAGACACAATATTTCAAGACTTCATGAACAGGTCAACACGACCATACAGCAAGGCCCCCAACTAAACCGCTAAACTTCTGAACTAGAAAACGGAGAATGCATTCAGGTACAGATCCTGATCCATCCGAAGGTCCAAGGAGTGGTTAGATATATTGAAAAGAACCAGAGGTGGACAAAGTATAGATACTACAGGTCACATATTACTCCATTACAAGTGAAAGTTGTAAAGACAGATTTTTGCTTTTTAAAAGTACTTGAGTATCAGAAGTAAATTTCCTTTTTCATGTCAACACCTTGTTTTATTATTGTCGCATCGTTGTATGTAATACTTACAATACCTTATGCCTCCGAAACAACCTGTTGAATACACTGACTAGCTTGGAGTATCTGTGGAATAAAGAGCTTTTAAATTGTTACAAAACCATGTAGCTGCTCTTTCTGTGGCTCAGCGGCAGCACCAATACAGATCTGAATGTTCCGGTGTGATTTTTGTCAAAGGTTAAATAGACAGACGAATCGTTATCATTTAGGAAAGAGATGGTGTGGGTGTTCGAATCGAGATCGTGATCTTTTTCTGATTAATCGTGCAGATCTACACATAACTATAGTAATTATGTAAGGTGACAAAAAAAAAAAAAAAACTAAACAAAGTTACAAGATATTAACTTTATTTAACTCTTAAACTCATTTACATTTGAATTCACGCTTTTGCGTGCTAACTAACGTCATTGTCCAAACCTTACCTATGCATAAGCGGTGTATCCACAAGGCTATGGCAACTTGGTGGGCAAATCCTTAAGTGATTTGGCTGACCAGACTTCATACTGATACTTTACCTCTAAAGCACAGACAATTTCAAGCTTTCACAAGAATTTTTAAGTTTACACTCCTCAATAGGCTGCCGCACACTCTAAAAAGTAATTCAGGGGACCTATTAACACAACTTAATTAAACGCGTGGTTGCAAGATAAAAATACTAATTTATTAATTTAATTAAACCTTTTAAGTTGCTCCAACTAGATTTTCTTCAGTAGTTTTAGCTTTTCCATGTTTTTGGTAATTTAGGAGTTTTTAAGAAATGAATTCATTCAACAACAATATTGCTAAACAATAAACTTTTTTTATTTTGAACTGCAGTCGTGTATTTAAACACAATATTCAAGGACACAATAAATCTTGAAAAAACGACACAAATTGACTACAATGGAGCTATAAGACTATCTATGTGAATGACAAAAGATTATTTTTTACAAATGTGTACACAAATAAGCAGAAATTTAATCATGCTTTTCCATCCTACGGCACAAATGAAAAGTCCTCTATAAGCCCTTATCCACGGCTATGCTAAACTAAAGGGTAGATATTCAAATTACACTGCTAAATATTACTAGCGTTAGATATGTGTAGTAGCACAACATGGTTCATCAACTGTATTAGCTGGTGCAGGGGGTGTTAGCAGGTGTAGCCTACCTTTTACACGAGCCCACTATTGGGCATATCACAATGAGAATATGCTCAAATTCATTGCTTTATTAGAGTTTATTTGTAAATGAAATGACACTCACCTTGAAATGTCCTTTGTATCGTATTTGTTCAGTCTACAGGTCCTCTAACACAGTCTTATCTGTCTAAATTTTTTCCAGGCATATTAAGTGGGTAGGGGTGGGGGCTTAAAATTGTCTGTGCTTTAGAGGTAAAGTTTCAGTATGAAGTCTGGTCGGCCAAATCACTTATGGATTTGCCCGCCAAGTTGCCATAGCCTTGTGGATACACCACTTATGCATAGGTAAGGTTTGGACAATGACGTTAGTTAGCACGCAAAAGCGTGAATTCAAATGTAAATGAGTTTAAGAGTTAAATAAAGTTAATATCTTGTAACTTTTTTTAGTTTTTTTTTTTTTTTTTGTCACCTTGCATAATTACTATAGTTATGTGTAGATCTGCACGATTAATCAGAAAAAGATCACGATCTCGATTCGAACACCCACACCATCTCTTTCCTAAATGATAACGATTCGTCTGTCTAATTAACCTTTGACAAAAATCACACCGGAACATTCAGATCTGTGTTGGTGCTGCCGCTGAGCCACAGAAAGAGCAGCTACATGGTTTTGTAACAATCTAAAAGCTCTTTATTCCACAGATACTCCAAGCTAGTCAGTGTATTCAACAGGTTGTTTCGGAGGCATAAGGTATTGTAAGTATTACATACAACGATGCGACAATAATAAAACAAGGTGTTGACATGAAAAAGGAAACTTACTTCTGATACTCAAGTACTTTTAAAAAGCAAAAATCTGTCTTTACAACTTTCACTTGTAATGGAGTAATATGTGACCTGTAGTATCTATACTTTGTCCACCTCTGGTTCTTTTCAATATATCTAACCACTCCTTGGACCTTCGGATGGATCAGGATCTGTACCTGAAGCATTCTCCGTTTTCTAGTTCAGAAGTTTAGCGGTTTAGTTGGGGGCCTTGCTGTATGGTCGTGTTGACCTGTTCATGAAGTCTTGAAATATTGTGTCTTTGTGACTTTTGGTTTTATGATGAACATGTTGATCAACTTATGTTGTTAAAAAAGCTCATGCAGATTGTATTATTCCTGTATTGTTTGAAGGGCCCTGTTGGGCAATATGTGAACTTGTGAAGTGAATAAAATAATATTTCATGTACAAATTAACTTTGCATTGTTTTTAGGACCATGTTCTCACATAGCGTCCATTAATGTAAATGTGAAAAAGTACGATATTTGTCTTTCAAATGTAGTTAAGGTAAAAGTCACAGGTTTCCAGAAAAAGTACAGATACTCAAAAAGTGTACTTAAGTAGAGTACTCAAGTAAATGTACTTTGTTACTGTCCACCTCTGAAAAGAACAAAGAGATCAATATATCACATATATTATAAATATTTATTTATTTATTTATTTAATGGTATGATGGGTACCGTTAGAGAGATGATAGATACAGATAGGTTAAAGTTTTTGAATACCATACTGCATTTGCATTCGACAAATTCCTTATGCCTATGTGTGAAATTTCATATGTCTTACATATGCCAAAACAGTAATCAGATTTATGTGGGCAAACTGACATGGGATCATCTTGAAAATGATGCTTATTGATGCTAGCTATCATTAATTCCCACACCCAGAAAATAATGCTATAAGGGGGTCAGACAGTAAATCTATATAAAATAGCCTATAGTTGACAAGGCAGAAAGGGCGTGAAAAAAGAAAAAGAAAAAAAACGCTCTGGTCTTTTTATGTATTTTAAACAGTTAACTGCTCTACACATGCACACCTCATTGTTTACATTTAAACAACACCCTGAAATGCGTTTTTCATGAACTCCTTGAAAGAAACACTTGAATGAGCGATACTTCTACAGCATTTACTGATGTTGTATCTGTTAACGTTAGTTAAAGCAATATGAAAGACACACTAGTTAACATACTAGTTAGTTAAAAATTGTTCAAGATGAATGAATGCTGTAAAATACATTGCTCATTGCTGGTTGATGTTAGATAATGCATTAACTAAAGTGGATGCATTAAATAACGTCAACAAATTTGTCAGTGTAAAGTGAGAGGACGCTGGTGTGTTTGTTAAAAAGCCGGAATAAAGACATAAACAGCAAACTGTTTCATTGGTTATGAAGCAATTAGTAATTAAAGGAGTGAAAAAGCTCAAGTATGTTGAAAAGTTATCAGCAGTTTATTCTCTGCAGTGGCCTGAGTCTAGTGGTAACATTCCTAAAATGGTATACATTCACACTTTGAATAATAAACAACAGTCTGCCATTGGCAATAATCTGCACACACTGGCAAAGACTGATGTACTGCAAACCAGCCCCCATTATGTCAAGCTCTATGCAGACATATAGAAAGACTGATGTACTACAAATTACCCTCTCTTGTGATTTATCTATTTTATACTCACATTTTACACCATTTTATACATGATCATGAAATCTGGATCTGTTCTATTAGGTCAAACCAAGCATTTACCCGCTTGTAATAACACCTTTGGCATAACTTTACTATAAGGTCCCATGCGTTAACGCACTGACTAACATGACCTAACAAAGAACTATTTTTTTTACAGAACTTATTCATCCTGGTTAATACTACTTAATAAAAATACAATTGTTCTTTCATATTAATTCATAACACCGCCCTGCATCAGATTTGCTGAATAGGATCTGATAGTTGTTTCTTACTAATACTTAGATGCTGAGTACAGATATGGTATTAGTTTTGCTCTAGAACAACACAACGTTTCACAGACTATTTGTCTGCTATTTGTTTGATGTTGTAAACATGTGTTATGTTTTGTGTACCCATTGTTGTAATTAATAAATAATAATAGTGAAATTTGACAGCTTCTACCAATTTAAATAAAACCCTGAAAGCAATATAAACATAGCAAAATTATAAAAAAAACTTCATTCTTATTTTGTGGGAAAACTGTACGTGATAGGGAATTTTCAGTGGCATATTTGAACTCAACGTGACCAAAATAGGTAAAAACAAGTGTGATTTGCAAAACAGCATAAACTTTTTTTCTAGATGCGGGGCGGTGTAATGAACTCTGCCTAATGATAACAGATACAGTGTTTGAAAAGGTTTTGTTCATTGTTATTTCATGTTAACAAATAAAACCTTATTGCAAAGTGTTACCTCCATTTTTATTTTAAAAGCTGAATGTTAACATCAGTTAACACATTATGAACATCAACTAACATGAAAAATAGTCTATTTATATATTAACATGAAGCTGCATGATAAACAAGATTGTTTGCTGTAAGCTGACAAACAAAAATAAGAATAAAATAAATAAATAAAACAAATAGAACCTTGCTGTACAATCAAAGAGTCCGAAATAGTTAAATTTTTTAACAACCACTAAAAAGGTTCTTTGGGGAACTAAAAATGCCAATTTGTCTTTATAGAAACCTTTTATCCATTTTAATTCGTTTCAGTCGTGTTTTTAAAAAGGCTTATATCAGTTCACCTAAAAACAGTCACCTAACTAAACTTTACAGTAACACTGTGAATAATGTTTTAAACAGTAAAATTGCCTGAATTCCAAAACCGATCTGTTGATCCAGAACCTCGAGGTGTGGACACCTTTATCAGTCTCCACCGGCTACAGAAATACATCAGTGTTATGCAAGATTTGTAATTAGTCCTCTATGTACCATTTTCAAGCTCAGTATGAATGTAAACTTAAAACTTACACAAGTCTTTCTGTGAAATATATGTGTAATAACAAAGGTTACCGGTGTTTGAATATACAGACAGCGTTCATCTGCCCAGCTTAAAAGCCACCACTGAAAAAAAAAATGCGTGGAGTTATAGTAGCCTATTACTTAATAATAAAAACAAATCCTCGTAACTCTCATAAAACCTTTATTGTCCCTGAAGAAATATGGAATAAAAACAACGTTTGCATAATTCAATTGCGTTCATAAAAATAAGAAGAGTGTGGAAAGTAAAAATACAAATACAAACGACCTGCTCTTTCTACTTGTATATACACGGGTCAGAGTGCTGCTCGTCAAAGATTAGTGCAGCGTGAACATTCACTTTTTACAAGGTCCTTTATGAACATCTGCAAGTACAATACTCGAAACGTAAATGTGAATCGATGCTTACCCCAATTGTTTTATCTAAATGGTCCCATATCTCTTGTTTTGTTCGCGTCCTACCCGCACAAACATGGCTGCCATCTCCCACTACTACAGGTACAAGACCCCTCCCACTGCTGTGTGAGTGAAGATGAAATCACCTGAGAGCACAACGACGTGCGTTTATAATAAATAAAAGCATATAAAAGAATATGTTGCATTATATCTAAATATATGTGCTACTGTTATAAATATTAGGGCATCTGATTGAACCAAGCCGAGTCATCGCCAGAAGTGGCCCAGACTCTAAAGCCAGATCCGGGTTAGTTATGGTGAACAAGAAACAAGTACTTTACCGCCGTTTTATAACACCCGTTTTCCCCCACTGACACAAAAGACGACACCACTCATTTCAACACGTATTCTTGGTGAAACACACATCGTCCTTCTAAGGGTTTGGGAAACTCGTGGATCAGACGCCGTATGGGTGTTACAGAGCCTCTTCTATGTTTTATCCACAACTATTTATTTAATGAATAGCTTTTTCAACACGCACATAGCGGGGGTGTAAAAACCATTAACACACACACACGTATGTACGCGCGCACGCGCACGCACGCACACACACACACACACACACGCATGCGCATACATACACACAGAGAGAAGACTGGTGGGGTGATAACTTACAAGTTGGGCTGAACTGTCAATCAGGATGACATGGGGGGTCATAAATTACAGGTTGGGCTGAACTGTCAATCAGACTGACATGAGGGGTCATAAATCATATGACAGGGGGGGTCATAAGTCATTTTTTGACATAAAGTATATGATATAACTACTAATAATTAGCCAGATTTGATGGTAATATTAGCCTACCAGCAGTCCTGCACAAACCTGCACTTATTTTCAAATTCTTTTGTAACGTCTTTTATTTTATTACAGATGTGTTATCTGAGTCCTTCACATTAGAATAAGATGGTGAATCGTTAATGTTGAATTCGGATTTGCATGGATTACATATGTCTGGATCAGGCAGCGTTGCATGTTACATAATGGTTTCTTTTACTAAGTTGACACTAAATATTAATAGAAATATTATAGAATAGAACACATTTTCATTTTATAAATACAATGACTGAGTCATAACAGGCTGCTATAATAACTTAAATCATTATGCAGCTGTTTAAGTTAGTAGTATAGGGAAAAAAGTGCCATTTTTACATTACTGTATATAATTCAATAGAAAAGGAAGAGAACTGAAACAATATCATACATAATATACAAGTATACAGTATCTCACAAAAGTGAGTACAACCCTCACATTTCTATCTTTTCATGGGACAACACTGAAGAAATGACACTTTGCTACAGGGTAAAGTGGTGAGTGTACAGCTTGTATAACAGTGTAAATATAAATATGAGGAAACTTTATGAAAGCTAAAACTTCTATTGGTAAAGCGTTGGTAGTGTTTATTTTGACTCAGCAGTGTCTTAGCAAGCGTGCACATGCACACAAGAAGCTATCAGTTCATTAAGACGGGTATGAAATAATAATAATAATAATAATAATAATAATAATAATAATAATAATAATTTTCAACGAATTTCAACTAATTAATAGGACAAGTGTGGGTGCACTGCTGTAGGTGTGGTCTAGAAAGATCGGGAAAGCGGACTTAAAAAATGTTTCGTCATGAACACAAAAAAGTACATTAATGTACTTTTTTGTGTTCATGACGAAAGATTTAAGTAAATCTCAGTCATTATTAGCGTCGATGAAGAAAATGTTAAATTGGTTTGAATGTGGAGGAGCTTACCTGCATAACACACGAAGTCATTTCGGAGCTCGTTGTGCGCGTTTGCTCTCTCGATATCAGAATCGAATTCTGAGTAACTTTCCAAAACTATTAGAACAAAATTAGTGTTGCGTTGCTGTGTTCTATTACGTGATAAAGGCATTACCTAACAACTTCTAGGGCGTCATCAGATGCCGATTTTACTGAATTTTAATGATGTCACTCACAGTTGAGTCCAACTCTTTTCCACTCTTATTTAATTCAACCGAATGTTATTTGTAGACTTTTAACAGTAGACATTGTCACAAAGCAGCTTCACGGCTCTACCCCCAAATTCCTACCAATCTGAGATAAAATAATGTTATTTTCCTATACATGTATAAGACAATAAAGGCCTTTTTTCTTCTTTCTGCAGAAATCTGGATGTAGATTTAGATCTAATGAGCAATTATCTGTAGACCAGCTGTAGTAGCAGCTTTATAGCACAAGATTTTTAAAACATTTTAAGCTCTTTAAACTCTAATAAATCAAATAAATGTTAATAATTACAATTATACTGGTGTGATTATTCTTACTTTTCATAATGAGTCATGATCATCACTCATGATCAGCATCTAAGTGCTCCTCAGCTCACTTTACATTACAGCTTTGTCCTAAATACTAGAAATGTTGTGTGTTAAAATTTGTGAATTTAAAACTGCAGCTTAAGCCCAGTTTGCACTTAATCTACTCACTAAAGTCACATGATCTAATTAAATTATTGTTATTATTATTAGTAGTAGTAGTAGTAGTTGTAGTAGTTGTAGTAGTGCTATTTATTTTTAGATTCATAAGAACTGTCATAAGTCATTTTTATTGAATTGAAAAGGAAGATTTGTGACATTTGTGTTACGTAACACAGACGTGTAGGACGGAAGAGGGAGTCAGGATGCATGCGCTGGGGAGACGTCAGTAAATACAGAATTACAGAGTTAATTCCAGAGTAATTACAGAATTAAATACAGAGTTTATTCCACACAGAAGAATCCATACCATGAACAAAACAAACTATAATCCAGGCTGTACTAAACAAGAGTAGTGATCTGGGAATCACCGGAACAAAGCGCACGGTTAAACACATCTAAACTAAACTATAACAAACTAAACTATGATTAACTAATACTCCGCGAGGAAGTGAAAATAAACAGGGGTTTTTAACCACACACAAATTATACACCAAATCAAACACACCTGGAAACGATAATCACATTTAATGAACAAGAACCAATAAGAATTAAGGAGGCGGAGACATGACACAAACCAAAACATGAGCACATGGGGAAACACAGGAGGCGGAAACATGACGTGAACGAAAACAATGGACATGCACATGGCAGAGGTAAACAACACGTGAGTCTTTATGAATCGGGATCTTCCTCAACGGTGGTGCGGAGAATGGAATGCGGAAGTGTTCGAGTCCGCCGCTTGCCTAGCGAGCGACTCAGAGAACGAGGGGAAACTCTAACAATTTGGCTCTTGATGAAAGATATTTTCAGAAATGCAGTTGTTGTGGTTTCCACAACACAAAAGTGTATAAAAGAGAAACACTCAGGTAGTGTGACAGGTGTATGTGTGTGTATTTCACTTTGAGGGACTGGTGTGTGTGCAGAAGAATCAGTAATGGTGAAGTACTTGTATCTTTTGTCTGTTGTGTTTCACGTGGCTGCAGGTGAGTGAAGTTATTTTCTATTACAGAAAGGAGAATGAATATTAGCCAGTTCTTAGTTAAGCTGCTTTGTGTTTAGTTCATGTGCTTTCTGTCCAGATTGGGTTTACAGCAGGCCGTAATTCAGCCCTGATCCTGAACAACCAAACCAAACACTGTAAAATATTTATCATTTAGTGTTTTAATTAACAACAACTTTACTTACTACAGTATTATAATATTAATAGGTCCAACAGAGATGAACACATTCACTGGAAATATTTAATTGTCTTTATATTTTATAAATGTAATGTTATTAAAATACTAAATTTCAAGACCATCATGTACTTCTTAAAATGTCCAAAGACAGCAGTAATCTTTATATGCAAGGTAAACATACACGTCATGCCTTGTGTTATAATGTCCTTATTTAGATCTGTTCAGCTGTGATCATGTGGATTTTTTCTTCCTGATTAACTTATAAATAGTCTTATAAATAGATGAGTGTGAATTTCACACCTTTTTCTGCTGTCCCTCTGTCAGTGACCACCATCTTCACTTCCTGCATTAAGTCTTATTCAAACTGACCAGCTTAAATAAATTCTGTAGTATTACTCTCTCTAAGTGGTCTTTATTTTCAGATGTAGGTGTAACATGGCGTCTAACCACAGCTGTCTAACTACAAGTGACTCTCTGGGATTAAAAATAAATAAAATAAATACACACATGATCACAAGATAGTGTAACACACACAGTAGTTAGAAACTGGGCTGAGAAACAAGAGATTAGGGCTTTGAGTCCAGCTGACGATGTTCCACTACTGCACTACTTGTGCTCGGGATCGGGATCGGGATCGGCCGATTATGATAAAAAGAATCGGTAATTGTATTGGCTGCAAAATTCCTGACCGGAGCATCCCTAGTTGTTATGAAGGGTTTATATAGGTGTCATGTAGCCCTTTGAAGATGTCCCTTAAGTAATGTGTTACCTTTATTTATAAGCTACGGTACATGCAATAAACACATATGATAATAACTATTTTTATTGTTTTTTTATGCAAGGTGAAGTATCTTAATTGGAATTATTATTTCCCGTTGTAAGAACAACATTAGTTGAAATAAAATAATTAAAACAGATAGAAAAAAGATTATTAAACATTTTGCAGTTATTAAAATATAAATAAGCCAGTATAGGTTCAGTATTGGGTATCAGAGTCCTGATATTGGATTCATATTGAGCATTTAAACAGGTGATTGTTTACAGGCTGTGAGCTGGTGAAGAAGGCAGAGGTAGAGGACATGACTGAGTTCACAAGAGAGTCTGTAGTTCTGCCCTGTGTCTTCACTGACCTACAGGCCAAACCAAAGTCTCTAAAATGGCAGTTTATACCAACAGAATCTGGAACCGATCCTTATCAAGAAATTTACCCTGAACAGACTGGACATCACAGAAACAGAGTCAAACTGGTCAGTAAAAACCCTCCAGGAAACCTCTCTCTACTCATATCAGACCTGACTGAAGAGGACCAGGGAGTCTACAGATGTTCTGTACAGGAAGATAGCAGAGGTTTCAGATGATATGTTAAAGGTACATTTTTTTCATTACTGACTGTGAGCATGCTTTACTCCAGTGTCATGTGTCATATTACTAACAGTGATAAAAACAGTCATTAGTTTGAATAAGTTTTGTCATTCTTTTCTGTAGGAAGAAGAGAAACTTCAACACAATCAAGGAAAACAGACACAACACCTCCATCAGAACAGCCTCAGAGTATCTCATCCTATCATCCTCAATAACACTGGAACAAGGTAAACAGCAAACACACAGCAGCCTCCCTCTAGGTGAGCCATTCCACTGAATGGGTGACATTTCAGTCCCCAGAACATTATATGTATAAAAATGCATGACAATTAACTCTAAAATACATTTTATTATTAAGCAAAGTGTCCTGCACATGAACCTAACTGCAAATTTAAAATATATAATAAAAAACATTAATAAAAACTACCTAAAACAATAAAAAATAGCATTTTTTGTATGTCCCCACTCTCTATCTCTATATTGTACATTGAAATATAATGATTAAAGTGGTTCAGAAATCTTAATTTTTCCCATTGTTCTGTGACTTTATATCCAATCTATGATCTAAAATGTTTTTTTTTTCATGAGAAATCCATAACATTTTAGATAAAATATACATTTTAGTCATGTCTCGGGCTTTCACTCAGTCCTGTTACCCAGACACATTGCCCTCCTTGAAAACTTGGAACATTCCACATACACACACACACACACACACTCACAGACATACACACAGACACACTCACAGACATACACACAGACACACTCACAGACATACAGACAAACTCACAGACATACACACACACACACTCACAGACATACACACACACATACACACTCACAGACATACATACGCACACAAACACACTCTCACAGACATGCACACACACAAAGAGAAATACACAAAAACAGACATACACACAAAAAGACATACACACACACACACACTCACAGACACACACTCACAGACACACACACTCAGAGACATACACACACAAACACACACACAAACAGACATACACACACACTCACACATTCACAGACATACACACACACTCACAGACATACACACACACACACTCACAGACATACACACATACACACATACACTCACACACACATACACTCACATACATACACACACACTCACAGATATACACACACACACACAGACATACACACACTCACAGACACACACACACTCACAGACACACACACACACACTCACAGACACACACACACACTCACAGACACACACACACACTCACAGACATACACACACATACACACTCACAGACATACACACGCACACAAACACACTCTCACATACATACACACACAAACACACACTCACAGACATGCACACACACAAAGAGAAATACACGCAAACAGACATTCACACACACTCAGAGACACACACACTCACAGACATACAAACACAAACACACATAGTCAGAGACAAACACACACACTCACAGATATACACACACACACTCACAGACATACACACACACTCACACACTCACAGACATACACAGACTCACAGACATACACACACACACTCACAGACAGACATACACACACACACACACACACACACACTCACAGACATACACAAATACACACACTAACAGACATACAAACACTCACAGACATACACACACACATACACTCACATACACAGACACACAATCACAGATATAAACACACTCACACACTCACAGACATACACACACACACACACATACACACACTCAAAGACATACACACACTCACAGACATACACACACACACACACACTCACAGACATACACACACACTCACACAATCACAGACATACACACACTCACAGACATACACACACACTCACACACTCACAGACATACACACGCTCACAGACATACACACACACACACTCACAGACATACACACACACTCACACAATCACAGACATACACACACTCACAGACAGACATACACACACACACACACTCACAGACATACACAAATACACACACTAACAGACATACAAACACTCACAGACATACACACACACATACACTCACATACACAGACACACACTCACAGATATAAACACACACACACACTCACACACTCACAGACATACACACACACACACATACACATACACACAGACATACACACACTCAAAGACATACACACACTCACAGACACACACACTCAAAGACATACACACACTCACAGACATACACACAAACACTCACACACTCACAGACATACACACACACTCACACACTCACAGACATACACACGCTCACAGACATACACACACACACACTCACAGACATACACACACAGACATACACACAAACAGACATACACACACACACACTCACAGATATACACACGCTCAGAGATATACACACACACACACTCACAGACGTACACACACACACTCAAAGACATACACACACACTCACAGACAGACATACACACAGACACACACACACACTCACAGACATACACACATACACACACTAACAGACATACACACATACACACACTAACAGACACACACACATACACTCACATACACACACACTCACAGACATACACACACACACTCACAGACATACACTCACACACTCACAGACATACACACACACTCAGACATACACATACACTCACAGACAGACATACACACACACACACTCACAGACATACACAAATACACACACTAACAGACATACACACACACTCACAGACATACACACACACATACACTCACATACGCAGACACACACTCACAGATATACACACACACTCACAGATATAAACACACACACACTCACACACTCACAGACATACACACACACTCACAGACATACACACATACTTATAGACATACACACACACACATACACACAGACATACACACAATCAAAGACATACAGACACACACACACTCAAAGACATACACACACTCACAGACATACACACACACACACTCACACACTCACAGACATACACACACACTCACACACTCACAGACATACACACACACACTCACAGACATACACACACACACTCACAGACATACACACACAGACATACACACAAACAGACATACACACACGCAAAGACATACACACAAACACACTTACAGACATACACACACACACTCACAGACATACACATACACTCACACACTCACAGACATACACAGACTCACAGACATACACACACACACTCACAGACAGACATACACACACACACACACACACAAACACAGACATACACACACACTCACACATTCACAGACATACACACACACTCACAGACATACACACACACACACTCACAGACATACACACATACACACATACACTCACACACACATACACTCACATACATACACACACACTCACAGATATACACACACACACAGACATACACACACTCACAGACACACACACACACACTCACAGACACACACACACACACTCACAGACACACACACACACTCACAGACACACACACACACTCACAGACATACACACACACTCACACACACAGACATACACACACACATGCACACACACAGACATACAAACACACACTCACAGACATACACACACTCACAGACATACACACACACATACACGCACATACACAAACACACTCAGACATACACACACACTCACAGACATACACACACACAAACACATACTCACAGACATACACACAAACACACTCACAGACATACACACACAAACACACACTCACAGACATACACACACACAAACACACACTCACAGACATACACACACACAAAGAGACATACACACAAACAGACATACACACAAACAGACATACACACAGAGACTCACAGACATACACACACACACTCATTGACATACACACACACACTCACAGACATACACACACAGACATACACACACAAACACACACACAGACATACACACACACAAACACATACTCACAGACATACACACAGAAACACACTCACAGACATACACACACAAACACACACTCACAGACATACACACACAAACACACACTCACAGACATACACACACACAAACACACACTCACAGACATAAACACACACAGTCACAGACATACACATACACACACACACTCACAGACATACACACACAGAGACACACTCACAGACATACACACACACACTCACAGTCATACACATGCACACACACATGCACACACACAGACATACACACACTCACAGACATTCACACACACACTCACAGACATACACATACACACACACACTCACAGACATACACACACAGAGACACACTCACAGACATACACACACACACTCACAGTCATACACATGCACACACACATGCACACACACAGACATACACACTCACAGACATACACACATACACACTCACAGACAAACACACACTCACAGACATACACACACGTACACACACATATACTCTCATACACTCACATAAACACACACTCACATATACACACACACACTCACAGACATACACACACACACACTCACAGACATTCACACACACACACACACACACACACACACACACAGACATTCACACACACACTCACAGACATACACACACACTCACAGACATACACACACACTCACACACTCACAGACATACACACACTCACAGACATACACACACACTCACAGACATACACACACACTCACAGACATACACACACACTCACACACTCACAGACATACACACACTCACAGACATACACACACACACTCACAGATACACATACACACACACACACTCACAGACATACACAAATACACACACTCACAGACATACACACACACTCACAGACATACACACATACACACACACACACACACACATACAAACAGACATACACACACTCAAAGACATACACACACTCACAGACACACACACACTCACATACACACACACACATACAAACAGACATACACACACTCAAAGACATACACACACTCACAGACACACACACACTCACATACACACACACACTCACAGACACACACACGCACACTCACAGACACACACATACACACTCACAGACATACATAAGCACACAAACACACTCTCACATACATACACACACAAACACACACTCACAGACATGCACACACACAAAGAGAAATACACAGAAAACAGACATACACACACACTCACAGACACACACACTCACAGACATACAAACACAAACACACACAGTCAGAGACATACACACACACTCACAGACATACACACACACACTCACAGACATACACACACACTCACAGACATACACAGACTCACAGACATACACACACACTCACAGACATACACACACACTCACAGACAGACATACACACACACATACACTCACAGACATACACAAATACACACACTAACAGACATACACACACACTCACAGACATACACACACACATACACTCACATACACAGACACACACTCACAGATATACACACACACTCACAGATATAAACACACACACACACTCACAGACATACACACACACTCACAGACATGCACACACACTCATAGACATACACACACATACACACAGACATACACACACGCAAAGACATACACACACTCACAGACACACACACACTCAAAGACATACACACACTCACAGACATACATACACACTCACATACTCACAGACATACACACACACACTCACAGACATACACACACACACACACGCACCCACACAGAAAAAGAGTTGTACTTGGATGCAAATCCTTTGCAGTCAATGACTGCCTGAAGTTTGGAACCCATGGACATCATCAAATGCTGAGTTTCCTCCCTTCAGATGCTTTGCCAGGCCTTTACTGCAGCCGCATTCAGTTTCTGCTTGTTTGTGGGTCTCTCTGCCTTCAGTTTCGTCTTCAGTAAGTGAAAAGCATTCTCAATTGGGTTGAGGTCAACGGACATTTACTGTAAGAACCTTTGATGTCTTTGCCTTAGGAAGCCCTTGGGTTGCTTTAACAGTACGTTTGGGGTCATTATCCACCTGTACTGTGAAGCGCCATCCTATGAGTTATGCAGCATTTGACTGAATCTGAGCAGAATGTATAGCTCTATATGCTTCAGAATTCATCCTGCTACTCCTATCAGCAGTCACATCATCAGTAAACACCAGTGACCCAGTTGCATTGGCATATATGCCCATGCCCTAACACTTCCTCCACATTTCTGACAGATGATGCGGTATGCTATGGATCAGAAGCCTTTCCTGTCCTTCTCTATACTCTTCTCTTCACATCATTCTGGTACAAGTTCATCAGAACTGATCAGGCTTTTTTAAAGTCTAATATGGCCTTTCTGTTCTTGAGTGTGGTTTGCATCTTAAGGTAAACCATTTATATTTACTTGTAGACTTTCATCATGATACGCCTACCTCCTCCAGAGTGTTCTTGACATGGCTAGATGTTGTGATAGGGTTTTTCTTCAACAACAGGTTTTTCAACAAGGAAAGAATTCTGTGATCATTCAGTTGTCTTCTGTGGCCTTCAGGCCTTTTGATGGTGCTGAATTTGCCAGTGCATTCTTTCTTTGTAAGAATGTACTAAATTGTGGATTTGGCCACTCCTAAAGTTTCTGCTATCTGTTTTGTTTTTTCAGTTTAACAATGGCCTCTTTCACTTGCATCAACACCACCTCTTTGGACCACATATTGAGAGCTCCCATGAACTTGTTAGCTGCAAATTCAACACTTGGAATCAACGTCAGAGCTTTTATCTCATTAATCTGTCATGAAATAATGAGGAAACAGGCCACACCTGGCCATGCTTATCAATCAATTGTCCAGTTACTTTTGAGCCTGTGAAAATGAAGAGCTGTAATTCCTAAACAGGTAATGCAATATTTTGTTAAACCCCTTGAATTAAAGCTGAAAGTCTACACTTCAATCACATCTTGATTGCTTCATTTCAAATCCAATGTGGTGGTGTACAGAGAAAAAATTACCAATATTGTGTCACTGTCCGAATACTTATGGACCCAACTGTATTAAATACTTATTATGGCCAAGTACAAGATTTCCCCTGTTGGGTTTTTTGTGTGTGTTTAATTTTACTGTTTTAAAAAAATATATCACATTCAAACATATACATGTGGGTGGTGGGGCTCCAGATAATTGCATTACCTTCACCTTCATTTATGTTATGTTATGTTATGTGTTCACGTTGTCTGTTAATCATTAAAAACTGCTGAAGGATAATCTTGCAAATTATATTTTTTATGTATTTCTTTTTTATCTCACGTGTCATTTTATATCTTATGTGTACCATTCTTATGTCAGTTTACTGTAAGAAATGATTGTTCTAGATGGCCTTTGCATGAATAGACTGCTATAGAAGTTCTTGTTTGTGACTATTTAAGACTTTGAGTTTGTATTGTCCCAAAGCAGCTTTACAGAAATATATAAATTCAGGGTATAGATTTTAAATGCATGAATTTATCCCCAATGAGCAAGCCAGAGGTGGCAAGGAAAAACTCCCTGAGATGATATGAGGAAGAAATCTTGAGAGGAACCAGACTCAAAAGGGAACCCATCCTCATCTGGGTTAGCTTCTATAAATGTGCTAATACTACATGTTTAAATAACAGGTGTGTAACCAGGAAAATTCATTACAGTTTTTATATGAAGTCTGTTTTGTTAAACTTCTCCACTGTTCACTGATGGAGACTTGAGTGCAAAACTGTTTGTGGCAATTGTAGTGGCAATTGTAGTCGTAGCCATCATAGCATAACTGTTCATATGAATTGAGATCCAAAGCCATCTTCATGGTTTTTAAGTGGTACCATCCTCGGTAATCTCAATGATCTTTAGGCTGCACCGTGTGGGGCCATCCTCAGCAGCAGCATGTGACTTCCAATTGATGAGAACTCCAACCAGAAGTAGGAGATGGATCAGGAAGGTCCGGAGAGCAGTAGGGGTCGGGATCACTGGCATCTCAGGAGTATCATGTGTAGCTTGATAGAAAGAGAGAGAGAGAGAGAGAGAGAAAGGGAGAGAAAGAGATTATTAGATATGCTTATTGTCCCGTAATGATGTATCATAAAAGACCAAAAGTTCGCTCAGGTACTGTGGCATGAGACCATTTAGTGCTTTATAGGTCAATAGTAGTATTTTATAATCAATGCGAAATTTCACTGGGAGCAATGCAGTTGCATTCTGGACTAACCGGAGTTTGTTTATTCACCTACTGGAACATCCAGACAGTAAGGCATTACTATAATCCAACCTAGAGGTTGCATGAACTAATTTTTCTGTATCATGTAGTGACATTATATTTGTTATCTTAGCAATATTTCTGAGGTGAAAGAAGGCTATCCTAGTAATATTATCTACGTGAGCGTCAAATGAAAGACTGGAGTCAATAATCACACCAAGGTCTTTTACTGCTGCACATGATGAAACAGAAAGGCCATCTAGACTTACTATAGAAACAGAAAGCTTACTTCTAACTGCATGTGGTCCCAGTATAAGTCCTTCTATCTTGTCAGAAATAAGTAAGAGGAAATTAATAAGCATCCAGTGTCTAATGTTCTGTACACATTCCTCAACTTTATTAAGCTGGTGTCTGTCATCTGGCTTTGCTGAAACATACAACTGTGTGTCATCAGCATAACAGTGGAAGCTAATTCCAGGTTTACGAATAATTTGACCCAGAGGTAGCATATATAAAGAAAAAAGCAGTGGGCCTAAAACAGAACCTTGTGGAACACCAAACTTTACCTCAGTATGTATAGAGAAGTCACCATTTACATCTATGAACTGATAGCGATCAGTCAAATAAGACCTGAGCCAGGAGAGGGCCGTTCCCTTAATGCCAACAATGTCTTGTAGTCTACCAAGGAGAATAGTATGATCAGTTACATCAAAAGCTGCATTAAGGTCAAGCAACACAAGCAAGGAGACACAACCCTGATCAGAGGTCAGTAGTAGGTCATTTACCACTTTAACCAGCGCTGTCTCTGTGCTATGACGAGGCCTAAATCCTGACTGATACATTTCAGGAATGTTATTCCTATGTAGGTACAAGCATAGCTGCTGTGCTACAACCTTTTCTAAGATCTTGGAGATAAAGGGGAGATTTGATTTTGGCCTATAGCTGGACAATTGACAGGGGTCAATCAGGGCTTTGATAACTGCTAGTTTAAATGATTTAGGTACATAGCCAGTGTTAGTGGAAGAATTGATTATTTTTAGAAGGGGTTTGATTACTTCTGGAATAATCTGTTTGAAGAAACATGTAGGTAAGGGATCTAGTATACAAGTTGATGATTTTGATGAAGAAATTAATGAAATTAGTTCGGTCTCTCTAAGGGGAGTAAAGCATTCTAATCATTGATCTGATATTGCTATATTATTATCTGCAGGGTTAGTTATGAGACTGTCTGGTTTTAAATTAGTAGTCTGAATTTTTATGAATTTTTATTTCATGAATTGCCAATGAAAAAATTCATGAAATCATTGCTGCTATATAATGATTGTGTGCCTGTTTCTGTGGCAGTGATATTCCTAGTAAATTTGGTTACAGTATTAAATAAGAATCTAGGATATTTTTGTTATCTTCATTTAAGCTGGAGAAATAGGCTGATCTAGCAGCACTAAGAGATTTCCTATAGTTCAGGAGGCTCTCCTTCCATGCAGTTTGAAATACAACCACTTTGTAAATACACCATTTACATTCTAATTATCGAGTGATCTGTTTTAAGGTGCATGTGTGATCGTTATACCAGGGTGCTAGCTTTTTCTCTCTAATTATTTTTCTTTTAAGTGGAGCTACCTTATCTAGCGTGTAGCGATGGTGATCGATGATCATAGATGATATCTCTGGGAGGTTATTGATAAAACTCGTGCAGTAGCTGACGTGAATGTAAGTTTGACGCAGTACTGTTATAGTATTATATATACTGTAGTGTTATAGATTTAACAAGTGAATATGTCTGTATGTTTACTAATCTAAAGCAAATACTTGTATATACAGAAAAATCATTTAAAGTTGAGAAGTGCTATTTTGTTTACTTTTAATGCTGTGCATAGCCATGTTGATTTGACATCTCTCTCTCTCTCTCTCTCTCTCTTGCTCTCTCTCTCTCTCTCTCTCTCTCTGAGGAACTCGTAATTGAGAAGACTACCCCGAGTTCACGAGTAGGAATTTCGAGTTGAGGAAGGTGTTTTTTTATTATTATTATTTTGAATGTCTGAAAAGGCAAGTTATATCTGCTAAATTAACATAATAGGTTAGGGAGACAACTGAATACTGTACTCCCTTATTACTGCAATAGCCATATGAATCATCACCTCCCAAACAATCACAAAAGCAAATAGTGTAATAGATAAAATGCTACATAAACACTATATAAAACTACAGCAGCTACCTGGTTAGCACACACATTTACAGTTATTAAATATATAACCTGCAAATGTCTGTACTGTCAGATTATTACAAGATTTTTACTCCTGGGATCAGTGAAGTTTCAATTCTATCAGTGAGATGGCACAGCAGCACTACAAGCTTCACACCTTACTAAAAGTTATCTTTATATATTTGACGCATCCTAGATATATGATTTGTTTAAAATAAATAAATAAATAAAATATTGCAACTTTTATGCAAATAACTTAAAATAGCCAAAAGATTTCCTTTTGGTTACTGAGGTTAAGGTTAGGAATTTTAAGTTCTGAGTTTGAAAAGTCTATGGAAATAGACATTGTATTACTAAGACAATTAATAATATATTTTTTAATATTGTGAATCATTTTATTTAATATCCATTAGTGAATGGCTGATGTTTAGAATCAGAGTGCAAAAAGATATTTACCCGTTATTAATTTAACAGTTATTTCAAAAAGCTTGTGAATTATGCACATTATCAATATACGTGTTATGGCTCCACCTAGCGGTCAAGATAGACCATGTAGTTTTACATGGGCCAAATTCAGTGACAATCTTTAAAATTATTATATTTACAGCATTTCACTGACGGCCTTATCCAGAGAGACTTACAGAAGTGGAAAGAGATAATCATCTATCAAGCACCAAAGAGTGCAGGTTTTTAGTGACTTTCTTTTCTTTGTAATTATTTTGCTGGGCTGTGGTTATGGTATGTGCTGAATTCTCTAATTTGATTAGTCAGAAGGTGCTGATTAATTTTCTATAACAACATCTCTGACAGTAGTGCCGGCTTTATTTAAATTTAAATCACAGGTTTACATTAATGCTCTATGAGCACTTACCAGCTAGTAAAGATGGTCTAACAGTTTGAGTAGCTCTGACTTTGTTTTGGTAGCTGAAACCGATTGGAACAGGCTGGATTTTTCAGCAGGGTAGTTGCTATAACGTAAATGATAACAGGATCTAACTTGTTCTGCAGATGTTCCACATCATTATGTGTAACTATAAACTGATAAAATACAACGTGTCGTTCTTTATTCTAAGCAGAATAAAACACTACATAGAAATGGGAAAACTCTGCTAATTCTGTTCAATAGAAACCATAATAATCAAGCAAAATGTACAAGAGTATAGGTTTTGCAAAATTTACAGTGATACTGTGACGCAAAGAAGAGCCATTAAAAATAGAAAAGATCACTTTATATTTGTCACCAGGGACAATTCCCTGCCAAACCAGCAGAGGGCATCTCTTTCATAGTATGAACTTTTTCCTTGGCTGCATCACTGATTTTCTATACACTTCTCTCTTGTGTTTCCCCTGACTGGTTCCTATTTAAAAGTTATGTGCTTTCCCTCTTTAGTTGCTTAGCATTTTTTTAAATCTTGCCTTGACTGTGTTTGTGTAGTTTGTACTTGAATGTAAAAGCCTGGACCTGCATCTGCGTCCCAAATCTTTACAACACTATACTGATGCTGCAGATAAATATTTATCTAACGGATTTTATTTAAAATTATTTTATTACCCATTACAAACTTCGTCTAAGAAAAAATAAGTAATGCAGCCTAAACATCACTTAGTAAATTGTCCTATGTCCAACCGAATATCATTTGTAGACTTTTAACAGTAGACGTTGTCACAAAGCAGCTTCACAGCTCTACCCCCAAATTCCTACCAAGCTGGGATATGCAAAGGAAAATAATGTTATTGTCCTGTACGTGTACTGTGGACATAAAAATTCTTCACACCCATGAAAATAGTAGGTTTTTGTGATGTAAAAAAAAAAAATTAATTAATTAATTAAACCAAGATAAATCACGTCAGAACTTTTTCCACCCTCGGTGTGAAATTTCAGTGTATAAAAATTAAGTGAAAAAAACAACTGTGTTGAGGCACCTTTTGATTTTATTACACCACTCACTGTTTTTGTGTAAGACTCTATCAGCATTGCACATCTTGACTGGGAATATTTTCCCACTCTTTCTTGCAAAAACATCCTATCTCCTTTGCATAGCCCGCTTCAGTTCACCCCACAGATTTTTAGTTGGATTCAGGTCTGGACTCTGGCTAGGTCATTCAAAAACATTGATCTTCTTTTGGTTAAGGATTGATTTGGATTTATGCTTTGGGTTATTGTCATGCTGAAAGAAAGATTTTCAAAGATTTTCATCTTCAGCTTACTAGCAGATACCTGAAGGTTTTCACTAAAATCAATAGCTGGTATTTGTAGCTATTCATGATTCCCTCCACCTTGATAAAAGCCCCAATTTTGGCTGAAGAAAAGCAGCCCTAAGGCATGATGCTGCTACCACCATGCTTCATCGTGGGTATGGTGTTCGTTTGGTGATGTGGAAACATACGTTTTGGAATTATGGAATTATTATTCCTTTTGGAATTGGTCTCATCAGATCATAATACATTTTGCCACATGGTTTGGGATGATTTAGTTGGGCTTGCATACTTTTTGTGAGAAAGGGCTTTTGTCTAGCCACCCTACCCCATAGCCCAGATGTGAAGAATATGAGAGACTGTTGTCACATGCAGAGAGAAATCAGTATTTGTCAGATATACCTGTAGCTTCTTTAATGTTACCATAGGTCTCTTGGAAGCCTCCCTGGTAAGTTTTGTCTTGTCCTTTTGTAAAATTTGGATGGACGTCCTATTCTTGGTGATGTCACTGTGGTGCTCCATTTTCTCTATTTGTTGATGACGGCCTTCACGGTGTTCCATGGTACATCTAAATTGTTGGAAATTCTTTTATACCCCTCTCCTGTTCGATATCTTTCAACAGGTGAGATACCATGCATGCTTTGTTAGTTCTTTGCGGACCCGGGCTTCAGCAGTCAGATGTGAAGAAAATCCCACAGAAACAGCTGATCTTTATTTGGGCTTAATCAGAATAATTTCATTGATGACAGCTGTATGATAATTACTTTTGAACATGAGATTGAATGTGATTGGTTCATTCTGAACAGAGCTACGTCGCCAGTTATAAAAGGATGTGCACACTTATGCAACCAGGTTATTGTAACTTTTTATTTTTTTCTATTTTTCTCTAAAATGTTTCTGATTTTTTTTTAATCACTTTTTACATGTTATAATTTCACATTGAGGGTGGAAAAAGTTCTGACATGATTGATCTTAGTTTCATTTTGTCTACATAACAAAAACCTGCCATTGTAACAGGGGTGTGTAGACTTTTTATATCCACTGTATACAAGGCAATAAATGCCTTTTTTCTTATTTCTGCAGAAATCTGGATGTAGATTTAGATCTCTAATGAACAATTATCTGTAGACCAGCTGTAATAGCAGCTTTATGGCACAAGATATCGCTACTTAGCCGCTTAGCTATAGCTCTATAATCAATGAATAAATAAATAATTAAATAAACTAACCACTTTTTTCTACATTTTAAGCTATTTAAACTCTAATAAATCATGTTAATAATTACAATTACACTCATGTGATTATTCTTACATAATGAATCAAGATTATCCCTTATGACCAGTGCTCCTCAGCTCACACATGGTAAATGTGCCTTTATTACACTTGCTGTTGCTGGTGAATATACTGATGGACATTACAGCTTTGTCCAAAATACTAGAAATGTTGCTAGAAAAGTTAAACTAGAAAAGTTAAAATTGCAGCTTATGCCCAATTTTGCACTTAATGTATTCACTAATGTCACATGATCTAATTAAATTATTATTAGTAGTAGTAGTAGTAGTAGTAGTAGTAGTACTTTTTTTTTTATTATTAAGTGTCACCTGTCATTTTTATTGAATAGAATTGGAAGATTTGTCACATTTGGCTCCTGAAGTCTACTGTTGTGTTGACTCGGTCCCTCAGGCTTCCTAGGGGTCATCTAACAAACTTCATTTGAGCTGATAAAGTATAGAAACAGCCATTAAGATCAAGATTAGGGTGAGGAGAAACTGTACAAGTTCAAAACAAATAGGGCGGAGGCATGAATCAAGCCACCAACCCTGGAGGTGCGAGGCAAATGTGCTAACCACTAAGCCATCCTGCCCCCTCATGAGAAAATATATGAAATATATTCAGTAATGATGAAGTGCTTGTATGTTTTGTCTGTTGTGTTTCACATGGCTGCAGGTGAGTGGTATTTTCTATTTTCTATTACAGAAAGGAGAGAGAATATTAGCCAGTTCTTAGTTCAGCTGCTTCCAAGAATTTAAAATTTCAATTCGTCTGACCACAGAACAGTTTTCCACTTTGCCTCAGTTTCTGGATCATGTTCACATATCACTTCTTTTTTGCATGATAGAGCTTTAACCTACATTTATGAATGGCACGGCAAACTGTGTTCACAGACAATGTGTTCTGGAGGTGTTTCTGAGCCCATGCAGTGATTTCCATTACAGAATCATGCCTGAGGGCCCAAAGATCACGGGCATGCAATATTGATTTTTGCCTTTGTCCTTTGTGCACATAGATTTCTCCAGACTCTCAGAATCTTTTGATGATATTATGTATTGTAGATGATGAGATATCATCTCTTCAAGTCTTCACAATTTTACTGTAACAATTTAAAGACGGGCAAAGAGGAGGCAGGAACCGGCTGATCGTAAACATAAAGTTTAATAATAAATGAAACTGAAACCAAACATAAAACACACAAACTGAACACAAAATGCACGTGCATCTCTCTCTCTCTCTCTCTCTCTCTCCCTGGCGCTTCCAGCCGCTCCTTTACCTCTCTCTCTCCCACTGATTAGACAGATCAGTGCCAGGTGTGCATCCTCACAACCTGGCCATGCCCTCCTCCTCGCCACACTCCTCCGCTGCCAGATTCAGGCCTCCGGCCTGATGTACACCCCCTCCCACCCTTTCGGGAGGGCGGTCCTGCCACTCAACCTGCAAGCGAGTGGAGAGACGAGGAGGAGGAAGAGGGGAGAGAGAAGAAGCAAGCTGGTGAGCAAGCCAAAGAAAAAGAGAGGAGAGAGAGAGAGAGGAAAAAACACTCTGGTCCCCAGACACGCTGTCATCTGGTTCCCCCACAACGCCGGGCGATGGCACTGGACTTCTGAGCGGGCGGCTACAGCTCCTCCCCTTTTACAGCGGACAGCAGCCACACCTTCACCTCCCCGATGGACGGCTATGGCTCCTCCCCTTTCCAGGCGGATGGCAGCCACATCTCTGCTTCCCCGCCGGACAGCAGCGGGTCCTCCATCTCCTGGCGGACGGCAACCACTCCTCCCCTTTCAGGTGGACAGCAGAGACTCCTCCATCCTCCTCGGCAATCGCTCCAGCACCACCGCCTCCTTGGTGTCGCGATCCTCCCACGGCGGCAAGAGCTCTCTGACAGCATGTGCCTCCTCCTTCCCGGGTTTCGGCACCAGTGTAACAATTTAAAGACAGGCAAGGAGGAGGTGGGAACCGGCTGATCATAAACATAAAGTTTAATAATGAAACTGAAACCAAACATAAAACACACAAACTAAACATAAAATGCACGTGCATCTCTCTCTCTCCCTGGCGCTTCCAGCTGCTCCTTTATCTCTCTCTCTCCCACTGATTAGACAGATCAGTGCCAGGTGCGCATCCTCACAACCTGGCCACGCCCTCCTCCTCGCCACATTTACGTTGAGGAACATTATTCTGAAATTGTTCCACAATTTGTAGACGCAGTTTTTCGCAGATTGGTGAACCTCTGCCCATCTTTACTTCTGAGAGACTCTGCCTCTCTAAGATCCCATTTTTATAGTTTAAGTTTTTCTTCCTTCAGACAGTCAGGAACAAATAATGAGAGGTATCCTGGACCGTATACAAAGGCCTGAAGAGCCCCTCCCTGCTTTTGTGGCCCACATGCTAAGTGAGTTCAGAAAGCTGAAAACTCCCCCGCCAGAGCAAGAACAAATTGACCTTATTTCTAAACATGCTCTTGAAAAGTACAGAGTTGCACTCTATGGAACCTCTGTTTCCTCAGTCATGGATATTCTTCTAAGGGCTCATGAGCTCCATGTGGTTCTTGGACCAAGTAACTGTTTCCCACCTTCAGTGCAGAGTAAGGCTAAACTTAGCAAAGAAACCTACTGTTACAAGTGCTCATGGCCTGGCTTCACTTCTCGTACTATTGTCCAGATTGCAACTCATTTTAGAATGAGCTCACAACAAAGTGAGTCCCCTAATGCACATTCTGGACCTACTCTTGATGCTAGGAATACAAACAAACCTGAAAGCAGTAATGCAGTGGAAGGAAATCCATTTGCCAGGCAGAAGGGAAACTTCAAGGGGGGGGGATGATTTACAGAGGCAATCCTCCCTCCAGTCGATGAATTTGCCTCAACCAACTAATGCTGCTGTTCCAGAACAACCTGTTCTTTGTCATGTGGAAGATCCCACATCACCCTCCTTTTGGAACACTCCATTTAGAGTCCAGATTAACCTACATGGCCAGGTGTTGGATGCTACATTTGACACTGGTGCATCACTTTCTGCAGTGCAAGCAGACATCATTAGAAATCAAGCCAAAATGAAGGCTAATGTTAAACCATGGACTGCTCCCCCAATCCAACTAGCAGACGGTGGGGCATGCCAACCCTTAGGGCTCACATGGTTGGCTTTTGGCTTTATGGGACAGCATTTTTAGCACCGTTTTGCTATTGTCCCACGCCTACCCTGGACCTTGGTCTTGGGGATGGACTTCATGTTGCGTGCTTCCATTACCATTCACATCCCATCCAGAACTGTTGTCATAGGCAACAATCCTTTATTCATGGAGGAGATGAAAGGCTGAGAAGTGCAGGAGTCAGAAGATAGTTTGTTGTTTATGGAAGTCCCGTCTTCGGCACTTCAAGATAAAGTTGAGGAAGCATGTCTGAGTAATGTCAAAAAGGAGCAGCTGACTGAGCTACTTGACAGTTTTTCTGACCTCTTTGACGGTCACCTGGGCCAGACATTGCTAATAGAGCACTCCATAGACACGGGGAATGCCAAGCCAGCCCACCTTCCCCCTTATCGAACCTCCCCAACTAAAAAGTGATTGATTGAGGACCAAATTGGAAAAATGTTAAATGAAGGCATCATTGAACCGGCAACGGGTCCTTGAGCTGCCCTCGTTGTGATCGTTCTGAAACCTTGTGGTGAACCACGATTTTGCGTGGACTATCATGGGCTAAACCAGCTCACCGTAAAGGACTCTTATCCATTACTGAGAGTCGATGAGTCCCTTGATTTCCTTTCCTTGCTCGGGGATACTGGCAAGTCTCCATGGCAGAGGACTCAAGACTAAAGACGGCTTTTGTTTCGCATTGTGGGCTGTTTCAGTTCCATGTGCTTCCATTTGGTCTGTGCAATGCACCAGCGATCTTTCAAAGACTTATGAAAAGTGTCTTGGCTGGTCTTATCTATAGGTCCTGTGCAGTCTACCTGGATGACATTGTTGTGGCTTCACCCACTTTCAAGCAACATCTTGACAACCTCAGGGAAGTACTTTCAAGGCTCAAGTCGGCTGGGTTGACCATTAAACTCGCCAAACGCCAGTTTTGTCGCAGAGAGCTTGCCTTTTTGGGGTACTGCTGGAACATCCTGCTGGAACAAGACAAAGTGAAGGCCGTTACGGACTTTAAAACCCCTGCCAATGTGAAGCAAGTGAGGCAGTTTCTGGGCCTAACAGGCTATTATCGCCGATTTATACAGGACTACGCCCGCCATGCCGAACCACTCTTTGTGCTCACAAAAAATGATGTTCCTTTTATCTGGGACAGCACCTGCCAGGATGCCATGGATCTCCTGAAAGGAAAATTAACTTCGGCACCTATATTAAGCTTCCCTGACTTTACTCTCCCTTTCTTTATTCATGCTGATGCCTGTGACACAGGACTTGGAGCTGTGTTGATGCAGAGAGATCAGCATGGCAGGGATGTAGCTGTGGTATATGCTAGTCAGGCCCTGCATAAATCAGAGAAGCCTTATTCCATGCCTGAGAAAGAGTGTCTGGCCGTCATCTGGGCCCTTGAGCACTTTAGGCCTTACGTTGAGGGTCTCCATGTCACAATCTTCACAGACTACAGTTGGCTTAAGTGGTTGATGTCCCGTCCCAACCCCACAGGCCGCCTCGCTTGGTGGTCTCTCCGCATTCAGGACTTCAATTTTGATATTGTCCACAAACCTGGATCTCCAAACAAAGTGCCTGATGCATTGTCAAGGAATCCCCTAACAGATGATGTGTCACTAATTGGTGGTCTTGATCTCCGTACACTACCTTCAGTGACTCTTACGGATCGTTCTCATGTCAGACAATTACAGCTTGATGATCCAATCACAGGTGATCTCCTCTGTAAAATGGAGGCTGCGCTCCAACTGGACAGTGAAAGTGATGATTGCTCCCAGTATTCCATTCAGGATGGCCTGTTGTACTTCCGTGATCCCAAACCTGTTTGCAGCATCCACCCCTTGAAATCTATAAAGCTGTATGCTCCTGAGTCTCTCAGAAGTACCTTACTGAGATACTACCATGATCACCCAACTGCGGGTCACCTGGGGATAACCAAGACCTGAAACTCAGGTTTTTCTGGCCTAAAATGGCATCTGAGGTGAAGAAATATGTAACCTCTTGCACAGTTTGCCAACTGACAAAACCAAGTCAAAGAAAGCCTGCCGGTCTAATGGTCCCAATTCGGCCCCAGAAACCTTGGGAGTATGTTAGTGTTGATTTCGTTGGCCCTTTACCATGTACCGCCAGTGGAAATGCTCACATCTTAGTATTTGTTGATTATTTTTCGAAGTGGGTTGAGATCGTGGCAGTGAGAGAAGCTACAGCTCAAGTGGTGGCCGCCAAACTGCTGAGTGAAGTGTTTTCCCACCATGGGGCCCCCACTTAACTCATTTCAGACAGGGGTTCATCTTTTGTGAGCGACCTATTTGAACGGGTGCTCACTGCCCTGGGCACAGAACATCGGCTCACATCTGCATATCACCCACAGATGAATGCCACAGAGAGGGTGAACCAGACTCTCAAGTTGCCAATTCGGGCATACGTGGATGATAAACACACCACCTGGGACCGATATATCCCACAAATCTGCTTTGTGCTAAGAATAGCGCCACATGAGAGCACGGGTCAAACCCCATCCATGATGTTGTATGGGAGGGAGTTGGACACTTCATTGGACCTGGTCACTCAGCCTATCTAGGATGGGATGGAGGAGCCTGAAGTCCCCAACTCTGAGTGCTTAAGGTTGTCACTGCAAGAAGCGCATGATCATGCAAGGGCAGCCCTGGAATCTAGTCATGACAGACGGAAGCTGCACTATGACAAGAGATGCCACTCTGTTTCTTATGCCATTGGTGACCTTGTCCGAGTGAAAACCCACCCTAAATCAGATGCTCTGGCCAATTTTACAGCTAAACTGGTACCCCTGTACTCTGGCCCATACCGTGTCACTCAAGTTTTGTCTGGTGTGAACTATAGACTTGCGAAGTTGGACACAGGAGATGATTCTGGGGTCTTTCATGTGGTGAATATGCAGCCTTTCCACACTTGGAACTCGTGCAGCAGCCATGCGCAAAGTGTGCATCAGGTTGGGACTGAAACACCCTATGAAGTGTTGGAGGACTGTCAGCTGGGGCCACAGATGAGTGGGGATCAATCTCACGACCCATGTATTTCTCCCCCCCTTGAGGCTGTTGTTAATTCTGATGACTTCACTGACAATGCTAATGACGTGACCAGGGATGACACAAGTTGTTGTCCTCACATCGCTGACACTGACGTTAACAAGTCTACACGACATACACAACTTCCTGACTTTGACATTGGCCTACAGGTCCACCGCTTCAATCTCAGACCTAGATTGGCCCCTAGGATCACCTCGGGGTGGTCAGATACAAAATGGACTAATGTGTATCATACTGGCAGATTGGACCTAAAGTAGTAATGTGTTATTGGTCTGAATGTCTCATGTGTTTAAATGTTACTACTGAGATGTTCTTTTCTGGCATAGGTATAGGACCTGTAAAGTATGGTCTTGGTTGAAGTGTTTCATGTTATCTTGTTGGAAAAAGGAAAATTGTTATTTTACACATATGGTTTGGTTGTGTAAGCTTTTGTTTTCTATGTGATGTCTTTGAAGAGCATACTGTAATGTGTAGCTCACTCTGAAATGTATGCCAGTAATTGCCTTCTGTATGTGGAACATGATATAGGTTGATGGATTTCCAAGTTCCATGTATAGGGCTGGATTTAAATGTTGTCCTTATGTTGTGTACAGCTGGGGACAGCTTTTTTCCCGGTGGGGAATCTGTAACGGCCAAAACTATGTATTTACATGCATCACATTATTGTGCGGTGTGCACTTTAAGAGACTGATCACTTCACTCATAACAAAGGCTAAGCGGTGACTCCATAGAAGGACTAAGTGTGGGTGTGATGAGAACCACGATAGATGATACGTGTGCTCTCCCTTCTTGTTATAATTTTGCTTTTACTTTTGTTTGTAACGCTGAGAAAGAATTAATCCCTCATGTATGAGAGAAGCGCGTTCCTGTGTACCTGCCATTAAACGTGTGAACTACAGACTTTTCGCCTTCAAGCTCTTTCATTCCATAGATTTAACGAGCATTATCTGGGTCAAAGCGTTACAGCGGGGGGAAACCCTAACAGTAGTGTTTATAGTAGCTACATGACACCCGTATAATCCCTTCATGACAACTGACATAAGCCTACATAAACATTAATAAAGGCTTCAATAGATGTCACTGTCACCTTGTTTTGTTCATTTTAATGTTAAGCTAAATAAGTTTAAGTTTATCTTAAGTACAGTATATCTGATACTTCAGAGTTATATGTTAATGTGTTAATAAACATACATATTTATTTAGATTCATGTCAGTTGTTATGAAGGGTTTATGTAGGTGTCATGTAGCCCTATGAACCCTATGAGCCTTAAGTAATGTGTTATCTTTATTTACAAGCTAAGGTACATGAAATGAACACATATGATAATAAATATTTTATTGTTTTTATGCAAGCTGACATATCTTAACTGGAATTATTCTTTCCCATTGTAAGATCATCATTAGCTGAAATAAAATAATTAAAACTAATATAAAGATTATTAAATGTATAAGATTTTGCTGTTTTAAATTATAAATAAGCCAGTATAGGTTCAGTATTGGGTATCAGAGTCCTGATATTGGATTCATATAGAGCATTTAAACAGGTGATTGGCACATCTTTTGGCAAATCTCTTCTGGTTTGCAGCAGGAAATGTTGTCATTTACAAGGACAAAGTCTTTAAAATGGGAGTTTAATGGAATCAATCACTTTCAGGAAATTTACCCTGAACAGACTGGACATCACAGAAACAGAGTCAAACTGGTCAGTAAAAACAATCCAGGAAACCTCTCTCTACTCATATCAGACCTGACTGAAGAGGACCAGGGAGTCTACAGATGTTCTGTACAGGCTGAAAGCAGAGATTTCATACTATGTGTTAAAGGTACATTTTTTTCATTAATGACTGTGAGCATGCTTTACTCCAGAGTCATGTGTCATATTACTAACAGTGATAAAAACAGTCATTAGTTTTTAATATGTTTTGTCATTCTTTTCTGTAGGAAGAAGAGAAACTTCAACACACTTGAGGAAAACAGACACAACACCTCCATCAGAACAGCCTCAGAGTAAAACAACAAAATCTCCACCTGCATCATCCTCAACAATACAAGTTGTACCTGATGTTGTCACTTCTTGTACTAAATAACACATTAACACAGCTGGAGCAGCACGGGTCCAGATCAAGCTGGAGAGAAAACTGAATATCCCAACATTCTAACAAACTAATCCAAAGTAAATATAGACACATTCTCAGATATTATAGAATAATTCTGACACACCATGACCAAGCACAGGATTCACTATATTGGCTTTTTTGTGATTTTTATTTGCTGTTAAATATGACATTCAGACACATGCATGTGTGTGATTTGGGGGTTGGGGGGCAGGTTTCCAGAGCATTGCATTACCTTTACTTATGTTAGCTAAGTGTATTCACTTTATCTGTTACTTATTAGAAACTGCTGATGGATAATCTTGCTAATTATATTTTGAGTGTACATGTCATTTTATATCTTATGTGTACCATTCTTATATCAGGTTAAGAAATGAATGCTCTACAAGCATGATCCTGTTTCATGTAAGAAGACTGCTATACATGATCTTGTTTGTGACTTGTTTGAAATTTGAAATCTGTCTTTGGATAAAAAAATAAAAGGAGGATTGTTGAATCTGCCTGGGTCTGAATGTATGTTTCTAACCTAGTTTTTGGGCCCTTTTCCTAACACCCTTTATAGTTTTTACAGTTTTTTTGTTCAATTAGTTACATGCTTTTATCAACACTGACTTCACTTTTACGACATCCAACAGCGATGGACCACGTTCATTCCAGGAAAGCCTGCTGAGAGCTTCACATCCTGTATGACCTTTTTGAAACAACCTAAGCATTCAACCAATACACCGGCAGATAAACAAATACTACACAGATACATTTTTCTTCCCCAAAGTACAATGTATATTACTACTCTCAAAAGCACAGCAGTGTTGTTAATGTGCAATTAGTTAATTAGTGTTGTTAATGTGCAATTAGTGTGTTAATGTGCAATTAGTTAATTAGTGTTGTTAATGTGCACTTGGATTCAAATATGAAGACAAATTTAAAAACAATTACATTTTAATTAGGGTGCAGATATATTCGCTTTATACCTGCTTCCAGCCTTATTTGTAGTGTTTCTGCATCCTTTGAATATTTCAGTACAAAACATTCAGGCCCCTTGCTGCATTTTCCCTGACATAAACCATGGGCAACCAACTGTACCCAAAGGAAATAACTGGTCAAAAATAAAAATTTCTGCAATGTTTCCCTTTACTCAATCACCAGATGTCAAATATTTGGTGTCTGAAATTTGCTTCTTTATTTTTGTACAGGAGCCACAAGTTAACAAGTCAGGTTCTTTAGAGATTACATGGTAAATACACCCAAAGTGTATTTCTCACACCCAAATGTTACCCCACAGGTGCAATGCCATACAGACAGAGGCCACAGGGCATACAGGCGCTGGCTATTAGCCTGACCAGCGCTACCTGGCTGTGTCAAAGTGCAGAGAACAGGGTACCATCACCGTCTATACAGAGCGAGCAGTGCGGTACTGACAGGCAGCAGCAACGGCGTCCATGAGTTCTTCTGCATGGCTTTTTCTGCCAAGTACCTGCTGGGCCATCCTGGAGGACTGAAATGGACCCTCTTCTACTATTAGTGGGAGAAGAATGAGGTTATTGCCATGGTGAAGACCACAAGGCTTTGGCTTTGTCAGTCAGGTAAAAACTCTGAATGTCTTGTAGTTGTAGGTGAAGGCAAGTGAACCTTGTAATACTGAAGATGTTTCTCCACCTACATGCACAGAACTATCCAGAAAATAAAAATCCAAGTTTATCAATTAATCAACTTTATTCATTTAATCATCAGTTGTGGGTGTGTAAATGAAAGGAAAAGGTTTAGATCATGGTCATGAACCTACTACACTATCTGTTCAATTCAATTCAATTCAGTTTTATTTGTATAGCGCTTTTAACAATGGCAGCTTTACAGAAATATATAAATTCAGGATATAGATTTTAAATGTATGAATGTATCCCCAATGAGCAAGCCAGAGGCGACGGTGGCAAGGAAAAACTCCCTGAGATGACACGAGGAAGAAACCTTGAGAGGAACCAGACTCAAAAGGGAACCCATCATCATCTGGGTAACACCAGATAGTGCGATTATAAATAAATAAATCCCTTCTATAAATCTGCCAATACTACATGTTTAAATAGCAGTTGTGTAACCAGGAAAATTCATTACAGTTTTTACATGAAGACTGTTTTGTTGAGCTTCTCCACTGTTCACTGATGGAAACTTGAGTGCAAAACTGTTTGTGGCAATTGTAGTCGTAGCCATCATAGCATAACTGTTCATATGAATTGAGGTCCAAAGCCATCTTCATGGTTTTTAAATGGTACCATCCTCAGTAATCTCAATGATCTTTAGGCTGCACCGTGTGGGGCCATCCTCAGCAGCAGCATGTGACTTCCAATTGATGAGAACTCCAACCAGAAGTAGGGCATCAGGATGGATCAGGATGGATCAATGTACTTTGCGTGAGTGCAAGCAGGGACTCCGGCAAGACTAGCTATGAGAGCATAACTAAAAGGGAAAGCCAGAAGGTAACATACACATGAGGGCTCCCTGGGACATATGGCGGCCAGTCACTGCACCTTTCCCTAAAAAAAACTATTCACAAAAAGCTTGACTAAACAAATATGTTTTCAGCCTGGACTTAAACACTGAGACTGTGTCTGAGTCCCGAACACTAATTGGAAGGCTGTTCCATAACTGTGGGGCTTTGTAAGAGAAAGCTCTTCCCCCTGCTATAGCCTTCACTATTCGATGTACCAACAAATAGCCTGTACCTTTTGATCGAAGTAGGCGTGGCGGATCATAAAAGACCAAAAGTTCGCTTAGGTACTGTGGTGAGAGACCATTTAGTGCTTTATATGTCAAGTAGTATTTTATAATCAATGCGAAATTTCACTGGGATCCAATGCAGTGTGGATAAGATAGGGGTGATGTGGTCATATCTTCTGGTTCTAGTGAGGACTCTTGCAGCTGCATTCTGGACTAACTGGAGTTTGTTTACATTACATTACAATAATCCAACCTAGAGGTGACGAAAGCATGAATTAATTTTTCTGCGTCGTGTAGTGACATTATATTCCTTATCTTAGCAATATTTCTGAGATGAAAGAAGGCTATTCTAGTAATATTATCTACATGAGCTTCAAATGAAAGACTGGAGTCAATAATCACACCAAGGTCTTTTACGGTTGCACATAATGAAACAGAAATGCCATCCAGAGTTACTATGTAATCAGAAAACTTACTTCTAGCTGCATGTGGTGCTAGTATAAGTACTTCTGTCTTGTCAGAATTAAGTAAGAGGAAGTTAATAACCATCCAGCGTCTAATGTCCTTTACACATTCCTCGACTTTATTAAACTGGTGTCTGTCATCTGGCTTTGCTGAAACAGACAACTGTGTGTCATCAGCATAACAGTGGAAGCTAATTCCATGTTTACGAATAATTTGACCCAGAGGTAGCATATATAAAGAAAAAAGCAGTGGGCCTAAAACAGAACCTTGCGGAACACCAAACTTTACCTTAGTATGCATAGAGAATTCACCATTTACATCTACGAACTGATAACGATCAGTCAAATAAGACCTGAGCCAGGAGAGGGCCGTTCCCTTAATGCCAACAACGTTTTCTAGTCTGCTAAGGAGAATAGTATGATCAATTGTATCAAAAGCTGCACTAAGGTCAAGCAACACAAGCATGGAGACACAACCCTGATCAGAGGACATCAGTAAGTCATTTACCACTTTAACCAGTGCTGTCTCTGTGCTATGATGAGGCCTAAATCCTGACTGGTACATTTCATGAATGTTATTCCTATGTAGATATGAGCATAGCTGCTGTGCTACAACCCTTTCTAAGATCTTGGAGATAAAGGGGAGATTTGATATTGGCCTATAGCTGGATATTAAGCTAAAATAGTAATATTTTAGTTAAGGACAGTCTGTTAAGCAAAGTCGAATTTTGAGTGGGTGTTTGAGTTGAGCTCAATGGACTTTTATGTTTTTGGATTACATTAAAACAACGTTTGCTCTTTCTCATCTAAGTTTGAAGAGTCTTGATTTATTGGTAGTAGTTTGAGTATAAAAAGAGTTAAAGAAAAGACTGAAACATCTGAGACGGAATACAACTCCACCCTGGATGTCGGAGCTCGGAGGGAGACTCCTCCTCTGAGGGCTAGATATTTTCCGACAGTGCTCCCCCACTCTAACATTACGTTAAATTTCTTGCACTACGGAAAGAACACACGAAGGCTATACGGACATTCCATAATTTCAAGGTTGCATATTGCATTATCTTGTTTCACTATGGATATTCGAAAATGGATTTTAAAAAAAAGAACCCACAACACCTGGGGGTGGTGTTCTTGGGGTCATAGGCAGCATTCCTCCTCCTCCAAACATGACGAGTTGAGTTGATGCCAAAGAGCTCGATTTTGGTCTCATCTGACCACAACACTTTCACCCAGTTCTCCTCTGAATCATTCAGGCAAACATCAGACGGGCCTGTACATGTGCTTTCTTGAGCAGGGGGACCTTGTGGGCGCTGCAGGATTTCAGTCCTTCATGGCGTAGTGTGTTACCAATTGTTTTCTATGGTCCCAACTGCCTTGAGATCATTAATAATTTTCAAGATTCCTCACCAAGATTCCTCACCGTTCTCATGATCATTGAAACTCCACGAGGTGAGATCTTGCATGGAGCCCCAGACCGAGGGAGACTGACAGTTATTTTGTGTTTCTTCCATTTGCGAATAATCGCACCAACTGTTGTCACCTTCTCACCAAGCTGCTTGGCGATGGTCTTCTAGCCCATTCCAGCCTTGTGTAGGTCTACAATCTTGTCTCTGACATCCTTGGACAGCTCTTTGGTCTTGGCCATGGTGGAGAGTTTGGAATCTGATTGATTGATTGCTTCTGTGGACAGGTGCCTTTTATACAGGTAACAAGCTGAAATTAGGAGCACTCTCTTAAAGAGTTACCTGTGTAAAAGACACCTGGGAGCCAGAAATCTTGCTGATTGATAGGGGATCAAACATTTATTTCACTCATTAAAATGCAAATCAATTTATAACTTTTTTGAAATGCGTTTTTCTGGATTTTTTTTGTTGTTATTCTGTCTCTCACTGTTAAAATTTAAACCTACCATTAAAATTATAGACTGATCATTTCTTTGTCAGTGGGCAAACATACAAAATCAGCAGGGGATCAAATACTTTTTTCCCTCACTGTAAAATATTACAAACAATCTTATGAAATGGTTAAAATCATCCCTGACCCACCCCATATCTCCCGACCTTCTTTCAGTGCCTTTCCATGCCCTTTATGACATATCCAACCTTTTCTCACCAACTAATTTCTTTCAGAATTAACATACAGGTGCATCTCAATAAATTAGAATGTCGTGGAAAAGTTCATTTATTTCAGTAATTCAACTCAAATTGTGAAACTCGTGTATTAAATAAATTCAATGCACACAGACTGAAGTAGTTTAAGTCTTTGGTTCTTTTAATTGTGATGATTTTGGCTCACGTTTAACAAAAACCCACCAATTCACTATCTCAACAAATTAAGAATACTTCATAAGACCAATAAAAAAAACATTTTTAGTGAATTGTTGGCCTTCTGGAAAGTATGTTCATTTACTGTACATGTACTCAATACTTGGTAGGGGCTCCGTTTGCTTTAATTACTGCCTCAATTCGGCACGGCATGGAGGTGATCAGTTTGTGGCACTGCTGAGGTGGTATGGAAGCCCAGGTTTCTTTGACAGTGGCCTTCAGCTCATCTGCATTTTGTGGTCTCTTGTTTCTCATTTTCCTCTTGACAATACCCCATAGATTCTCTATGGGGTTCAGGTCTGGTGAGTTTGCTGGCCAGTCAAGCACACCAACACCATGGTCATTTAACCAACTTTTGGTGCTTTTGGCAGTGTGGGCAGGTGCCAAATCCTGCTGGAAAATGAAATCAGCATCTTCAAAAAGCTGGTCAGCTGAAGGAAGCATGAAGTGCTCCAAAATTTCTTGGTAAACGGGTGCAGTGACTTTGGTTTTCAAAAAACACAGTGGACCAACACCAGCAGATGACATTGCACCCCAAATCATCACAGACTGTGGAAACTGAACACTGGACTTCAAGCAACTTGGGCTATGAGCTTCTCCACCCTTCCTCCAGACTCTAGGACCTTGGTTTCCAAATGAAATACAAAACTTGCTCTCATCTGAAAAGAGGACTTTGGACCACTGGGCAACAGTCCAGTTCTTCTTCTCCTTAGCCCAGGTAAGACGCCTCTGACGTTGTCTGTGGTTCAGGAGTGGCTTAACAAGAGCAATACGACAACTGTAGCCAAATTACTTGGCACGTCTGTGTGTGGTGGCTCTTGATGCCTTGACCCCAGCCTCAGTCCATTCCTTGTGAAGTTCACTCAAATTCTTGAATCGATTTTGCTTGACAATCCTCATAAGGCTGCGGTTCTCTCGGTTGGTTGTGCATCTTTTTCTTCCACACTTTTTCCTTCCACTCAACTTTCTGTTAACATGCTTGGATACAGCACTCTGTGAACAGCCAGCTTCTTTGGCAGTGAATGTTTGTGGCTTACCTAGTGAACCAAACTGAGAGACCATTTTGAAGGCTCAGGAAACCTTTGCACGTGTTTTGAGTTGATTAGCTGATTGGCATGTCACCATATTCTAATTTGTTGAGATAGTGAATTGGTGGGTTTTTGTTAAATGTGAGCCAAAATCATCACAATTAAAAGAACCAAAGACTTAAACTACTTCAGTCTGTGTGCACTGAATTTATTTAATACACGAGTTTCACAATTTGAGTTGAATTACTGAAATAAACGAACTTTTCCACGACATTCTAATTTATTGAGATGCACCTGTAAATTAAATTCAACCAAAACATGAACAAACAAATAATATTTTAATATTCAAACATAAGCAAGAAACCAAAATTAATTTTCTATAATGGCTACAACATTTCTCGTAAAGAGTAGGGGTATAACCCTGGTGTCCTGGCAAAATTCCCCCATTGGCCCTTATCAATCATGGCCCCCTAGTAATTTCCATCCCTGAATTGGCTACATCATCCTCCTCTCCTCTCCACCAATAGCTGGTGTGTGGTGGGTGTTCTGGAGCACCATGGCTGCCGTCACATCATCCAGGTGGATGCTACACACTGGTTGTGGTTGAGGATTTCCCCCTATACTATGTAAAGCACTTTGAGTGTCTAGAAGAGCACTATATAAATGTAATTATTATTATTAACCCATCATCTTGCCCACATTAATCATTGCTCCTGTACAATGGGACATCATGACAGAAATCACCCACACTCAGACTCATGACTCACCTATGCCCTTCTAGCAGCACTTATGTCCCACTTATGCTCCGCAAGAAAGTCACCCAGTGGGTCCACTCCTCCCTCAGCTCAGGCCAACCTGGAATCACCGCCACCCTCCAATTATTACGTAATTGGTTCTGGTGGCCCACAATGCAGGCAGACACCATCGCATATGTACAGAACTGTTCCACCTGTAACATCAATAAATCATCCAAACAACTCCCGGCGGGGCTACTATACCCACTGCCCATACCCCAGCACCCTTGGTCCCACATAGCCATAGACTTCGTCCAGTTCCCAGGGTCACACCACTATATTTACCATCATAGACCGCTTCTCCTAGGCCTGCCATCTCATCCCATTAACCAAACTACCCACAGCAGCAGATCACCTATGTAACTATGTATTCAAATTCTATGGCCTACAAGAGGACATCATCTCCGACCAAGGACCCCAGTTTACCTCCCGCCTATGGGCAGCCTATAAATGTCAGCCTAACCTCCGGATACCACCCACAATCCAATGGTCATTCTGAACGTATGAACCAAGAACTCACCCGTTTTCTCAGGTCCTATTGCAACCAGAATCAGGCAGACTGGAGCCGCTACCTACTCTGGGCCTAATATGCCCAGAACTCCCTTCGTAAACCCTCTACAGGCCTAACCTTGTTCCAGTGTGTGCTCGGTTTCCAGCCTCCTCTATTCCCCTGGTCAGGAGAACCCACTGAGCTACCAGCAGTAAATGACTGGCTCCAAAAGAGCAAAGCAACCTGGAAGCAGGCTCACATTCACCTCCGACAAGCACACAGAAGACAAAAGGAACAAGCCGACTGCCATCGTCGGGCCAACCCAGAGTACCTCCCTGGCCAGTGGGTCTGGCTCTCCACCCTTGACCTCCAACTCCAGCTGCCATGCAAAAAACTCAGCCCCAGATACGTGGGTCCATTTAAAATAATCAGACAAATCACACCTGTATCATACCGCCTTGCCCTGCCTCCCACTTTTCATGTGTCTTTGCTCAAGCCTGCTGGTGGTCCGAGAGGGGAGGTGGAGGAGGCCAATGACCAGGGTCCCCCACCCATTGTCGTGGACAGCGAGGAAGCCTATCAGGTACAAGATCTCCTAGACTCCAGAGTAGCACCATGCAGTACCTTGTGGATTGGGAGGGGTATGGGCCAGAGGAACAATCCTGGGTCAACTCAGACGATATCCTTGACCCCACACTTATCACTGAATTTCACAGTGATGGTGGTGGGGGGGGGGGGGGGGCTCTGTCATGAATCAGGCCTCCATGGCTCCTCCCGCGCACCACCAGTGGGCACCATCACCAGAGTACTGACTCTGTCCCTGGACTCCATTTCCCATAATCCACACACCCGGAACTGTTTATACACATACACCTGTTTCCCATCTTCATGGAAACTATTTAAGCTGCTCATTCACCTCACCTCTTTGCAAAGTCTTGTTTTGCCCTGCAGACATTTCTGAGTGCTTCTTTTGCCATTTGATATCTGTGTTAGACTTTGTACTGTTTCTCGTGTTTTTGTACCTTTGCTGCCTGCCCTGACCTTATGCCTTTTTTTGACTATCCCTCTTCCTTGCCTATGATACTGAGTTTGCCGACGATTGATCTGTGCCTGCCTTTAGGTCTGTTTATACTGCTTCATTTAATAAAGCTGCAAATGGATCCTCACTCCATGGACTCATTACACATACACAGCAAGCATAATCAAGTGGCTGTGATAGTGTAACATCTGTGCCGAGGGTGGGTTAGAAGTCCCCAAGTCCCAATGGGACACCATAGAAAGTTGTTGAGAACAGTAGAGCTCTGGACTTCAGGTTCCAGACTGACAAGCAGCTGTGGACTAACCAACCAGACATGGTGGTGGTTGACAAAGAGCAGAAGACAGCTGTTGTGATAGATATGGCAATTCCAGCTGACAGTAATATCAGAAAGAAGGAGCATGAGAAAATCAAGAAGTACCAGGGGCTGAAGGAATGACTGGAACAGATGTGGAAGGTGAATTCCAAAAGTGGTCCCAGTGGTAATAAGGAGGGGCCCCAGTGGTGGCTCCAGCAGATTCCAGGTACAACATCTGAGGTCTCTGTCCAGAAGAGTCCTAGGAACAGCTAAGATGCTGCACAGAACCTTCAAACTCCCAGGACTCTGTTAGAGGACCCGAGCTTGAGGCAGACAGCCCCCCACCCCCTCACCCTCAATGTAGGGGTATATATATATAAAATTATATAATATATAATATTACCTGTGCTTCAAGGGTTTTCTCCTTTCTCCAGGTACTCTGGTTTCCTCCCCTAGTCCAAAGACTATCCATCTCTAAATTGACTGCAGTGTATGAATGGGTGTACGAATGTGTGTGCAACTGTGCCCTGTGATGGGTTGGCCCCGTCCAGGGTGCCCCCCGCCATGTGCCCCAAATAGCACACCCAGTGGCCAGTTTGAGTGAAATTGCATCCGTTTCTAACAGATTACGGGATGGACCTAACATGAAGATTGCTCATCGGTAACAAATGTCTGCTGATTAGCCAGTGGCAACTATGTTTTTAAGTAACCAGGTCATCATCAAAAATTCACTGATGAATGAACTACTGATGGCCATGCCAGAATGTCTGCAAGAACCTTGTCCTGAAGAGGCCATTCACATTGTGCAAATCTATGCAAAGAATCATGAGTTACAGCTGTTTGAGTTAAGTAGGCTCTACCTGTTTAGATTTGATTGGCAGGTGGCTGCCAACTGTTTATAAATTTCAACATGTTTTTAAAATTACTAACCTTTTTAAAAGTACCATTTTTTTTAAAAGTACCAACCTCTGCTGAGTCATTTGACACCAGAAAGTGGGCAGAAATGGTACAAATTGTATTGGTTAATCTTTGTCCATAATTAGATGTCGGAATTGTCAGAAAAAGGAATTTTGTCTCAAGGCATCACAGCTCTTGGGATATGGGCCAAAATGTACAATGATCTAGTATGCTGCTCTATAGCACCATCATTAGGCCAGTTAGGCTCATCTCTGGAGAACCGTGAAGCCTAGAGAAAAAAATATTTTTTTCCAACAATTCCTTGTCAATTTGCCATTGGAACATCTTGAAAACTGCAAGATTAGTTACTTGACAGACTTGTGGCAAAATAATAATAATAATAATAATAATAATAATAATAATAATAATAATAATATGAATTGTTTAGCAAAAAGAGGGGTCCTCTTTTTTTTTTTACCATGGTGGGAACTGACAGTGATAACACAGCTCTGTTACTAATATCAATAAGGCAGCAACCTTCATTAATGGAAAAAAAACAGTATTGATCTTATAAGCCCTTATTCAGTGTGGAATAATGTATAAACCTTCAGACTTATATAATGTGCTATAGTTTTCAGACATTTTCCCATGCTTTGTGATTACTTTCATTTCAAGTATAACCTATCTCAAAATAAATACACAATTGCATATTGCATTAAACAATTTATTTACCAATTAATAAAATATAAGTTCAAATCTGTAATTTTTTGGAGTAAGAAATGCAATGGGTCAAAGTTCTCTCCATGACAATCTAAAATAGAGGAGAAAGACCAAATGTTACTATGAGTGTTTGGTATAAAGATGTTTTTCGTGAATCTACAGAAGCACAGAATCCTATGTTACTATGCAGATCGGCACACATACACACAACAAATCAAAAAGATACCACAGAGATAAGTATTCACGTACTAAATATACACTCCAATAGGATTAGCACAAATGTATCATTTAAATGTCAAATATGGGATATGTCATGAATGGGAGACGGAAGCGGATGCAAATGCAGTTTAGATTTTTGTTAAAGGAACCGTGAAAACAGATCCAAAACTTAAGGCAAAGACATACACAAGAACAGGCAAAAAGTCAGACAATCGGCAAACAGCAATAGTAGGCCAATTCCAAAATCCAAAAAACAGGTAGAAAAGCGAGAAAAAAAACAGAATATCAATATGCAGAAAAACAGGTTGGTAAGTTCAGGTACTTGTACAGCAAGCATTACTTCACATTGAGTGAGTGTTTGTGAGTCCTTCATATAGTGATAGGTGTGATTGGCGACAGGTGTGCATGATTAGAATTCTGGTGAATGGGAACGTGGCAAAGTTCAGGTGTGTTTGGAAGTGCAGTCCTGGGCGACCATGTTTGTAGGCCACGGTGCGTTCTGGGAAACAAAGTTTGTTGTTGATTTCAGAGTTGACCTGACAGAACAGTTGAAACACTCGATTCACACATTGTGCTTTTACTACACTGAAATAATATTTACCTGAAAACTCTATCCAGTCGCATATTTAGTGCAATTTATTAAGCGATTCACTGCAGATTCCATGCTAGGCCCATAGCTAATGGCAGCCATGTTAGTTGTGGCATTAACTGTTTCTGAGCCTCACTCCCTTGTGAGCTAGATTTACTTTTCCCAGGAAAAAAGCACTCTCTTTTTTGTTTTATTTAAAGTTGCTCCCCTTTTTTGGCTGAATTTTTAAGTTGACTCTTTTTATTTATTATTGACTTCCTTCTTTTTTATTGAAGATGCCCTTTCTATTTAAAGTTAGCTTCTTTTATTTAAAGTGGCCTCTCTTTTAAAGTTGACATGTTTTTAATTTGCCTCTTTTAATCTGTTATAAACTTCTTTTTTTATTCAAAGTTCACTCTTTTTATTTTATAATTGACTTTTTTTTGTCTCTTTTTATTTAAAAATGCCTTTCAGGGCCACACAAAACTATATTAGGTGACCATCAGGTCTTAATAGGTCTCATTTCTTCCTTTGAAAGATCTAGGCAAGAGTGTATCCAATTTTACATATTTAAATTTACAGTCATCTGAAAAAATTACACTCCATTGAAATTATTGGCTTTTTTGATCCTCTTTGAAACAGTGCCTATTAATGAACAAAACCACAAGGAAAATTAGCTTTTTCAATTATTTATTCAGCAGAAATATCAATAGATGTGATATTCTTCTGTGGAAAAAGTAAGTACACCCTTGGCCTCAGAAGTTAGTACTGCCCCCTTTAGCAGAAATAACTTCTTGTAGGTGCATAATTGTATAATTGTCCACCAGGCTTGCTGGAATTTTGGACCACTCTTCCATGCAATATTTTTTCAGTTGCAAGATGTGTGAGGGTTTTCTTGCATGTACTGCCCGTTTCAAATCCCCCCACAACATTTCGATGGGATTCAAATCCAGGCTTTGACACAGTTCCATTCCACTTTTTTTCTGAATGCCTTATAGAACTCTTTAGTTTTTGGCATGATGGCAACACACACCTCAAGAGCAAAGGGAACACCAGACACTAAATATGAGAGAATATGAGAGGGGTATAAATAAGACAGGTTCCACCTGCATTCCCTAAGCAGGTTCTAACCACTGGCACCCAATCTTGAACACCTGATTCTAATCTTATGGATTTGAAGTTGTGATTAATGTAGGGGTGTACTTACTTTTTGCATGTGACTGATCTGTTTTTTGTTCATTTAAATTGTGGAAGTTACTACAAAATGTCAATTCTATGTGTCATTTGTTAGAGTGCATTACCTTTATTAATAGGCACTGTTTCAAAGAGGATCAAATGTTTGCTTGTCCAAATATGTCAAAAAAAGCCAACAATTTCCATGGGGTGTACCTATTTTTTACATGACTGTACATCTATTTGACTTAGTTTGTCATTAATTGATAGTATAGAATATAGATTCAGTGAATATTTTATTGCATTTATAATATTTGAAAGTGAAAGCTATAATGTGTGACAGTCTAACTTTTAGAGTTTTAGCATGTATCACAACTTCCTGTGAAAGCTCTAGGTTATAGTGTATCCAGACTTACATGTCTTCACGGTTTATCTTTATATTCTCTATTTGCGGAGATTCATTTTCATTTATTTTTTCTAATGTATTCGGATATTATATTATATTATTTCCCTGAATAATTAACAACTTCTTTACATCAAATAGAGACAGTATTAGGAGTCATAAAACGCCATAACAAAAACAATGCTGAATAGGAGCTTGAATTATTTCTCATCTGGTCTATACACAGCATATTATATAAACAGCATCCCCCCCCCCCCCACTTTAGTCAATTAAATGCCATTGTTTCATTTGAACAGCAGATAAATGTGGCTCTGTATGATGTAATTCAAGGAAGTTTCAAAATCAAACCAAGAGTATCACGGTATAACGGTAGATGAAAAGGCATATGTGCATGGGAAAGTTTCTGAAAAACCACTCTCATTTTCCCACCATAGCAAAGTGACTGTCTGCACAAAACACAAAACTAATATTCAAATAAAAGGCAGTTTAAAACACAAGTGAGGTAAAGCATGCAGTGCGACTTTAAAAGTTACTAAAAAAAAAATTCTTCGGTTGCATCAATGCTTGTAATCACTGAGTGATTACAGAGAAGCTGTGCTTTTACGTTGATCTCAGATAAGCTTAGATATTCATTGTGTGGTTATACATTATGTGGGAAGAATTACCCCCCACCTGTTGCTGCTTACAACAGTGTTTTGGATTACATTTGGTCCAACCAATGTTAGTCTGATTCTTGAATGTATTTAAGAAAGTTGTTATTAGTAATAGTAGACTACTGGTGCAGTTCACCAATATACTGCATTGTTTGAATTTACTACATAGTTATTTGTGCAAAAAATAACTGTACAGAAATAAAAAAATATATATACCCAATGTTCTTTTCAGCTCTAGTCAGCGGTCTTTCCGTATGATTTTGTGATGGTGGAAAAATGAAAATACCAACCGACATTTTTTCTGTTAACCTTATACTTTGAAATTGTACTGATTCATTTTACAACTCATGTGCCACATAAAATGAACAACTGAACTCTCAGAACCAGCTTATAGTATAACCAGCTTATCGTATTAAAAGTATACTATAAACATCAGTAATTATATAATTCTATCTATAATTTATTAATTGTTTTCCAATTTTAAGTTACTTAAATGTTTCCTAATAAGATTTTTTAGTGTATGTCTTTGTAGTCAGATCATTGCAGTGTGTGCTCATAAATTTATTTGCCTAACCTTTTCTAATATTTAAAATGTCCAGATAATTTTATAGCTTAATTCAGAAATTAATGTTTTCTTATATGATATTTACATTTAATTTATTTTATAGCAGAAAAACAATAAACAACAACTGGAACAGAAAGTGTAAATATTTATAATATTAGGTATGTAAGAACCTTCCTCCACCCCCAGCAATTAAAATTTTAGAAACTGCATATACCTGAATTTTAGTCGAGTAAACTGTCCCTGAACATAGACGGTGGTGTTAGTGATGATTGTCTAAGATAAAACTATAGCTGAAAGTTCACGCTGGCACATACGGTAACCACTGACTTAAAAAACTGCTGTGTGAGTCATTTGTAAAGAGAACTGCAAGGCTGTGTGGCAAAGTGTGAACCATTGACCTCTCATATCTTGCGTCTACCACTCACTTTCTCATGAGAAAATGGAATTTTAAGAACACTGTTGTGTTGGTTATAATACCATTTCTGTTTGATTTTAACAGGTGAATGGCTAAAATGAACTATCAGGCCATTTTGTCTTGACATTCAGATTTTTCCACTACTGAAGTGAAATTTTAAAAAGGGCTCCTGTGATCTGAACAAGGTAGGAAAGTTGACAGAGAACTGATAATTGAATTGACTGATTGGATCACGGAAAAAAAACCAAAACATTGTTATAACTGTATTTTTAAGAGTTATTTATTTCTTAAGATATTTCTTTATTTCTTAAGATTGCCAGAATACATAATGGTTCCAGAACACAAATAAACACATGGCTGATATTTTTTAACTTAAAGAGGAAATACACAAAAACGCATCTAAAACATTTTATGTTACATGGAAACAATGCATCAGTGAGCATGGAAAAATAATAATAATGGACATAAATTACTGTAGTTTATATGTTTTTTGAATTTTGAAAATGTGGACATTAAGCATTAACAATTTTTACTTTAATTGTTTACTATTTTAAATTCAAAAGTGTAGTATTTTAAAAAAAATATATATGACTATGTTAATAAAATGAAAAGAAAAAAAAACACAGAAAAATAGTACAATTATGTTAATTTCTGTATTTATTAAAATCAATCACAGGCATGTTGAAATGACTGATAAGCCGTCCAAGCAATGATTTATCTAAAGCCATAATGTTCCCTAACATTCAGAACATATGCTTGAGCAAAACAGTCAGACACATATAATTGGCTTCTTTGAATTTATAACATTTTATAGAAACAGGATATTTTTATTATTTTTTTACTGGCACACATTTGAGGAGTACCTTCCTGTTTAAAAACAAAAAAAAATATGTTGTTTAAAATATATTAGAATACCCTGCAAACATAATGGCACTAACATATCCTACTGGAAATCTAATACATTAATGAATTCATAAAATAATACAATAAAAGTACATTTGATTATATGAAGAGTATATATAGTATATGAAATCATGTAAAGCTATAACCTGTGGACAGATGTGGCTGAGGAGAGTTCATTTCTTTTGCGTGAGGGGGAAGATGTGGCCACGGACTGCAGTGCTTCCCAGGCTCTCTGAGATACCATTTGAGGCAGTTGAGTTAGAAGACATGTAACTCTGCTGCATGTCCCCTTTGCCGATGCAGAACTTGCACTGTGAGGTTGCGCTGCGTCTGAAATGCTTATCCAGGAACAAGTAAATAGCTGGATTCAGACAACTGTTGAGGAAGGCCAGGCAGGAGGAGATGATGAGCCCTCTAGCCAAATACTTGTAGGTATCATCATCCAGCTTGCCATTACTGATCTTGCAGATGACTTGAATTGTTCTCAACACATTGTAGGGGAGCCAAGATACCAGAAAGACTATAATGATGGTGAAAACAATTTTAAGAGAGTGGCGACATCGGGCTTCAGCACGTGAATTTCCGGCAGTGACACAGTGGTGCCGCAGTTTGACCATGATCGAGCCATAAGACAGGAGGATAATCAACACAGGCAGCACAAAGGTCAGAAAGACTGTCAGCAGAATCACACCTTGGAAGAAAGAGGACTCCAAGTCATCTACACAAAAGCCACTTTCAACATTCAACTTGCGATAAACCAGTGATGGTGTACCAAGGATCAAAGAGGATCCCCATACTACTCCACAGGTGAGATGTATACATTTGCTGCTCCGGAGAAAGTGAGAGTCCATGAGGCGCACTATGGCAAGGTAGCGGTCCACACTCATGCACGTGAGAAAGAAAATGTTGGAAAAGCGGTTGACTGTGATGACATAGCTGCTGATTTTGCACAGCAGCTCCCCAAAGGGCCACTGGTCACGCTGCCCAGCTGAGATGGCCCATAGGGGCAAAGTGAAGACAAACACCAGGTCTGCTAGAGCAAGGTTCAGCACAAATGTATCTACCAGACGTGCATTCTTCTTGTGCCTGTTACCAATAACTACGATGACAAACAGGTTCCCAGTGACTCCAGCAAAGAACATGATGAAATACAAAATGGGGAGATAGATGTGAGACATGGTGAGAGGTTGCTCCTTCACTGCGGTGACTAATGTTGGAATCACTGTACCATTTAATTCATAGTCATAATAGTTGTAGAGATCATCTGTAACAGTTTCCATCGTGGTGTGAAAGAATGCCACCTCAGTGCTGCTTGCCATCTGTGCTCGTCTGACTGGCAAAGCAAAGAAACCCTATTTAGTCACACGCTTGCACATGTGACACAACCACAAACTGCAGCAGCAGGTCCTCTTTTTAATCTGATATGTAGGTCTGCAATTCTCCATAAAATAAAAATCCATAAATCAAGCTATTCCATTGAACACATTTAAATACATTTTATATGTCAGTATTGCATTGTATTGCTTACTAACAAAACAACCAAATATATATGACTAGACAAACCTAACCACACACGTCTGACAAAGTTCTATAAGCTCATCTTCAACAGTTGAAACCCATGATTCAAAACTACAACTACATATCCATAAATCAGCAGAAGTGATAGCAGCAAATGCCATCAAAATGTTTTCTTTAAAAGCACACCAGATACAACATATGGGGATGTTTTTGTTTTTTAAATCTGTGGCTGTGGTTTCCTGATTTTTCTTTGAAGCATGGTTTACAAACTGCACATATTTAGTGTTCCCTTGCACACTATAACATGTCTTATTAAATTATTGAAAAACAAAAACCCAAAAACATAGAATAATACTTTGTTAAATATGTTTCTGTAGTGCTTGAAACTATTATGGCCCAGCAACATAAGTATGTACATCTTTAACCTAATTAAAAACACCATATGAATATATTAAATTAATACAATACATTAAATAGGCCTCCTATTTAATGTACAAAAGTTGGATAGCTTGCTCATAGGGAGACTAGTGGGATTTCAGTATGAGTTTCTATTTGTAATTTCATATTCTCAGTGATTTATTTTACAGTATTCCACTCAGTGATAATAACACTAAAATTAGCCACACCATTAAAAAAAAAATCTGTACACTCACAGAGGACACAATCTACACGTTTTCACTGTATTTCAAAGAAATGGCTATACTATAAATTAATGACAATTATCAATAACTGCTAAATAAATTATTATCATTATTATCATCTGTAATTTTACAGTATTTGTTGATTGTTACAAAACAATGTGGGGAAAAAAAACAGAACATGAACATGTACAGCATTTATTTTGACACAACAACTAAATTTGTGACATATTTTAAGAAGCATAAAGTACATCTAAAAAATACAGTAAATCGATAAATGAGGATGACTTTATGACCTACAAAACAAGCTCTGCTATCCAGAAATGTTGCTTCCATAAAAACAGATTGATGAATTCTCTCTAATATTACTTTGTTTGGAATTATTCTTGAAATGTGTGGAGCTGTGAAAAACTGAATATTGAATATCTTTAGCTTAGGTGTATGTAAACTTTTGGCCTAAAAAACAACTTTTTGGCCTTTTACTAATTTACTAAAGTTAGGAATTATTTACAATGTATCATTAGAATACCATGGACGACTATTGCTTCTGTCTTTTTACAGTACCCTGCAGCCATAGTGCCCTTAAAGGAATACTTTTTTTATATTTTTTTTATTTTTTACCACATCCGTAGCATATACACAACACAATACTTAGGTTTATATATATATATATATATATATATATATATATATATATATATATATATATATATATATATATACACATACACACACACACACACACACACACACACAGTGGGGGAAAAAGTATTTGATCCCCTGCTGATTTTGTACGTTTGCCCACTGACAAAGAAATGATCAGTCTATAATTTTAATGGTAGGTGTATTTTAACAGTGAGAGACAGAATAACAACAAAAAAATCCAGAAAAATGCATTTCAAAAAAGTTATAAATTGATTTGCATTTTAATAAGTGAAATAAGTATTTGATCCCCTATCAGTCAGCAAGATTTCTGGCTCCCCGGTGTCTTTTACACAGGTAATGAGCTGAGATTAGGAGCATTCTCTTAAAGGGAGTGCTCCTAATCTCAGTTTGTTACCTGTAAAAAGACACCTGTCCACAGAAGCAATCAATCAATCAGCTTCCAAACTCTCCACCATGGCCAAGACCAAAGAGCTGTCCAAGGATGTCAGGGACAAGATTGTAGACCTAAACAAGGCTGGAATGGGCTACAAGACCTTACCAGCTGGTAAGTTTTATTGAGTATCTTGCAGAACCAGACACAGTTCTTCTGGAGACTTTGACTTTCGCACTCGCTTCTTATTTTTGCAGCGAAACCCAGCAGCCTTCATTGTGTTTTTCGTCTGAAAAGTGTCTCTTACGTAATATGCTGCTTTCTTTAATGACATACAAACATTTTTCTGTAACATTTAATTTTGTGCTAGAAAACTAATGTTTTCGTACTGACTTGATAATGTAGTCATAAATTTAAAAAAAAAATAAAATCTATAACAAAGTTTGTACAAAAAAAAAAGATCGGGTGCCTAAAATGTTTGCACAGTACTGTGTGTGTGTGTACATACATACATATATATATATATACACACACACACACACACACACACACACACACACACACACACACATTAGGGCTGTCAATTGATTAAAATTTCATAATTAATTGCATCAATTTTGGCTAAGAAATTACCCTCAAAAGATCATTTAAAGCCATTATTGTGTTAGATGAGAAAAGCATTGGATAGACATTACAAAGAGTAACTTTAGAAAGAAATATATTATTTTATTTGATCATCATAGACTTTATAACACATAAACTTTTAGGTTGTATCAGAGGATGCAATTTGAAATGCTTCCATGAACCCCCTTCCACCATATTAACAGGCCTACAGTCTACAGCAATCTACAGAAGCCCTAAGCGGCCGTGTTTTTTTTTTTTCTTTCGTTTTCTCGTGATCATGACTTAATTTTCTTGTGATCTCAGCATAATAAAAACTGTTTTCTCCTGATCTTTACATAAAAAAAGCTGTTTTCACCCGACATCATTTTATCACAAGAAAATCTCGAGCCTTGTGAATGGGACTGGTGTTGCAAGCATGTTGGCATCTTCACCACTGGCATCATAAATGTAATAATTAGATGGACTATCTCTGCATTAATAGAGAGGGATGTCCCATTTTCAAGTGTCGGACACTAATGTGGTTGTCAATCACTGACAGACATAAAGCTATTTCAGCTTGAGTGAGACCCTGATCAAAGTAAAAATTAATTTGTTCATCCATGATGCTGCAGGATTGCGCTAAACTTTTGCTGCCTCCAGAACAATAACAACAACGTTATGTCAAGTACACAGACAAATTAAGTCGTGATCTCGAGAAAACAACTTTTGTTGTTGGCAGGGTGGGGTGGAGTGTGTTAAATGCGTTAATCATTTTAAAGCATTTTCTTCCATAATTAATTGCACTAAATTAACATGTAAAATCGACAGCCCATACAGTGCTGTGAAAAAATATTTGCCTCATCCTGATTTCTTCTGTTTTTGTGTATATCTCATACTAAACAGTTTTAGATCTTCAAATGAAATACAACATAAAACAAAGGCAATCTGAGTAAACACACAATACAGTTTATATTCATTTATTTTTTTTTATTGAAGCATAAAAAAGTAATCCAAAACCTATCACCAAGGTGGAAAACTAATTGCCCCCTTAAACTTAAAATCTGCCAAGTTTAGCAGCAACCAAACGCTTCCAATAACTGAAGATCAGTTTTTCACAGTTTTTCACTTACTTCCAAGACCAGGACTTACTCCTATGCTTCAGATGCTCCTATGCTTCTGGACAATGGTCTTGCTGCATAATCCAGTTACGATTGAGTTTCAACTTACGAACTGAAGACCGGACATTCTCCTTTAGGATTTTCTGGTAGAGAGCAGATTTCATGATTCCCTCAATTATTGCAAGTTGCCCAGGCCCTGAAGCACCCCAAAACCCAAAGATCTCACCTCGTGGACTTTCGATGATCATGAGAACGGTGAGGAATCAGCCCAGAACTACACGGGAGGATCTTGTTAATGATCTCAAGGCAGCTGGGACCATAGTCACCAAGAAAACAATTGAAAGAAAAACCCAAAAGAAAACCCAAAACCCCAAAGCATCCCCACACCATCACACTTCCACCACCATGCTTGACCATAGGTATGATGTTCTTTTTGTGGAATTCTGTGTTTGGTTTACCCCAGATGTAACGGGACCCGTCTTCCAAACAGTTCCACAGTTCCACTGGCTTGCTGGATGAGTAGTTGCTGTGCTCTTAGAGGAATTTTGGAAGGTCGGCCACTTCCGGGAAGGTTCAATACTGTGCCGAGTTTTTCCATTTGGAGATAATGGCTCTCACTGTGGTTCTTTGGAGTCCCAGAGCTTTTGAAATAGCTTTGTAACCCTTCTCAGACTGATGTATTTCAATCACCTTCCTCATCATTTCTGGAATTTCTTTCAACTTTGGCATAGTGTGTTAAGGAGCGCAAGGTCTCTAACATCCACCAGCTCTGTGATGTCGTCATGGAGGAGTGGAAGAGGACTCCAGTGGCAACCTGTGAAGCTCTGGTGAACTCCATGCCCAACAGGGTTAAGGCAGTGCTGGAAAATAATGGTGGCCACACAAAATATTGACACTTTGGGCCCAATTTGGACATTTTCACTTAGGGGTGTACTCACTTTTGTTGCCAGCGGTTTAGACATTAATGGCTGTGTGTTGAGTTATTTTGAGGGGACAGCAAATTTACACTGTTATACAAGCTGTACACTCACTACTTTACATTGTAGCAAAGTGTCATTTCTTCAGTGTTGTCCCATGAAAAGATATAATAAAATATTTACAAAAATGTGAGGGGTGTACTCACTTTTATGAGATACTGTATCTTTCACTATGCTCTCCCCATAGCATCTACCCTCACACACACACACACACACACACACACACTCCTTTCCTCAATAACCATGTCATAACCATGTCATAGATTATTATTTAAAATTGAGGTTTTAATAATTTTGACTTATTTAAAGGTGGGTCATTTTAATTTCTAATTAAAATTCTAAACATAAAAAGGGGATACTCTATTAGAATGATTAACTAATGAGACTGGTTTAATGAGACTGATCAATTAAATTTACAGTGAAGCACTTACATTGCTGGTTTGTACCTTCCAGTGCCAGTGCTTCCACAGAACCATTTCCCCTACACATGTTTATGCACACAGAAACAAGCAAATCTCTTGGAAAGTAAGTCATACGGTGAAAATTCTTTTTAGTTTAATGTCTTGTTCCCCTTCAGAAAAATTGCCTTTTGAACCCTTTAGCTCCGCCCACTTAAAGTTTAATGTGAAGTAGTCCTAGGATTTTTGGCCCATCTCCACAATTGTGGTGTAAAACTATTCAGCAGAGTGTGACCCTTAATAATTATCAAAAACATGTTGACATTTGTAAACAATATGGCCACCATATATCAATCAATTCTAAGGAAGTGGTGCTGGATTACTCAAATAGTTGTGATTCATGATTGGTGATATGGATTTGAACCAAATTTGAAAGACATGTTCAGTAGGAGGATCAGGGGGCGTCTGCAGAGGTTAAGATGCGGCCATTAAAAGGGGGTGGAGTTAGGTTCAATTAGCTGTTTCTCAGGAACCAAAAGTCGTCTTGAGCTGAAGTGTAGTGTGTTGTATCATTCTGCTAATCTGTAACTGAATTTTAAATAACTGCTTAGTTACTTCAAACACATGGCCACATTCAGCCAATCAGCTTTCAGCAGGCATTCACTTGTCCTAAGATTTTTGTCATATCTTCACAATTTTGGTATGTGTTTGAATATGAAACTCAAAAATCATTAAAAACTGTAGGACTAAAATATAAAACGATATTATCTTGCTCTCCTACGACCAAAGAGGTGCAGCCAAAGCTTAAATGTGTTTTAACTTTATAATTTAAATATCTGACTCCAATACATTTAATTAATTATCTGACTCCAATTTATAATAATTTAACCGATCCCAAAGAATAATCTTTTAGTTACTGAAAGTAATAAATGGGTTTAAGAGAACTTACAGAGTCATGGGCATAGGATGCTTCCTGACAAATGCATTAATCATTGTCAAATGCCTACCTTTTTATACCCCATGGTTTCTGAACTCCTAAGTTCTTTTCTTTCTCTTTTGCTTTCATAGATTTTCTAGGTTTATTGTTTTCCAGAATGCAGAACACGGAAGTACTGGCACTGAGTTTCAAGAATAACTACTTCAAACACATTTAACATAAGCCAAAGTTCAGCGTCAAACAACAACAACAAAAATTTAGTAGTAATTAATGTGCAGGTAAAGTTTTCAATTCACATTGCCTGCAACTCTGTCATTCAAGTTACAGTGGCTGGGACATTTAGCACATTTAGGTGCTTTCACACTAGGAGTGAGTTAAAATATGATGTAAATTGTTTTGTCAGTTCATTATAAACATGCATTAATACGGCATACAAAAAAAAAAAAAAAAAAAAGTGTTTCACAGATGTACCTCGTGATTTTAATCCTGTCCGAATCGGCCAAGTCTGTGGTTTTTCCCCTCACACAACCTCTGTAAAAATTCCAGAGCAAATTACCTACTGTTTTTCGGCTATCTCAGTGATCCTCCGAGAAACCTAATCCCGTCCGAATGCGAATGTCTGTCATTGTCGATGTTTTTCCACAACGCTTTTCCTTTTCCTTTTCCATGTTTTTGCTACCCGGCGAAGAAATCAAAAATAAAATCAACAAGAAGAGCCAAATCACGTAAATTGTTAAGACTGGCTGTAATATCAGTGTCAGGTGATTACTCACCTTCATTTCTGCACTCAATTATATAATGTTTTAATTATGTAAGTAATCATGTCTTTATTTCAGTGGAATTATTAGCAGCCAGTTCTATTAAATCATGTGGAGATTATTTTAGTAAGTTTTCCCGTCCGAATAGTGCTATGAACAACACAGCCTGTGATAAGCACTGTTCTGACAGGACTGGTTTTCTAAACGTAGTTTAAGTTACAACTCTTATCACCAGACCTCTGTGATTCCAGGTACCGATTCGGTTAGGACTAACATCTCCGTGTTTATTACAGAGGTAGGAGAGTGTTTTGTACATCTGGGTGTAGAGGAACATTGCGTGCACTGGATGCGTGCATAAGTACTTTTAAATTTAAAAAGTACAATCTCTTAATTTATTGATTTACTTTCAATGTATTAAAATGAGTTTTAAAAAAAAAAAAAAAAAAAAAAAAAAAAACTTACTAAAACTTCACATGGCTGCTAATAACTCCACTGAAATAAAGACATGATTACTTACATAATTAAAGCATTATATAATTGAGTGCAGAAATGAAGGTGAGTAATCACCTGACACTGATATTACAGCCAGTCTTAACAATTTACGTGATTTGGCTCTTCTTGTTGATTTATTTATTTTTTTTCTTCGCCGGGTAGCAAACACATGTGCTGTACATCTCTACTGAATTGCACGCAACACAAGGAAAAGTATTGTGGAAAAAATATCACATTCGCTTGGGATTAGATTTCTCAGAGGATCACCGAGATAGCCAAAAAACAGTAGGTAATTTGCTCTGGACTTTATTATAAAAGTTGTGTGAGGAAAAACACAGACTTGGCCGATTCGGACGCAATTAAAATCGTGAAGTACGTCTGTGAAACACGAATTTCTCCAACGTCCACCTGGAAAACTCGTCCCATCCGAATAGTGCTTTAGAGAACAATCATAGATTTTTTGTTTGTTTTGTTGAGGGCACAAACACAATGGGATTTATAAAGCCTTAATTAACTCTGGGAAATTATTGGAATCACTCATTTTGTCAATTATAACAATGTGAAATCTATAAGTGAAATCTTCATATTCATTGGTAACCATTTTTTTCCTGACTCAAAATTAAAGCTACACTAATCGATTTAAGTATAAGCACAACCTTTTCCAACATTGTTTAGCTAGAGAAAACATCATGTGATGCAGACCAGGGTTATCCAATGATGTCTGCAAAGGGCTGGTGTGGGTGCAGGTTTTCATTCTATTCAAGTAGGAGCCACACCTGATAGTCCAACGAAAGTCAAAATCCATTGATTTCAACAGGTGGAGTCAGGTGTGGCTCCTGCTTGGTTGGATTGAAAACCTGCACCCACACTGGCCCTTTGCAGAGAAGGTTGGACACCACTGATGAACACAAAACTGTCATGTAAAACAGCACAACATTCATTACAAACGGACTAACTTTTGTCGGCTGTTCTGAATGTTTGTATCATTCCGTTGTATCAACGTGCAGTGTGAATTTTGTGCACCACCCACCAAATAAACAGAAGACTGATTTTAGGGTAGATTGTTATTCATGTTTACATCAGACAGTTGTAGTCAATTCATCAATCAAAAATGAACAAAATTTTTTTGCATTAATATTACCAACTATACATTGTACAATACACCAAAAAGACTTGGTTGCAGTATTCACTGGAAACAAAAAAAAAATAAAGCCATGTTCTTTGTGACATAGGCACAGTTAAAATAGACTGAGGTACCACCATGGCTCAGTTCAAAATATAAATATGAACCCTTCAGCAATCCAGTCCACAGACAGTCCAGCCAGAGGTTCCCCACAGCCACAGAACATGAAGGGAATGCTGAACAACAGTTTAACAGACGAGGAGAACATACAATTTATTGGGATTAGAGTCTGCATAATGGGCCAATTGTACATAAATTATATTATAATGCTGCCTTAAAACGAAGACAAAACTGGAAAAGAAAAAACAAAAAGAAACAAACATAATTTCTGATAAGCAGCAAGAAAAAAAGTATAAAGTGTAGGGGTAGACAAAATAAAAGAATTTCATGATCTCAGGTGAATGAGACCTGGTCAATCTTCTGAGCATGAGGAAGAATCAGAATTTTTAGGTGCCATAATCACATCATCCAAAATAGCCTCCCTATCAGAGCTATCATATCCCATTGGTGACAAAGCATCTCCTTTGTCCATGTCAAGAGAACCAGCCTCCATCTTAGCATCATATGTAGAAGTCAGGAAGTCGTGAGTAGTAAGGGCACTACTGTCTAGATCTTCATCGTCCATGATGTACGCTCCATCAGAAACCAGTGTCTCATTCTCACCTTCCTCCAGATGAGTGTCAGTTTGGGCTGAAGGGTTGGTGAGGTAATTGTGGCTCTGTCTGGAGATCGAGGTGTGCAGAGTCAACAGTCGGTGGAAGAAATGTTCTGGCAGGAAGCCCTGGGAACGCAATATATTAACCGTTAGCGCCAGCATGCCAAATGTCTTAATCACACTGGCCCTTATTCATCAAAGCTGTGTATGGACAAATCTTCTGACAGTGTCCTTATTCATCAATATTTTACCAAAAAATTAAAAACACTTGATTTGTAGTTAAATATACAATCAATATCATTTATCATAGTTATAGTAGGTAGCTTAATCATAATTGCACACATGGGAAATGTAGATGTTGCAGTTTGAATATTGTTACCATGTAATTTCTAAATGTGAATCAAAATGTGCAGAGGTGAACCTTTATTAGCTTATTAATCCTTCAGTTAAACGATGGTTGCTAGAGGCACCATGTGACAGTGTGTTGGGCTGAGGACAAACCACGCACCCAAACAACAAAGATCCTTGGATATCACTGTGCATTTTTTGCTGTCACTCTATAGAGGGTATGCATTGACGTCACTTTCCAGCCGGAACACGCCCCCCGCGGCCGGACTGAGTGGCAAAACATCCAGCAAAATGGCTGGTTTTAATAGGGGAAGGTGTGAAAACACTAGTATAACTAATGATTATCAGCTTAAATTAAAGGCAGTTGGACTCGACAGTGACCCTTACAATTTGACCAATAACCTGTGGTCCATGGACATTGGCATGTGGCCAGGAATCGGTTTTCCCGACTTTTATATGTACCTGATTTCGACGCCGGGAAAATACACTAAGCAAAGCCTGAAGGCATACAAAAGCTTTGACGCTTGGTCCTACTTCAAGGTGGGATTTGTTGGAGAAAGTGACAAGAACACCAATAAACATTCTGCTTGTATGTGGACAGGTATGTACAAATGTTTTTATTTTATTATATAATTTTATCTGGTAAACAGTAAGCTAGCTAGTCCTAGTTTGTTTGTAGTGAACACTGCTTCCATTTACTAACGTTATATATGTGTGAAGGTAAAAAACAGTCAGAGAATGAATGAGCCCCCACTGAAACCTTGGATAGCTGCAGAGAAGACAGGGACAGTTTTGACAGGCCATTGTACATGTGTGGCAGGACTTGGAGAGACATGTTCGCATGTCGCAGCACTGATGTTTGCAGTTATGTCTGGAGTGAGGATGCAGATTGCAGCGATCCACTTACTTCGCCTTTTTGTGTTTTTTGGCAGTCTGTAAAAAGATAGCTCCAAATTTTTGTTGAATCGTTTAGCACAGTTGATTGAACAACAGCTTTTCCCCCATTTTAGATGTGTTTTTGCATAATTCACACTGTGCACTAATGCTGCCACTCAGACATTTTGCCACTCAGTGGGCGTGACCGCGGCGAGTTCTTGCTACCATGAAGTCACGTGCACACCCTCTATTGTTTCTAAACAACACAAACGTACAATTTTATGTTTTGGTAAAAAAAAAAAAGATCCAAGATTTAAACTTAAACAAAAAAACGACTGATGATCTATTTGTAACCATAAAATAGTATGAAATGCCTTATGATCTGAAGCTAGCAAGATAGAAGTGTTGCCAAAGAGATGTAATTTAAGTTGAATTTCCAGTGCTGTGAAAAAGTGTATCCTGATTTCTTCTGTTTTTGTGTATCTCTCATAATAAATAGTTTTAGATCATCCAACGAAATGCAACATAAAACAACGGCAACCTGAGTAAACACACAAGACAGTTTTAATTTTTTTTATTGAAGCAAAGAAAAGCTATCCAACACCCATCACCCATGTGAAAAACTAATTGCCCCCTTAAACTTAAAATCTGGTTGTACCACTTTTAGCAGCAATAACTGCAACCCAACACTTCCGATAACTGGAGAGAAGTCTTTATGCAGTCCTTCCTCAGAATTCTGTTGAGATGGAATTTTGGCCTACTCTTCTTTGCAGAACTGCTTTAGTTCACCCACATTGGAGGTTTTTTGAGCATGAACTGCCTGTTTAAGTTCCTGCCACAGCATCTCAATTGGGTTCAAGTCAGGACTTTGACTATGCTATACCTCAAGGTTTGATGTGTTGTGCATTCTGAGATGCTATTCTGCTCATCACGGTTGTAAAGAGACATCCTGTCAGCTCAAACCAATCTGGTCATTCCCCTCTGATCTATCTCGTCAACAAGTTGTTTCAGACGCTCTGCACACAGGATGTTTTCGTTTTTTTGCACCATTTTGTTTTTTGCACCACTCTAGTGGAGTTTCTGAAATACTCAAACCAGACCATCTGATGCAGACAACCAATCCACAGTTAAAGTCACAGAGATCACATTTTTGTCCTCATTCTGATGTTTGATGTGAACATTAACTGAAGCTCTTGCCTGTATCTGCATGATTTTATGCATTGTGCTGCTGCCAAATGATTGGCTGATTGGATAACTGCATAAATAAGCAAGTGTATAGGTGTTCGTGTTAAAGTGACTGGTGAGTGTATACAGGCATTTTTGAAAACATTTTTTACCCCTTTATTTTCAAAAACATCCCTGTCCACACAAACATGATATTCATGTTTTTATATGGACGGGTAGCCAAAACGCAGAGAGAAAACTAGCTTTTCAAAAATGTGGATAAGAAATATTAATGAATGCTGTTTGCAAACAGTGGCAAAAAAATACTACTTTCAGGTAATACTAACAACATATGGCACCATACCCTCTGAAAGTATTGGAACAGCAAGGGTTTTTATTTATTCATTTATTCTTTTAACTATACACTGAAGACATTTGGGTTTGAGATCAAACGACAAATATGAGATACTATATTCGAATTTTAGCTTTCATTTCCTGATATTTACATCTAGATGTGTTAAACAACTTACAACATGGCACCTGTTGTTTGAACCCACCCAAGGGATCAAAAATATTGGAAAATGTGACTGCCAAGGGTTTTGTGTTGCCCAGATGTGCCTTGTTAGATTGACTGTTTAAACATTCAATAGCTCTTAGCGTCTACTCTTGGTTTGAGCCACCGGAGGTGCCATGTTCTAAGTTGTTTAACACATCCAGATGTAAATAATGTAAAAATTATTCCAACATGTCGACACACTGAATTTGGTTTATGCAAAAAAATTGATTCTTACAAAGCCACACGCCACCTCCACCTCGAGCTCTCAGACCATCTATTAGACTATTAACACCAACTTCATCACTCCTCAAGCAAGCTAAACTGGACTCTAAACAGATCAGAGTTTGGCTAGAGAAAGCTACTTCTGCACTCCAGGATTGCTTTCAGTGCACAGACTAGAGTATCTTCAGAGAAGGAGCTACCAAAGGTCATCTCATTTATGTAAGTGCATATACAGACACAGTAACTGGATACGTCAACAAGTGCATTGATGCAGTCACAAAAACCATCACCATACTTGCCAACTAGAAGCCATGGTTTACAGCTGAGGTCCATAAACTGCTGAAAACCTGGGATGCTGCATTTAGAGCAAGAGACAAGGCAGCGCTAAGGATGGCAAGAACAAACTTGTCCCATGGCATCAGGCTGGTGAAGCGCAATCATGCAAAGAAAATCTCCAGCCACTTCAACACCAACAAAGATGCACACAGCATGTGGCAAGGTATCCAGGCCATCATGGGCTATGAGATTCCACCATGTGTCACGGACACCGATGCCTTCCTCCCAGACACACTCAACACATTCTATACACTGTTTGAAGAACTAAACACTGTGCCAGCAAGGAAATCCACCCCTCCCTTGGATGACCATGTACTCTGCTGGTCCTCAGTGGACACATGAGGAAGACGCTGTCCAGGGTTAACCCTCATAAAGCTGTGGGAACTGATAATGTATCTGGATGAGTGCTCAAAGACTGCGCAGATTGGCTGATATCCTGTCGGATATCTTCAACATCTCCCTAAGCCAAGCAGTCATCCCAAAGTGTTTTAAGACTACCACCTTCATATCATTGCTGAAGAAGCCTCAATGATTAACACCCATTAGCACTCACACCAACCATCATGAAGTGTTTTGAGAGGCTGATCATGAGTCACATCAGAATCAGACACCACCAAACCACCCCAACTATTCCACAGAGGACGCAATCTCTCACACTCTTCACCTGCCATTAACCCACCTCGACAAGAATAATACACAAGTCAGAATGCTGTTCATAGACTTCAGCATTCAACACCTTCATCCCTCAGATTGATAATCTGGACCTGCTAGGTTTCAGCACCTCGCTCTGTAACTGGATCTTGGGCTTCCTCATTGTGGGAGATCACCATCACCCTGAGCACTGATGCTCCCCTGGCACTGCATGCTCAGCCTGTTGTTCACACTGTTGTTCATGCTACAAACCTATGACTGCACTGCCAGATCCAGTTCAAACCACATTGTCCAGTTTGCTGACAACAGAACAGTTGTCAACAATCACCGACAGTGATGATAGATCATATAGAGAGGAGGTGAAACAGCCATGGGCTGGTGAAAGAACAACAATCTGTCTCTGAATGTTGACAAAACAAAATAGATGATTGTTGACGTCAGGAAGTCTTGCACTGATCTCTCCCATTGTGCATAAATGGCTCCACATTGGAGAGAGTGATGAGCACCAAGTTCCTTGGTATTCACACTGCCCAAGAGAGCCCAGCAACATTCGCACTTCCTTTAATGCCTGAAGAAGACAAACAGCCCTCCAACCCATACTCACCACATTCTACAGGCGAACCACAGAGAGTGTACTGATCAGCTACATCACTGTCTAATTTGGGATTTGAAATATCTCCTGTCGCAAGACCCTATAGAGGATAGTGTGGAAAGCTGAACGCACAGACTTGTCTCTAACACCTGTTCAGGACATTTTCCACTCACACAGCATCTGCAAGGCCTCCAGATTGTGGACAATCCCTCCCACAATGTCTTTTTTCCTCTGCCATCTACAGAAGCCTCTGCAAGATCCTCAAGGACTGACAGATTGGGTAACAGCTTTTGCCCCCAGGCTTTCAGACTGCTGAACACTGTGCTGCCCCTCTTTACATCACCCTGGGATCCAAGTAACACCCTCCACCCTACTGCACAGGCACTTTAAATAAATAATGATGCACGCCACTCTGTTCAATTACTGCACTGACGTACTGTTTACAGTACACAGACACTTTGATTGTACCGACTCATTACAGTATTACACTGTCACTTTAAATGTCATTCATCTCAGGTTTCTTTTACAAGCATTACTGCACCGACACATTTTACTAAACTCATTCTAGTTACAGCTTTAAACCCTGTGTTACTGTAATGTCTTAATGTCATGTTACATGTTCTTTTTGTGATTGGAGTATTTATGCTCTACTGCCTGTCTGTGTACTCACCTCCTTTCTATATTATAATATAGCAAAAGGAACTGTGAATTTGGGTTTACCATGCAGACCGCTATTGTATAAGCCAATCACTGTCAAAATTCATTCAGTCGTCTGTAGCAACAAGGTCAATGCCAAATCTTACTCCTAATTATTCTGATTTTGGAATAGGTTTTAAAAAGAAACTTAAGCCTGACACTTAGTGGGAAGTGGTAGTATTTTTTGTGAATACTAGTATTGAGTAAGTGATCAACGTTTACACAAAGGTGAGACCATTAATTACAGTTCCTTAAGTGGGCTTGCCACTTTGCCCATCTATGAACTGCACAACAAGCTTGCAAAGTCATTCAAATCTACATTTAGCATGGTAGGTACTGTCTAGATAGACTGTGTCTAATGTGCTACTTATGGCTGGTATACGGTCAGATACATAAATATTTGGACACTGACAAATGTATTATTTTAGCTGAAAACCACAGTATATTGGAGCTGAAATTAAATCATGTATATAAGTGCAGACTTTCAGGTTATTTACATCCAAATCAGGTGAACGTGTGTAGGAATATCAGCATTTTTATGCATCAAACAGTCATTTCTCAACCCACAATTAATATACAATAGGTATAATAGGACTAACCGAGTTGCGAACCGTGTCTGACCATTCTGGTGCTACTGCATGGTGAGGATTCTCTTCAAGATACTCCTTTAAGTCCTGCAATGCAGGTCCGTACAATCCTCCATACTGAACCTAAGATCCACAAATATAATAAAGCAAGCCAACTCATGAAAAAATTGTTAACAAGACTGTTGATCATCAGTCTCACTCTTTAAAAATAATGACAAGGAAACAATAAAAGTCCAGGCTGGATAGACATTTCTATATCCACACTGATCATTTGATATACAAAAAATGCATTTTGTGTACTGTCAAACATTCCCAACTACAACTTGCTAATGGAAATAGCAAAAATAATATAAAATAAATGAGTTATTTCTTGGTCAAAAAAAAAAAAAAAAAAAAAAAAAAATTTCCCCTAACCTTCTTCCCAGTCTTCATGTCTATAACCTTAACTCTTTCACTGCCGGTTGGTGCTTGTTCCTTTTCTGTTCTCTTCTTTCTCCTTTTCCTTTTGGTCCTGTTCACCAGCAGCTGTGATGCATCAAGAGAGTGATTATCAGAATAAGAGTTTTTTATGATGGTGGTGGTAAAGTGAAACGGGACATAGCAGAAATTATGCTGCTTCTGGAACACGTAACCTGAACATATACTTCAGCCAGCAAATCTCAAAGTGACTGTCAAACACATTTTATTATTAGCTTTCTACTATTAGATATAGCTACTGTGGTGAATTTACCAGACTGCAAAAAAAAAATAACTTTAAAAAATGGGTTTTTTGTTTAAATGTAATTTAATTCAATTTTAATTTCTTTTTTCTGATGTTTTCTTCTGACTGATTCTGCAGGACTATATTTGATACATAACAATGCTATCAAAGTCCAAATTAGAATTAGACGTGCTAATGCCAGCTCCCCTTTTACCCCAACCACACAAACCCAAGTGACATCATTCCAGCTCACTTTGCCTGAATGTGAGCAAAACAACATGTAGATTTTTATCATTTTACATAAACTGTTTCAGTATATTTATGGGTAGTAATAGTGAGTAGCTCTAGCTAACATTTTAATGGTGGAAGAAATGAGAATTAGCTATTTCTCTTTGTATTTTTATGTAATTAAGATTTTTATAATACTAATATAACAATACTCATACAGCAAGAAATATGTACAAAATATATCATGCAGTGTGACTCAAGTAAAGCAATTATTTACGCAAGTAAAAATGAAAATGCTGTGGAAATGCCACTCTCATTCCTACATCTTTGTCAAGTACCATTAGTTTCTTGCACTAGCACACTTCATAAATGATTTATGTTGCTGGGGAGATGCCACAGTCAATCATTACGACTCATTGTAATTAGGGAAATATGAATCTACCATTGACAGATGCCTATTTAATAACATCTATAGCAAGTCTCCCCCCCCCCCCCTGCCCCCCACCCCCAACATGTTGCCAGAGGCTTGTGATAATCTGAGGCTGAACTGTAATGGTGAGAGGTACAAAGTAATTTCCTGGATATAATCTTCTACACATCTTATAATAAAACTTAAACATGCTTCGTTAGTGCTTAAACAGTGACAAGTTCTCCTCACACCTCTAGCATGTCACCCTCAACTTCATATTCAGGATTTTCTTTGAGCCAGTTGGGCAGGTCCCTCTTACGAGGGGCACAGAGTACTCCCTCCATATCTGATGACTAAGAAAAAAAAAAAAAGAAAAAAAAAAAAAGACATGCAAAATCTGCATCAAAACATGTGCCATGTTTGTTATGGTTTAATGCTGGTGAGAATTTTTGAGAAAGGATATGGTCCCATAGAGCCCCCATTATGGTACCTCTTGATCTTTGCGCCTTCGCCGTCCACTTGCTGACCCATTAGGTATTAGAGCCTGTTTTGAGAAGGTCAATTTCAGCCCTTCCTCCTAAAAGCACAATTACAATGGATACTTTAGAATAATATATATTGTAAATACAGCTTTTATCCATCAAATTTTCAATAGCATTTCTAAGCCAGCCCCTTCCTCACTTTCAAGAGTTTGACAGTAAATTCCGTTTCTTCTCCATCCTGTCCAGAGTGGGTACTGTTGCCTTTGCGGGATATACGGGTGTAGCCTAGGTCATCTCCAAGCCCTTGCTCATCAAAAGCCAGAGCAAGCTGAGGATCTGAGGTATATCGTCGCCCAGATGGCCAGTGCCCCGTCAGAACCAGAGTACAAAGGTTATCTATTCGGTTTATTAATATACGATCCTAAAAAGAAAAAGCAAAGGTTTAGTAAGCATCACAATCTTCACCAAGCATGCCCAGCCAAAGAAAACTCTCGACATTAATCAGCTGTTCAACCATGAGTCCATTTAAAGGTCCATGTACAGTGCATTCAAAAAGTATTCAAACCCCTACAGCTTTCTCATTTGGTTATATCACAGCCTTACTCTAAAATGTAAACTATTTTAAATGTGGTCCCCCCCCCCCCCCCCATCATTAATATGCAAAATATACTCTAAAATGATTCTGTAAAAAAAGGGATTAATAGGTTTTCACAAAGATTTTTTCTATAAAACAAATACTTAAACTATGGGTGGGTGATCTTGCAAAAATGTCATGATTTTTCTGTTTGGATCACGATCCACAATATGATCACAATTAGTTTTCATGTTGGTTTTTAAGGCCATTTTGCAAGCTACTGAACAGCGCAACCAACCTACCCTATTGATGAAAATATAGCTCTATAAGGAAACCAAAAAAAAAAAAAAAAAAAAGTCAACAGCTCCAGACAAAAGTTTACATACACCCAGGCTAAAAATATTCAAACTTAATTTTTCACAACTCTACATATTTCATATTACCATACACTGCTTCTGGCAAGTCAATTAGGACATTTAACTCTGTTCACATCTGAAGTAACCCATCTAAGCATTTGTTGTTTAAAATGAATTCAAGCCACAGTAAATGTCAAGATGGTGTTCTGTGCTTATTTTTACATGTAGTGTATAATCGAGTACTACTACCCGGTATTTTATTTTATTAAACGTTAGAAAGAGGTGCATTATTATTTATATCATTGTATCTTGTATTATTTTGTCCTTGCAATAAAATACAGTGTAGCTGTATTTTACTGAATTGTGATTTAGTGATAAAGATTTTGAATTGTGTTTAATTTTAACACCCTGTACAGTTGCAATTAAAATTATTCAACCCCCACTGCAAATCAGGTTTATCATCAAAATTTATAGACTTTCAGTTGTTTGCAATGAACAAATCAAACAAAATCAGTTGAAATAGCTCAACACAATGAATGTTTCAAGTGGTTTCCCCAAATTCAACTGAAAATGCAACTTATAATGACTTCTCCAGTCTCAAAATTATTCAACCCCCTGAATAGAATCCCTCACAACAGCACAAATGTTGTCTCAAGCACACCTGATGAAACTAATCAAGGGCTTAGTTGCACCAGGTGTACTTGAGCTGGAACACAAAATACCCGAACTGGCTAAGGGTTTGTTGAGTGTCACGTTTGACTGCAGGGCCATCACAGTCACCTGACTTGAACCCCATAGAAAATCTCTGGTGGGATTTGAAGGCGGCGGTTGCAGCACGCAAACCCAAGAATATTACTGAACTGGAGGCCACTGATCATGAGAAGTCATTATAAGTTGCATTTTCAGTTGAATTTGAACCACTTGAAGCATTCATTGTGTTGAACTATTTCAACACAATGAATTGTGTTATTGTTAAGCAGTTGCTTTTGTTTGAGTTGTTCATTGCAAACAGCTGAAAGTAAATTGTGACAAACTTGATCTGCAATAGGCAAAGAGATTTGTATATGAGATAACTGTTATATGGAAGATAAGTTGGGGAAGCATCGACAAATGAGGAAATTTTATTTAGGTATTTGGAAGTGTGCACGGTGCACTCCCCCCTTTCCCGAATGGCCGCAGGCTCACGGCGGTCCGCTACCCGACAGTCCTGGCGACAGACCAACCAGAAAACAGAGGAGGAGTTTTGTTGACACAGGAAGTGGAGGAGGAGTTTCGAGTGCAGGTTTTAGCCAACATGACAGAGAAGAGGATTTTTAAGCGCAAATTTTTGTTTTCATAATTAACAATGATTTACAATGTAAATGAACTGTAGCTCTAGCTTTTAGCAATATTTCATTATATAGTTTGAAGATTAAAAACATAAAATTATAGTCAATTAAAATGGAATGGAACTTGAGGTTATGACCATTGTCAAAAAGATGTTCCATTGTCACAAGATTTTGGATTTATGGTTCATTATTACTGTCCAGAATATCCTTTAGCAAGCCATCTGGCTAGCGCCACAGTGACAACAACAACAACATCTTCCTCTTTCCAGCGTCACGACGTCGAGTCCATCCCAAAAGCCGTCTATTAATAGCTCCAATGCCCTTGTGGACTCGCGCCTTAGCCGCCCCATAGGCCTGCATTAGCCGACGTAACCAAAGTGTGGACTCAGAGGAGGGCCAAAAGTGCGGAGTGTGCCATTTGGGACTGTCTTGTTGCACACAGAAACTGCTTCAGTCAGTGGCTTAGCGGCAGGTTGTTCATGTTCAATTGATATATTTATCTCAAAAATCTTTCTATTTTACTCCCTGAACTTTTATGGACACATCTACACTGTCAGTAAATAAAATACCTTTTTTTCTCATTGGAAAATGCCTAGAATAGTATTGTAATAAATGGCTATAACTTGCTAAGGGAATGTTAGATGAAGACAAAATTTCATTTGGAAGTCTAAAACATCCAGGTGTAACGTTCTAAAGAAAAAAAATCCAAACTTCAGGTGGTTTCGTTTGAATTTACAGTAAAAACCACCAAATTGTTTCTGGATTTTTTCTAAACATTCTGGATAATTCATCAATTTTCAGACAAGAAAAATTAAAATTGAGACTTTAAATGAGCTATATTGAAAATTAAAGTTCTCCTCTTTAAAATCATATATGACACTTGATGCTGACAGCTAGAATAGATTAGAAAAACAATTTCCCAAAAATCGATCTAGGTCTTTAAGGGTTAAGTTTAGTCAACTTTACTCTGACTAAAACGGCATCGAATATTATCCAACAAAATTTTAGTTGACAAAAAATGCAAAAATTAAACCAAATATTCACACATTTTATATATTAACTTAAACATGTATTAACAAAAACACGTGAAAACTGCTGTTGTTGTGAAAACATGATCTCCTGAAATAATAGCATTACAATGAGTACACTATTGTAATAAAGTATTGTGAATTCTTTATGCTTTAGTTATTCATTGTCCATGTTTTAGTGTGTTACAGAAAGAACATATTAACAACGTGACTTACCTAGTGCCTTAAGTTCAAGTTCACTTGTGCATTCGCACGATTTTGTGAAGAAGCAAATTGTATTATGTTTATGTTGTGTATATGTCTGATTAATCTCATACAGTGCCCCCACTAACAGGGGCACCCTTGGTAAATATGAGCAAAGAAGGCTGTGAAAAATTGTCTTTACTATTTAACCTTTTGATCTTTTCACAAAAATACTCTGCTCTCATGGATATCAAACAACTGCAAACACAGCACAGGTTTAAAAAAAATATATATATATATATATATATATATATATACACACACATACATGCACCCCTATGAATTCATGAGAGAAAAATTTGAAGTATATTCCCATTGATATTTTAAATTTTGTTAGTACACCTGGGTGACTAGGAACAGGAAATTGATCAACCATGACTTCAGGAGTATAAATATGAGGCAACAAAGGGCAAATTCCCATAGTCATTCATAGCAATGGGTAAGACCAAGGAATATAGCTGTGATGTGCAGCAAAAGGTTGTTGAGCTTCACAAAATGGGAAGTGGCTATAAGAAAATAGCACAAGCATTGAAAATGCCCATTTCCACCATCAGAGCAATAATTAAGAAGTTCCAGTCAACTGGAGATGTTATGAATCAACCTGGAAGAGGACGTGTGTCTATATTGTCTCAACGTACTGTGAAGAGGATGGTTCGAGTGGCCAAAAAATCTCCAAGGATCACAGCTGGAGAACTGCAGAAGTTAGTTGTGTCATGCGGTCAGAAAGTCTCCAAAACTACATCACCACAAGTTGTTTGGAAGGGTTTCAAGAAAAAAGCCTCTACTCTCATCCTAAAACAAACTCGAGCATCTTCAGTTTGCCAGACACTACTGGAGCTTCAGATGGGATCGGGTTCTATGGTCAGATGAAACCAAAATAGAGCTTTTTGGCAATAAACACCAGAGGTGGTTTTGGTGCACACAGAGAGGTAGCCATATGGAAAAGTACCTCATGCCCACGGTTAAATATGTTGGTGGCTCTTTAATGTTTTGGGGCTGTTTTTCTGCCAGAGGACCTGGACATTTTGTTAGGATACATGGCATCATGGACTCTGTCAAATATCAACAGATATGAATGAAAATCTGACTGCCTCTGCCAGAAAGCTTCAAAAGGGCCATGGCTGGATCTTCCAGCAGGACAATGATCCAAAACATCAAAATCAAAACAAAAAAGGTTTACTGACAACAAAATCAAGGTCCTGCCCTGGCCATCAAAGTCCCCTGACTTGAAACCCATAGAAAACCTGTGGGGTGAACTGAAGAGGAGAGTCCACCAGCATGGGCCTCGAAATTTGAAGGATCTGGAGAGATTCTGTATGGAGGAATGGTCTCAGATCCCCTCAGCCTCCAACCTCATCAGGCATTATAGGAGAAGACTCAGAGCCGTTATCTTGGCAAAGGGAGGTAGCACAGAGTATTGACTAAAAGGGTGCCAATAATTGTTGCACACCTATTTAACAAAGTTTTTTTTTTTTGATACCCATGTTTTGTTAGCAATTGTTTGATATTCATGAGAGCAGAGTATTTTTGTGAATTTTTTGAAAAGACAATTTTTCAGTCTTCTTTGCTCATATTTACCAATGGTGCCAATATTAGTGGAGGGCTCTGTGTATAGGATGCGTTTGGGTGAGTTAATTAACCTGCTAGTAAAGTGCTTCAGTTTACCGGCGTTCATTCACTGTTCAGCTTTAGCTCACACAGCTTAAGCAGGTCAGTCCCCGACATTATTGTCTATGACAGGATTATTTGAAACACAAACTATTCTTTCTAGATTTTTCTTCAAAAAACATTGTTAGTGCATTGTTGATATCTTGCGTGTCAATTTTTCAACAGAATGTTTTCATTAAGATCCGTGCTAGTGCTACACATCTTAAATTCAAATGCACGTTTTTGCATTCGAATGTGTATTTTTAGCTTAAATTAGACAAATATTAAAAGTTTGAATTTTAATTTGACAGCCCTAGTGCAGAAGAGAGGACAGTCTTCTGCTGTTCGCTGGTCGCCTGACCTGTGCTCGGTTTACTGATTTTGATTCACAATTTGGTTTTCTCTGCTTGCCTCTATTTAAAAAAAAAACAAAAAAACAAAAACAAACAAACAAAAAAACCCTTAACCCACATTTGCATCCGTCTCTACTCGCCGAACATGACATGGTGACATTCTTTCATATGTAAATACACACGAATGTAAACACAATAGGCAATATCGAGGTCAGCAACAATGATCGAGGCCAAAAAGAGTGCCCTTAAAAAGTCATTTCCCCCCCATCATAATACAGAGAATGAATAACAAACCTTTTACAATCATGTTATAAATAGTTAAGCTTAATGCTCAATTCAATTAATGTTGTCGTAATAGCTCTTCCATTCAAAGAATTCTACGTCTAACTTTCTTCTTATCAGACTCTTAGTATTGATTCTTAGTATTGAAGTCAATATTGAAATATTGACTCTGTTTCATTTACTACTGTTTACGTTATTTTTTTGAAATGTAGAAACATTTAATTTCATTAATTTGAAGGCATCTTTGCATGTGGCTAAACTTTTGCACAGTACTGTATAATTCATATTATGCTAAGATACAACTAATTTAGAATATTTATAGTATTAGGTTTTTTTTTTTGTTTTTTTTAAAAAACTTTATATACTAGTATCAGTGTGGTTCAAATAAAATATTCTAAATATGCTATATGTTATAGATTATCAACTAAGACAAATTATTATAATGGGAAATATACTTTACAGGAGTTACAGTGTGATGAACTGTTTGCTAAATATCTCTCTCTTTCTTTTTGTGAAAACGTTGGCTGCATCCGAAATCGCGCACTGTGACAGTACCTACTGCACGGCCGTTGAAACAGTACGTACTAATCAGTATGTGTGTGTATTATGAACACAATCCCGGACATACTACATCCGCCATGTTGGCACTGTCATGTGACCTTCGGCATCATAAACACTAAAATATTAAAGGGACCACCAGATTAAAGCAACCGCACTAACGGCAAAATGCACATCAGGAAAGTTAAACAAATGAGCAATTTAATGTGGGCGGTGTTAACAGGCTGAGGTAAATTTGTTGCTGTTAGGTTTAAAACTTAAAAAGAGCCGATGCGCTCTTTCGCAATTTTTCATACACACCAGTCCTATTGCATTATGGGATTTTTTACTTTACACTACGTCCACTGGTTGCATTCTGCAAAATCGCACCGGAAGCAGTATGCCATCCGGGTATTTCTTGCCTACTGAGAATTCAGACATACTACCCCTCTGGCATACTGCTTTTCGCCTACTGTGTAGTAGGGTAGTACGAGATTTCAGACACAGCCATTGTCTACAAAGTGCAACAACAGCAGTGAATTTGGTGTTATTTATATTAGATAAGCAGACTTCCAACAATGCCGATATTTCGTACAACTTTTAGCACTATTAGAAGACCAAGAGCAAAAGCAAAACATGACCAGCAATACAAACACAAACTACCAAATTAATACTTCCGAGGATCAACCACAGACTGTAATGTGGATTGTAATGCAAAAGTAATATCTACCTGTCGATGGGACGACCTGCTGTAATCTGCAGTGAGCAGACACAGAGAGTGTGCGTGGCTGGGGAGTTAGCGGGAAATGAAAACCACGGAGTAGATCTTTAGTGGAGTGACTACAGAATGCTTTTAGCGGGAATGGGAAATACTCTCCGCTTACACAGCCTACAGTGTTGTTTTGCTACCGGGGGGTTGGGCACCTCAGCCTGTGAGGGCAAATGGGCAGTGGCTCAGGCTACATAGCCACCCCCTGTGCATGTCCCTGCCACCACTCATTACTTGGCCAATCCCTGAAACAGGGTGGTGGCAGCATTGTGCTGTAGGGATGTTTTTTCTGCAGCAGGGACTGGGACGATAGCGAGAATCGAGAGGAAGATGAATAGAAAATGGGAGCAACATCCTTGAGGAAAACCTACCCAACGACCTCAGACTTCAACAAAGATTCCTGGGAGGGCTCTAAAACACCAGCCAAGACAATCCAGGCATTGTTTCAGGACAAGTCTGTGAATGTCCTTGCATGGCCAAGCCAGAACCTGGATTTTGGCGATGAAGCCGACTGAACAACTGAAAACAGCAATAAAAGCAAAACTCTCCATCCAATCCGACAGAGCTTAAAAGGTTCCACAGAGAGGAATATTCAAGAATCCCCAAATTCATATGTGTGTTAAGAGTTCTAGAGTCCTACACAAGATATTTTAAAGTTGTAATTGCTGCCATGGGTGATTCAACAGTATGGAGTAAAGGATCTGAATACTGTATTTTTGTAAATGTTTACAGTACAAGTTGAAAATCAGTTTGTGCTTTTTTTTTTCTTTTTTTTTTAAGTTTAAAACTATTTTTGCACTGAGGGGAGAGGGGGGGAGGGAGGGAGAGAGAGAGAGAGAGAGAGAGAGAGAGAGAGAGAGAGAGAGATACCTTAGGCCAGTCAACTCTGAGCTGGTCACTGAGTGCTTCTAGTGGAGCACCATCTTGGGACGGAGTGAATGAATAGGTGCTGTTCTCCTCATCTGCATCACAGATCTTCAGTGGTTCTGCAGAAAGACTCCAGGACTCAGGCAAATATATGATAATTAAAGACTGCCAAACAAAACCCCTACACACACACACACACACACACACACACAGTGTAACATCTCACCCTGCTCATCTCTCTCTGCATCACTGTCCCCACTGACATCTGAACTAGGAGAGCGATGGGAAGAGGTAGATGATTCAGAATCAGAATCCGAATCAGAGTCTGAAGGCCCTCCATCTGTCTCCCCTTGTTTCGTCCCATGACCTCTAGGCTCCCTGCCTTTGATTTTATTCCAGGACCAGCCTACTTGTTCTCTCCTTTTGCCTTCAGAGTGAGAGAATGGTATGGCTGGAAGGGCTGATGAGCAAATGGACTCCAAAACTTGGTTCTCATCACCAATTTTTACGTCTCGAACATTGTCTCCCTGTTGTGATGGGCTGTGTGTGAGGGTTTGTGCAGCAAGGCATGCTTGCTGCTTCTGGATATACTCATGATGGGCTTGGATAAAGGAGAACTGAGAGTCTGAGAATATGGAATGCTCTGTGCGGCTTACGCCACAGCTGGCAGCACCTAGAAGCAGTTCATGATCATGCTGTGGGGTACTCCACCAGTTGGGTAAGTCAGAGCTGGGTGGTGCCAGGGCAAGGCGCTCCTCTAGGGAGGAATGAGGAAGGACAAGCTCACGTAGGCGGGACAACAGGCTGATTCGGTAGAGTGTTCGTGAGGCTCGCTCCTCAGTGATGGGTGCTAGAGACTGGGACAAGTCCAGAGATTCTGGCAGAAGAAAGGGGTAAAACAAAAAGGCAAGACTAATTATTACATGGGGGCGGGCAAAATATTATACTCTTACGTGACATTTTCACAAATTGCACGGACATAATTTATTAGGAAATTATTTTACATTGTCATATCTCCTAACCCTATTCATTAAAATTTCTTTAAAACTTGTCTTTTCAAAAACTATGACTGCAATTTTATTATATCTAAAGTAAACACAAACATACAAAAAAAAGCCCACATCAAAACAAAATAACAGATACTGTACCCTCTCCAAAGACAGGCTGCAAGTGACAAACCCTGCGACACATAGCCACAAAGCAATGGAAGTATCGGTTAAGACTCTCATCAGTTTTCTTGTCTAGTCTTGCATATGTGCGGAAACGTGTCCAGTCCAGTTTGGCCTCCCTACCCTCTTGGGTTCCCACTTCAGTCTTTATGCGTTCCACACCAAAGGTGGACACCACCCGATAAAAGTCACACTCCTCTCTACGAGTCCACCTGAAAAGAGATTTATTCATTTGGCAGACACTATTATACACATTTATGTGGGATGGAAAATGTGTCCCATACATTTATTTATGTATAAAAAATAAATTTTAAAAATTACATACATATAAAAACTAAAAAATTTACATCATAAAAGAAATACCTTTGCTGTCGCTCTTGTCGCGCAAGCTCTTTGAGCTTGGTGGCCTGTTCACAGCGCCGGCGTCGCCGATCTCCTTTTTCGGCTGCCTCCATCTTCAGTTGTTCTCGTCTGTAACTGCGCTGGTATGCTGTGATTAGCCGCCGTAGTCGAGCTGTGAGGGTGGAGCTTGTTGGCCAGTAACAGGTCCCCATAGATCCTGAGGATTCTGCCTCAACTGGCACAGCAGTGGAATATGTGGAGTGATCCTCCACAAAGAACTCATCCATGTTCCTGGGGTCAGTCTAGGGGATGAAAAAAAGCAAACATAAATAATAACAAATATGAGTTTTAGTATTTTCTGAGCAGAAACGATCATGACCAGTTCAGTTAGAAAACCAGTCAGTTTCTATTCTTAAAACATATATTTCAAAAGCTACTCATATGTGCTAAAATAAGTACGAGTACAAAGCATGAGCATAGGCCTGTCACAATGATTACATTATCGACTTATCGTTCAGTATTTGGACATGACCTCGAGAATTCTGTTGACCTCGATAATACCCGTTGTGTTTACATGCGTGTTTGTTTACATAACAACGAATGTTACCATGTCATTCGGCAAATAGTGACATGGATGCAAATGTATTTTAAGCATTTATTTGAAAGGCAGGCAGACAAATCATGAATCAAAATCAGTAAACAGAGCACAAGCCAGACGATCAGCGGAAAAAAACAGGGATAATCTAAAATACAAAAACAAGAAAACGAAACTAGATCAGTAACTTGGAGAATAACTACACGAAACAAATGTCTCAGCAAAACCCTGAATATTACTTCACACTGAACACAGACACGAGGGTTTAAATATACAAACTAATTAAAGATGAACTGAAAACATATGAGTCACACGAGGTAGACAACCAATGACAGGACATGAATCAAAACAAAAATACCCAGCACGAGGGGGAGATTCCTGACACACCAACATTTGAGACATTTGTGCTGCTTCACGTCAAAAATGCAAAAACTGTGTGCATTTGAATTCAAGCTGGGTAACAAGCACTAGCACCGATTTTAATTAAAACATTCTGTTGAAAAAATGACGCAAGATATCAACAATGCAATTTTTTGAAGAAGAAAAATCTAGAAAGAATAGTTCTAGTGTTTCAAACAATCCAGTCATAGTCAATAATATCAGGGATTGATCCACTGCGTGAACTAAAGCTGAACAGTGAATGAACAGCAGTAAACTGAAGCACTTTACTAGCAGCTTAATTCACTCACCTAAACACATCCTATACACGAGATTAATCAGACATTTACACAACATAAACGTAATATTACAACTTGCTTCTGCACAAAATGGCATGAATGCACAAGTGAACTTGATAAGGCACTAGGTAGAACGGTAAGTCACATTGTGAATATGCTCTCTGTAACAATGCACTAAAACACAAAGAATTCACAATATTGTATTACAATAGTGTACTCATTGTAATATTTCAGGAGATCAGGCTTTCATAACATGCCAGTTTTCACATGGTTTTGTTGATGTTTAAGTTCACATATGAAATGTGTGAATATTTGGTTTAATTTTTGCGTCTTTGGTCAACTAAAATGCCATTGACTAATATTCGATGCCATTTTAGTCACAGTAAAATAGACAAAAAAATATTAAATATGACGACAAAGTATTGACTTAAATTTAAAGTATATTTTCATCAGATGACAAAAACGATGCCATTATATTGACAATAATATCGTTTATCTCAATTATTTCTGGGACAATATACAGTGCCCCCCGACTAATATTGGCACCCTTGGTAAATATTGGCAATGAAGGCTGTGAAAAATTGTCTTTATTGTTTAACCTTTTGATCTTTTGTTCAAAAATTCACAAAAAAATATAGGTGTGCAACAATTATTGGCACCCCATGAATTCATATGAGAAAGATATGTGTTCCCATTGATATTTTACATTTTTTAGTACACCTGGGTGACTAGGAGCAGGAAATTGTTCAACCATGACTTCCTGTTTCACAGGGGTATAAATATAAGGTAACACATAGGCCAGATTCCCTTAGTCATTCATAACAATGGGTAAGACCAAGGAATATAGCTGTGATGTGCAGCAAAAGGTTGTTGAGCTTCACAAAATGGGAAATGGCTATAAGAAAATAGCACAAGCATTGAAAATGCCCATTTCCACCATCAGGGCAATAATTAAGAAGTTCCAGTCAACTGGAAATGTTATGAATCAACCTGGAATTGGGCGCGTGTCTATATTATATTAAAATGGGCCATGGTTGGATCTTCCAGCAGGGCATCATACATCAAAATCAACACAAAAATGGTTTACTGACAACAAAATCAAGGTCCTGCCATCATGGCCATCCCAGTCCCCTGACTTCAAACCCATAGAAAACCTGTGGGGTGAACTGAAGAGGAGAGTCCACCAGCGTGGACCTCGAAATTTGAAGGATCTGGAGAGATTCTGTATGGAGGAATGGTCTCAGATCCCTTGTCATGTATTCTCCAACCTCATCAGGCATTATAGGAGAAGACTCAGAGCTGTTATCTTGGCAAAGGGAGGCAGCACAAAGTATTGACTAAAAGGGTGCCGATAATTGTTGCACACATATTTAACAAAGATTTTGTTGTTGTTGATAAACCTGTGTTGTGTTTGCAGTTGTCTGATATCCATGAAAGCAGAGTATTTTTGTGATTTTTTTTTTTTTTTTTTAAACAAAACATCAAACGGTTAAACAACAGACAATTTTTTTACCAAGGGTGCCAATATTAGTGGAGGGCACTGTATCGTCCAATAAAAATTGTTATCGTGACAGGCCTACATGAGTGCAAAGCATATTTAAATTAATACTATCTACTCAATACATGTAACAGAAGTTGCTGGAAAGATTCCAAACCTATCTTCTGTATCATCACAATTTTATTTTGTTTGGTAACATTATAAACATTTCTGACTAAAGAACAGTTTTTATCTGCAGGCTATCAAGTTCCTAAATATCATTTACCCTAGCTTCAATAACAAGATTTAACATTGCTTACATATCTCATATCTGTGCCGACAAATCATGTTGAATTCACAAGTACATCGGTCTATCAGTGTTGCTTTAAGAGGCAGACAACAGGACTGTCTAGGGCACCATACTGTACATTTTAAGCAGTGATGCTAACAAAATAGTACTGGTGTATAAAGTAAGATCTAAATCAGGCACGATCTTGTGTTTCTATACTAAACGTGTTGTCAAGCCTGTCCATTAAAATATCATAGTCAGTTGTTTCAAATGCTGCAGTTAAGCCCATAGCATTTTTTGGGCTACAAGTTAAATTCTTTATTAAGTCTGAATAATTTAAAATAAAGTTAGAACAGTTGGAAGAAATTACTATATATTGGACACTACATTTACTACAGATGACATACTGTGATATTTCTCTTTGTAACTATTTTGAGTAGCTTAGCTTCTCAAAATACCAGAAAACAGTATTGATCATCAGTGCTACTAAGAGAAGAACAAAATTACTACCAAAGAAAAAGGAAACATAAATGTACATTTATTTTAAGAGCAAGTGTGGAATTGTCATACTGGTACATCCCTAACATCTTGTGCTCACTGAAATGGAAAAAAGTCATGTAGCTGGAAGGCAAATCCAGGATCATATCTGATGTCATATTTCAGTGTAATCAGGGACCTCACCTCTTCATACATGTCTTTGCTGTGCCTTACTACAGGTTTGAACTCTGGATCCTCTGAAAACTTGTCATAGGCACCTCTATAAAAACATGGATTGAAATGAGATCAAATCTTGTATACATGTGAACATTCATTAACCACTGAGAGAAGAAAAATTGTGGTAACATGCAGATTACCCATCTCTCAAATCTGGATCCGCTGAGTGCTGTTCAGCCTTTATCTCCTGGTCATCAGGACGACCACATCTCCCCAGGAAACACAAACAGGGATCAGCACGCATTGTAGTGTACATCTCGTATCCTAACAAAGACAGAAAAAAGAGGGAGGGTCATATCACAGGACAGCCTTTTGACAGACCACTATGCGTATGACTTCCTTGCTCCAATATCCCCTCAACAAGGACTTTTGTAGGAATGCATATAAAAACAAAGGAAGCCGCTCACCATGTTTGAACACTCCGATAAGCAAACAGCGATCAGCTTCTGTATCCCACCAGCCTGATGGAACATCCTGCTGTTCCATCTCGGGCAGCCAAATGTCAATATCCCTGAATAAATTTTTTTTAAAAATCACGTCAAACATATGTATGGGTGTAAACCTTGTGAATAAACGCTTGAAAAAGAAATGTACTGCTGTCTCAGACCTGCTGTCAGCGCCTTCAAGTATAGAATTCACATGTTCTCCAATAACTTCCTGCTTCAGGTAATACAGCATACGTACTCGCAGCAATACCCTGAGAACAAGCATCATTATTACTAAGTGATGTTGCAAGATTAAAGGTTATCTTGAAAAGGATCGACATTAAACAAAGCATAGATACTTGTTGCACTGGTGTTTGAGGTGCTTGCGATAGCCGTCATCCAACAAAAGTGTATCTGGGTTATACTTGCGGATCCACTCTGCCTTTTGCACATCAAAAGAGCTCTGAGCCTTGACTCTTTTCCCTTTTCTTCCACGAGGCACAGGAATGGACAGACCTGCGAGAGGTAAAAATAACAAAATATTGCCACAAGCCAACTAGCTTTATTTCGAGCTTCACTTTTTTGAAGCTCCCGCACCCCACCATAAATTTGTCTTGATGTGTCAAAGGATGGGAGCATATCTTATTACACTTGTTATAATAATAAATTCCTTAACATTCCAAGTGGTACCCTCCTTTTGGTCAAATTCCCACAGAATGAATAAAAAGTGCAGGGGGTTTACAATACATGGGTGCAGTAGTAGCACAGTTATTAAGGTTCTGGGCCACCAATCAGGAAGTTGTCTGTTCCAATACCAGCAGCACCAAGCTTTTGCTGGTTATACTGGTTACACGCAACACCACAAAATGTAGTACTCATTTTATGATTTTTATGAAATTGCTGTTTAAATATGCATAGTAAACAAAATATGTGTTTTATAGTTAAAGTAATAGCATTAGATTTAGTAAGTGTAAGTAATTATTGCATGTTTTATGGCAAACAAACAAAAAGGTTTGCCACCTTGGACATTTTGGCTTGACTCAGATGGATCTGCACTTTTGTGCTCAATCCAGTATGGAGCTGTTATAAACTAAATTAAATTTAATGATAAATAAAATGCAGTCTTCACCTCTCCTAACCACCAGTGGCGGTATTTCAACACCTGGATAACCTTTACCAGTAGGTCTCGAGGAAACAACTCACCCTCAGGCTGATTGGAAGGGGCATTCGGATAAGACTGGCACACTCACTTGTAAGAGTTTGAGTGGCAGATCTCTCAGTAGAGTCTATGAGTATGAAAGCTCTCCTTGTGCAGTGCCCAGCCACGATAGCGTTGTGCTTCTAGACTTCTATGACCAATTAGCCGTTGTGTGCTTAAACCTTAAACTTAACTACCACGTGCAACATATAAGGTATGTGCTGCACACTGTAGTTATGGTTCTGCAGATTGACCCTTGTAGCAATTAATCAGGCAATTTTTAAGCTTGAGACACCTAATCTTAGGTAGGGTGAATTTCCCAGGTCTAAAACATCACCTCTTCCTGGTGGGGGCGCACACAAGACAATCATCCAAACCTGGCAGTATCCTTATTCCCTTTGCTCTTAGGGACAAACGGACAACTTGCATGCATCTTGTGAGTATTATAATAATAAATTCGTTGCATTTATGTAGCACTTTTCTAGGCACTCAAAGCACTTTACATAGTACAGGGGGAAATCTCCTCAAATTTGGTATCAAGAAATTTAAGTGAAAATCCCTGCATGGAATGCCCAAAACAACAAAAGTCATTAACAGTCTATCGACTGAGTCTGACTATCCTGTAAAAACATGTGTGTTTCTGTAACTGGAACTGGAAAGTATCCTGATGTGAACCAGTCCTGTGGCTGCATGACTACAAGGACTATCTGAATTTCAGCATGTGAAATCTTTAACCTTTTCACAGTTAGGGGAGTACGTTAAGTAGAAACCCTTGTTCTGCACAGTGGGGATTACTTTTCCTATTATGTCTTTGTCCAGTAGGGAGAGCACCGCTTGAGCCAACATAGCAAATTTGACTGATCTACAACTGACAAATCCCCCACGTTTCCAACTCAGCATTAGCAGGAATTAGATTAATCCACTCCAATATACTTGCAGCCTTCTCATGCACCCTGAGGGCTTAACACACCATCCCCGGCTATAATTGAGGTGCGCGTGCTGTTTAGCTTGCAGCTAATTGTAGCTAAGTCTAATTGTATGAGACTAACCCCAGCTTTGGTGGACAAGCTCATCTGTAGCACAAACCGCAAAAGGCAAGAAGTAGTAAAGGGAATGTCGGCCATTACTAAAGGCATTTTATGGGCATTGTGGCAAAAGAATGTATCCCAGGGTAACACCAGCCTGGGTGGTTAACAGAAGTTAAATAGAGCTACTTGCTACAGTAATTTCAATATTTTGTGTCAAGAAATTAATGCTGTGACAGAAATGGAATGATTAAAATGCTACGCAGGACGGAAAATGGTTCAAATGTTGTGGGGAAAAAATAACTCCTTGGGAAAATTGTAAATGAAGGAAAATAAACTGATGTATCAAATATGATATAAATATAAATGACAAAAATATTGGTTTTGCAAAAAATAAAAATTACACACTGGGATTAATTATTTATTGTTAAGATTAGATTTGTTTGCGTGTCAGGTTTTATAGGGTTAAACGTTAGTGTATAAATTTTTGCTTATTAATCTCACAGCATTAATAAAGCAAACATTAAAGCACTTCCACCCTGACTGTGCATGATCTGTGGAGAGCCACAGCTCAGGTTAAATCCATCAGAGTAGATCTGTGGCTGCTGATAGTGTAACAACAATGCCCTTCAGAATTATTGGAATCCTTCCTGAAACTGAGCATAGAATTAAAGAATAACGTGCTATAAATAGGTTGAGCTCAATTTAAACTTTAATTTAAACTTCTCTTCAAGTAGTGTATTTTGTCTACAAATCACAATTTAAATTGTACAAAATCTGACAAAATTAAAATGATCAGCACACTTACAATTAATATCCTGTAGTGCCTTTACTGGAGAGAACAGCAGCACTGAGTCTTCCTGCTCCTCCATGCAGAACATTTTAAGTTTCATTATAAGTTGACTTCGCTCTTCAATTCAAAGCTCAGGTTTTCGGTACGATTAATCGGCACCGATAACCGACTGCTGGAATCGGTTATCGTCAAAAATCCACACCGAGTCTTTCCTGGTTGCGTCCCTTGCAGAAGCGGCTGAGAACGGTCCGCTATCATTATACAGTACGAGAGCGGCCTCTAGAGGCGAAATGAAAACCATCACTGACAAATTTTGTTCTGTTATTTGAAGTTTTTTTTGTTGTTGTTTTTTTAATTCATTTTGGAGGCCTCTAGTTTTATTTGTTATTCGGAGTGTTACTTTTTGGTTCAGTTTGGAT